>OZ024740.1:389312227-389502227 GCA_964016885.1 Eledone cirrhosa | reverse complement strand
CGGAGTTTAATTGCTTTAAAGTACTTTTAATGATTCCACTCAATTATGAATATTGAGGCATTGAAAGTAAATACGGGTAAGTTTGAAAATATACAACAATAGCATCTACTCACCATATGTCAGACCGGCAAGACTGCAGTGGTGCTGAATAGAGGAGTCACAACACCTCTATGTAGACCACATTTTTTGTTCTGCCTTTGGGCGCAAGTATGAATAAGTTCTGCTTGCATCCCACTCTTGAGCATGCGACGTATAATTGGCCGTGTGAGAAGCACGGCTGGCCTAAATGCAGGCCTGCCGTTGATAGCGTTTGGCCTTGGGACTTGTTGATTGACATCGCGAAGTTTAACGGGGAATTGAAGTCGGCGCAGAGTACAGGGGCATTCCGTACCTGATGGAGTTAGTGGTATTCTGGGGTATGAAGATGTTTTCTCCAGCGCCGCAGCCCGTGAGAATTGTGGCTTCAATTACATGAGGCAGGAGGTTTTTTACCACTAACCGTGTTCCATTGCAGAGACGTGGTGGTTCCAGGTTCCTCAACAGCATGACTGGAGACCCAACTTTGACGCGCAGTTCATGAGGTGGCAGTCCAGAGAGGTCCAAGGAATTGAGGAATTCTGTTGGAAAATTGTCAACCCCATCTTTGTCCACCCCAGTTATGGTGTATTGCAAAGTGGAAGAATCGCCAGAACGCTTCATTGCTGCTGATGTATCGACCGACCTTCGACTTCGTCTCGGTTGTTCTCCATTGTAAGACTAAAGGACGCAGCATCGGACCCCTTATTGATATATTTGCAGACGTACTTTATCGATTTGACGGAGTGGCAGTATTCAACGTTAATGTGGGCGTTAAACAATTTAAGCAGAAGTGGGCAGTAGGGTACAATCCACTGGTTGTCGACGTTGTGATGTGATGTTTTCGCAACAATTCCTCCGTCCGCTGGCTCCCTGCAGCGGTATAATGGATAACCGTTGCCACCTGTCCGAGTTTCTCGGAGGAATGGCCTAGGATATCTCTTGGTGCACCTTCTTTCTTTAATGCATGGAGAATTCATGTTGAAACCGTTTCCGCATGGCCCATGAACCATGTGAGCAGTGACGATGTTGTGGAGTTCTCTGTCCAATTTCGAGTCGGGTATTTCTGCTGAAATGATGCTGTCAATGCTGCTTGCGTTGATTTTCGTTATCAGCCAAATGAGTAGGTGAGCGTGTGGCAGGCCTCTCTTTTGTCACTCAACGGTGCACCTAACAGGTCCAAAGGCCTTACCTGATTTTAGGAGTTCAATAAGTTTTGTCAACTTCAAGTGAAAGACTCGTGCTGTAAATCGTGTCTATCTGACGCTCTTTGTCCGGGGAATAATTCCGCGGTAATTTCATTCCACTTAGGGTTGCATGTTGAAGTGATGAAGAGATCCGGTCTGCCGTAGAGACGCACGTACGTCATAGCATCCTGTGTGCGTTCACAATGAAGGTCGACGGAAGGATACAATGTTTTCCTAGGTTCTCGGGATCGACGTCATTCCTTACTCCATCCCGTAAGTGAATGTAGCTGTCCGAACGAAGGCGTGCTTGATTGTCCTTTATGTAGCACAGCCTTTCAGATTCCATCTTTGCGCACGCGTCTACAGCAAGCTGGTTGAAGAGTACTCTTGCACGGTGGAGTTGGTTAAAGCAGCATTCGTGGACCATGAATCGGTAGGTGTAGAATTGCATAGAGGAAATAGATTTGTTGCTGTTGCACAAAGGAATTCCAAAGTGGTATCCGTCGTCACCGAATGGGAAAAGTAGGGGATATTGGAATGCGTCGTAGGACCTTTGCGTCTCGCTGATCCGTTGCAGACTATTGTCCCTACACTGAAGTATGATGTCCCGCTTGTTGTACTGTTCTCCATGAAGAAGCACAGCTATTTCATTGCACGTGGGAGTGTTAAAACGTCGGGCGTGGGTGCCTGGTAGTTTCCCGTCAGCGTCGATTATAACAGCAAAATTTGGCAACGGAGCAGCCTCCAATGCGCATTTAAAACTGCGAATGTAGTTGTTGTTTTCGTGCAACATTCTCTGGAGTTGCAACAGAATTTTCATGTCTGTGCCAGGCGAAATTGAAGCGCTACGTTCCGCTTGGTCCAAATAGTCAGTGACAAAGTAAAGCTGTAGGAACTGGGGCTGTCCGTCTGTCGTGAGCAGTAGCGAACCGATTCTGTGGTAAATTTGTCCTTGAACTTTAAAGGTAGGCATGAAGCCGTCCTCGCGTATGATATTAACTCCGAAAGAGGTCATTTGGAAGGCAGCGTTAAATCTCCTGGAACATCGAAGGAAGTGTTCCGACTCCGCTGTGGCACCGGTCAGTAGAGACTTCAAAGGTTGTGGTGGTTCCTGTAGAGGAGGCAGTTTCACTTTGCCGTCAGAGCATTACATCCCTGAAGTCTCCCCAGGCCATTTTTTTGCCCGACAATATTGGCAAATGACAGACATAGATCCAATCTGAACTTCTGGCATCAGTGCATAGTTTACTGTTGGGTCATAGTGGAAAGCCTTATGAGACCACTGAGTGCAACTGATCCTCTGTGTACCTCGTTTAGCACTCCTGCGGAGTGCGTTGGCGTTTAGCCTTTGTAATTGAATTTGCGCAGTCTCTGATGCGCGAACCGAAGCTGTTGAAGCGGCGTCCGTACGTTGACGTCTGGAACGCTGCCCTTCGTCCTCGGCAGCACGTGACGCAACAGTTGAGGCGGCATCTCTTCGTCGTCGACTGTAGCGGCGTTCTTCGTCCTCACCGTCACGTGCCGCAGCGGTGGAGGCCGCATTTTTGCTTCGTCGTCGAGAATGTTGTTCATCAGTTTGCGCTGCACGTGCAACTGCAGTTACAAATGCATTTCCGGAAAGGCGGATGCTCCTCTTTTTTTTTGTCTCGGTTTCCCGGGTAATTGCATTTCAAGTTGCATTTTGTGACAACCGAGTCAATTTTTCTACGGACAACTCTGTAGCTCTTCTTCGTTTGGCAGCAGAAGCAGCTTTAGTTTGGTGACTAAGTCGTGGTCTTTTTGGGGTGGCATGACCGTAGATTCAAAGAATGTGTTTGGTAGCGAACATTTTCAAATGAACTTTGAATTAGTTTAAAGTGAGTACTATATTGTAGCAGGACTTAACACGTAAATATTGATGCAGGTAATGGAGTGTGAAAGGGGGAGTAGTCACAACTTTCAATTGAACGGTGAGTAAGTGGAAAGTAAGTACTAAGTAAGATCTATGAAGAATGCACGTCAAATAATAGGTCAAACCTGTAAGCCAAGCCTGTCTGAGTTATAGCCCAAAAGAGCGTAAACAGGGGCGTTATTTTGGAGCACACTGGAAAATAAATCATCGAAATCGGACGTTCGTTAAAAAAGTTTTCTCATTAATTTTTTGTCTCATATTAAGAAAAACAAAGAAAGAAAAATTACAAAAAGGACAACAATAAAATATAATGTTTTTGTTGAGATTCAAGTAAATGAACGCTTAAGAGTCGTTATTGTTACGTTTGTTGTTTTATAAATTCATCTGTTGCTTTTGAATATTTGTTATTTGATGTAAAATGTAACATTGAGAGAGCAGTATGTATTTAGTGTTATCGGCTTTTTAAATTTTTTATTTGATGTATGACGAACGAAGAGGGGAATGAAGCGTGTAAGAGAGAGGGTTATCAAAGTTTGTGTCGCGTTCCTTCGGAGACGGAGGCAGTAACCTTTTAAAGAGAGTTGCGGAGGAGATTTAGGGTAGTGAGAGGAATGAAGCGTGTAAGAGAGAGGGTTACAGCATGTATTTAGTTTTATTGAATTTCTTTCATAGAAGCAGGAAATTTTTGGCAAAAGTAAATACGCGTTGACCTGCCCTGGAGCACATTGGAAAAAAATCATCAAAATCGGTAGAGAAATGTGGAAATGCATAAAAATCATATACACACACAGACAGACATCTACCGTTTTATATATATATATATATATATATATATATATATATATATATATATATATATATATATATACATAGAGAAATTTCGTATTTCTAAAGAAATACGGTTTTAGGAAGCCGTAGCTACGCAAACACCGGGGGGGGCTAACGCCCTCTGGTGGTGTCCAGCAGAAGCAAGGGGGACAATCATCTATGCATTTCAGGCTTGACTGGCCATCGTCAGGACGATCCCTCCCACCGCTTGGGACTGTTGAACTTGAAAACAGCTGAGAATATATAGTTTTCTCGTCTGTGTAAATGAGGTGATTAATCTCATTTGCATATGAAGCTGCATAAGCTGGCTCAACTTATAATAGAAAAGAAATAAGATTTCGCTTCAAGCATAGCTTTATACAATATGTATAGAAATTTCGTATTTCTAAAGAAATACGGTTTTAGGAAGCAATACGAAATTTCTATACATATTGTATAAACTATGCTTGAAGCGAAATCTTATTTCTTTTCTATTATAAGCAGTCGCAAGCGGTGGGAGGGATCGTCCTAACGAAGGCCAGTGAAGCCTGAAATGCATAGACGATTGCCCCCTTGCTTCTGCTGGACACTACCAGAAGGTATTTGCGTAGCTACGGCTTCCTAAAACCGTATTTCTTTAGAAATACGAAATCTCTATACATATTGAATAAAGCTATGCTTGAAGCGAAATCTCTTATTTCTTTTATATATATACATATACATATATATACATATATATATGTATATATATATATATATATATAATATTGAGATAGGCGGAGCAAGCAAGATTCAAACAATTTTTTTAAATAAATTAAAAAATATAATTTAAATATTTACCTATTCCATTTGCTTTTACCGACGGTTTCACTTCACAAAAGATTGGAGATCCCTAGGAGCTTCCAATGGAAATGTTCAGATCATCAGAGAACATTTTCCTTACCTAGGACAGAAGTCCCAGGAACGGCAAAATATATTGCCATCTGCCAGCTAGCACAGGATCGAATGGGGCCGTAAATTTGACCTATGCATGAACCAGCCCTTAGTAGAAGCGGAAGTAAACATAGACGTATTGTCTATTTCGCCACTAAAAATAGCAGCTAAATAAAACAACAGATTTGTTCTCTACATAACGGAGAATATTAAAAGAAGTTAATATCCCCACAGGTACTAAGTACCCCTGGGAATATATAGGGTGTCTATGATACAGTGGTTGTTCTATGGTATTAATTTGACATACCAGAACTATATATATATAATTGTTTCTACTTTTGGCACAAGGCCAGCAATTAAACAGTGTATTACTGGTACTTTATTTTATATATATATATAATAAAATATAATATAAAAAGAGAGACAGAGAAAAAGACGGACTGACATGCCTACACAGATATTCATAGATACGCTCGTGAGTGTTGTACAAATATATCTCCTTCCCACATGCATTTTAGCCTTTCTTTGCAACGGGAGGCCAGTTTCCTTGAAACCTCTCGAAATCTTAGAATATCACTTTTAGTAATTAGAAGAAAATCAAAATATATATGTACTTCTACCGCCAGTACACATAATATAGCGAACATCCCCCCCCCCCTAGATAATCAAAATACAATAAGCCTAGTTTCTAATAACGGAAATACTAAAAATGTATCACCCTCGCCATATCCTCTCAGTATTTATCCCCCAGTTCAAATTTTGCTCGGGTCTCCCTATCGTCCTTCCGAGGTTCTCAAAATAAACTACCAGTTTTTAAAAATTCATATTGTAAACATTCATCTCTGAAACCTTTAGCGTCTTTCCTGCTTCAGGAATTTCATTAAATATCTATATAATATCTTTCCATACCGGCTTCGTTTATTTTATCATTTGTCAGACACTACTTTTAATATTATTTATGTTTATATTTTCACCTGCTTACAACATACCTACCGTAGCGAGCTACTTTTCTCTGGCGCATTGATACCCTTTCCGTGCGTTGTTTGGCTGAGTTCAGCCAATCGCTAGCAGCGTAGGGAAATGTATCTCAAATTCCGCCCAGAGGGAGAAATTCCCGCTTTTTTCGATAAATTCTTTCTCTTTGCAGCTCGACATCGCTAAGGTAACAGCCTCTTGATTTTGTTCCTCAAGCATAAACAATATGTAACGACAAAACATCACTACGGGCCTGGCTAACGCCTCAGCCAGTTGGCCGTACCTTCTCAAACCTTAATTTTGTTTTTTTCATTTCTTATGGCACGCCATCCAGCCCAGCTAAAGTAGCTCTTCTCGCAATCTTTGTTAATAAATTATATTAAAACGTTATAAAGTCTTCTGATGCTATTTACCACAACATTGCCTTTAACTGCTTCACTGTTGACTTCTGTTGATACACAATACACAAATACAAATATTAACATAACATCTATCTTATTAAACACTTCTAAATTGGTGACCCCGTCGAGGGAACATTTTCTAACTAAATGTTCCTCTAAAAAAGAAAAGAAGTACTATTTTAAAAAGAAAACAACACGCAAGCTTTCTTGTATTGTATTGTATCAACACACCATGTGAACACTTTCTTGTCGATAACATGACATCACGTTGTTTGCCTTCAATGAACTCGCCGAAGAAAACAATTCTTTGAGGAAAAATTAGCTGTATTTAAAAAAAATATAGCACGAAAAAATTTATTTTTCAACATGGCATCCATCGACGACAACAACAATAACATAAACAAAATTGACAGCAGCAGCGACAACATTAGTTATCCTTAGAGTCGTTGGATCTCTCTTCACCGGAATTAATAATCGGCAAATGCAGATACCTGCCCGTACACAGCTACTGGTAAATTACCATAACAGCTTCATCCACACAGCTCTGGTACAACATTTACCATAACAGCTTCATCTACACAGCTCTGGTACTACATTTGCCATACAGCTATACAGCTCTGGTAAAACATGAACAGCATCATCATTGACAACAGCTACACAGCTCTGGTACAACATTTACCATAACAGCTACACAGCTCTGGTAAAACAATTACCATAACAATTAACATTTAATGCAAGAACAGCAAATTTTCGCCCATGTCAGACTTTATCCGTTTTCTGTTAGACTCCGGGTGGTCGCGTATAAATAACAAAACAGCTAGTCATTTGACACAGCGGCTCAACAAGACCCTTAACGTCTTATTTACAATTTTTCTTCTTGCATGTATTCTTTTGTTCAATTTTTTCATTGATGTGCTCTCTTTCAGCGTTTTCCTGCTGGTAATCAATGCTAATTCAATCTTATTTATCGCCCTTCCAGGCTAAATAGGGGGTATTGTAGCGAGCTAGTTTCCTCTGGCGCATTGATACCCTTTCCGTACGTTGTTTGATTGAGTTCAGCCAATCGCTAGCAGTGTAGGGAAATGTATCTCAACTTCCGTCCAGAGGGAGAAATTCCCGCTTCTTTCGATAAACACTTTCTCTTTGCAGCTCGATATCGCTAAGGTAACAGCCTCTTGATTTTGTTCCTCAAGCATAAACAATATGTAACGACAAAACATCACTACAGGCCTGGCTAACGTCTCAGCCAGTTGGCCGTACCTTCTCAAACCTTAATTTTGTTTATTTCATTTCTTATGGCACGCCATCCAGCCCAGTAAACGTAGCTCATACCGCAATCTTTGTTAATAAATTATATTAAAACATTATAAAGTCTTCTGATGCTATTTACTACAACATTGCCTTTAACTGCTTCACTGGTGACTTCTGTTGATACACAATACACAAATACGAATATTAACATTCACACTCATAACATAATCTTATTACACTTCTAAACCTACCAAAATATGTAGGGCTCTAGGCAGAAACATCAATCCTACACGAGAATGCCTGTGGGCAGGTTTGTAGCAAGAGTTGCCTCCCTTGTTATGACGATCACATCACCAGTAGCGCTCTCTAGACAGGAAGTAGCTGGAGTTACTTCCCGTTGAGGTGGCAGAACCTTCTTTGTCACCTCCGTCCAGGGACCCTATAAAGGAGAAAGCTGAAAGCTATCTCCTCTTTTAACCTGCCCGGCCCTTCGGCCAGGCGCGTTCCGCCGAGGGTATACTCTCTGGCAACCTGAACATGGTAATGTAAAGACCTCTTGGTCTCTTGCGTGCTGACTTCAAAACGGTAAACAACTAACTTTAATTCATCCTTTCATCTCTCTTGGCATGTCAACTATTCTGCTCTACATAGCTCAACCTTGTTAAATAAACATTGTACATACAACCCAGTGTCATGTTATAATTGGTGACCCCGAGAAAAAAATAATAGGATCTGGTATTGTGTGAATATGAAAAAAAGAAAATTAATTAGCAGTATTTCAAAAAGAAAAAATTCCTCTAACAACATTCCACATGGATTTTGTCTACAACGAAAAATATAAGTAATCTTTTCCTCAGCAGCAAACAAACAAGAAAAAATTTTGCTTTTCACCTCACGTGTTTACATCGTTTAAATGTGTTTCAATCAATGGATATATCCTTCGTTCGTCTCACAACGAACAGTCAAAAAGACTTGGACTCCTGTATTCTTATATTCAACATGTCAATTTTGATGAACATCACAGCTCGCTTACTCATTCAACTAAGCCTTTTTCGTTACTTTTTCATCACTTTCACAAAAAAAAGTGAACCCTCGCCATATTTGTTATACAAAGTGAATATAGCCTTCCTTCTTTTTCATCATGTCACGTTCACACACAAATTTTTCAAAATGGTTGCACTATCATTTTCGCGCCATTTTCTCGCGCAATAGAAATTTTTTTTTTTCAACTTGACTTTAACCTTGTTTCGGCACGTGTGGGAGCACACATCTCGACTCACTGAGATAATACACGCCATAGATAATGTTTCTTGCCAAGGATTCTCCAGCCTTAAGCTATATTCTCCTATTTGCCGGTTTAAAAATTTACCACGTAAATTTGCCGTTGAAAACTGCGCATTTATTCAGAATGATTATTTCTATGGTCGCTGGCCTCTTGACCCATCCAAGTCAACGCGTTCTCAACATCGACCATCAACTTTGGCTGTTATTTCTAGCACTTTGCGCAACTCATTTTTTCTGGGAAACTTTTTACTGTGAATGGAAACAACATCGAATAGGCTCACTCCGCGAGACAACAACACAGCTTCATCTTTGCTTTATCACCAACCAAAACCAGCAGAACAAAACAGAATTTATTTTTGCAGCACTCTCCTGTGAGAAAATCCTACCGCCTTCGGAGGTTGGGAATTTTACGTTGTACCACAGTCAAGAAACCACCTGCATACATTCTCTGGAGGACACACTTTCTTTCCTGCTGTCACCTGTGAACTGTATTTTGAACATTTGAACCTTATTTTTAATAACTATGTTTCTTTGCTCCATTGACCTCTTCTTTTAGATTGATTACATTGTATCTTTGTGTGATGGATAGATAGATGTCCAGTCGTTCTCTGACCAAGAACGGTTGGCTACCTTGATATCTATCATTGATTTTTGCATGCTTATATTTTGCTGTTTTGCTTTTATTGCAAACATTATTTTTTTGTAATTTTCATGCCTGGACTTTGGTGTTACATGCTCGCCATCTTACTTCATACATGATTGATTCGATTTTTATGTTTTAAAAATCTGGCGGGAGATAATGTAGCAAGAGTTGCCTCCCTTGTTATGACGATCACATCACCAGTAGCGCTCTCTAGACAGGAAGTAGCTGGAGTTACTTCCCGTTGAGGTGGCAGAACCTTCTTTGTCACCTCCGTCCAGGGACCCTATAAAGGAGAGAGCTGAAAGCTATCTCCTTCTCTTTTAACCTGCCTGGCCCTTCGGCCAGGCGCCAGGCGCGTTCCGCCGAGTGTATACTCTCTGGCAACCTGAACATGGTAATGTAAAGACCTCTTGGTCTCTTGCGTGCTGACTTCAAAACGGTAAACAACTAACTTTAATTCATCCTTTCATCTCTCTTGGCATGTCAACTATTCTGCTCTACATAGCTCAACCTTGTTAAATAAACATTGTACATACAACCCAGTCACCATGTTATAGGTTTCTCTGAATGTAATCTCACAGACACTGCCATATTGCTTGACTTTTGTATTGTTCCAGATGCCACTCAGACATTTTTCCATTTGGACGTTTGGAATGATGTCAATGTTCTTACTTCCAGACGCCAGACACCTATAAATGAGTATTTCCCTGGGGTTTTTCGGTAGATTTTTACAATTACACCCGTCTAGCTTTGAAACTGAAATTTATATTTGTCCTATAGTTTTTAGTGTTTAGAATGACTCTAACGTTCAAAATCACCAGAAATTATTCGTTTTTTAGTGAAGGCACACTCAAAATTTTCTTTACAATTACACCAGTCTCGCTATGAAGGTAAACTTTGTTTTTCCTGAGGAAACATTGACGGAATAGCCAAAACCACCCTGATGCCGGTCTACGAAATATTTCCGCTTTACCCAAATTTGCAAACTTTTGTATCATGTAAACCTGTAATACCTACGAAAGAGCCATCCTTGGTAGTATTTTTGTTGTTGGTGGTGGTGAGGTGCTATTCTCGCTTCCATTGCCTCTGTTGATGTTCACCTTTGTGCCTGGCAAATCCGGAAAATCACTCACGTCAAAACACTTTTGCTGCTTCTATTTAGCTTGTTGGCTGCTACTGAATATACTGTTGTTATTCTTGCATTCTGTGCAGTTGTTGCTATTGCTGTAATTTAGGTGGAATTCGAAAACCAACCCCAAATTGAATGAATCATACAAGACATTTATCATTTTCTTATTTCGGGCTAATGTAATTGATTACCATATATATATGTGTTTGAGAGAGTGTGTATATAGCTGGCCATAACGATAACATCAACCTAGATACTACTAAAACTCTGTGATTGTATCTTGTCTGTAATGTAATACAGCCAAAACGGCGCATAATGACAAAATACTCTGAAAGGAAGTTGCCCCTGAAATGGGGATACAAATGGAATAAAACAAGTTTCGCGTAAATCAGAGCACGGGTTCTCGAGATACGGGTTTTTTCCGGGCATCTTCATAAATAGAGAGAGAAAGATAGAGAGAAAAAGATAGTGGTTGTGAGAGAGTAGATTGAAAGAGATGTCTGTGTATATTTTAATTATTTAAAAATTATTTTGAAGTAAACATGATTTAAAAAAAAATATTTTTAAGTGAACGTGACCCAACAGGTCACGGGTAGTCTAGTCGTTTATAAAATTCTGTGGCTAGGAAGCTGGAAGTGCAGGGGCAGTCATGCCGAAAGCAAGGAACCACTGATATCACGTCGGAAGTGCGGGCCGTATCTCCCTCATGGTCTGTGTGCCGCAGTAGAGTGTGGACATTTTGTTATGACATGTGCGAATTTTGCTGTTCTCTGGCCAGACACGAAGCAGGTGAGCATCACACAGGTATTTCGGAGAGGAAATGAAGTCCCAGAACGAGGCACCGGCATGGCCAGACGAGAACTTTTCTCGATGTGTGGAAAATTGGTGGGTCACTATCCAATCGCGGAGTAACTCCGAACAGAACGCATCTATGTCAAGAGACGAACAAACGGGGTGAGCTGGGGAGACAGGGTGGGAGAGAGGATGGTAGCCACGATGTGGGAGATCTAGAGAGGTTAAAGGCGGAAGACCCAGTATGAGGAAGCCAGTCGGAGAACGGGACCGTATGGTGTGATGCAAGCAGCATAGCGCGATGGGTCGTTCTGGAAATAGGGGGTGTTGAGGTTGAGGGCATCCTGGCTCGGGGAAAAAGAGGAGTGCGACCACATCAACGTGGCCGAATTGAAGGGAGTGAATCTTGCCCTGAGATGGAGGCTGCACGCTATAGATATTCGTACTGATTTGGCTACTGTACTTGATGGGTGAGATCAGTGCTTACCAGCGATAGGAGGGTGGGGACAAAAAGGGCGGCAAAGATGCTAATGAAGCGTCGCCTGGGAATTCTGGGAGAGCTATGCCTGAAGTTGAGCGTGGTCTTTGTGCCATCGGAAAGAAATATGGCGGACATCCTAATCAAGTGAGGGAAAGAAAGCCTAACTGGAAGTGCCAGAGGATTCTGAAAAGGCGATAGATGCAGCGTGTCGGCTAAGTGACTCTGAGTTGAGGAGGTTGCATGCCAGGCATCACATGGGAGTGGATAGGACCCTGTTCTTAGCCAGGAAAGTCGATTCCCACCTTACCGCGCTTGGCGTGCACGAGACGGGTAATATCCCAGTGGAGCACAACTGGAAGCGATTGACCGTGGGTGTGACACACTACCGATAGGGGACGTATCCCTCAATGATCTACTATTGACCGGGGCGGATGGCGATATGGAGGGAGATATAGACGAGGACTGCGGAGGAAATCGCACGGAGGCTGAGAGATATTCCTGGAGCGGGGCCCTTTGAATGAATTGTTGATGCCGCTCACATTCCACCCACCTCCTTCTGCACGGCATTTCGCTCGGAGGTGCAGGAGGAGGTGGGTGAAATGTGAGCGGCATAAACAACGAGTGGAATGGGATCGTGGAGAGACACAGTCGCACGATCAAGACAATGGCGGAGAGGGGACACATTTCACCAATGGAGAAAGTGTTCAGGTACAATATGTCGCTCCGGTCGATGTCACAGGGTGATATACAGATATGAATGGCGACATCCGTGCACGTCATTACAAAAGACCTGTGGACGTGAGAGGGAAGGTGGTAGACGAAGTATGAGTCGATCCCCTAAATGCGCGCTGCACATCTCAATGGGGGAAAGAGAACAGTAATGGGTGTAAATTCCTGAAACAACGTGTCTATGGATGGAATACCGCGTCACGTCTTGGATGTCCGCAGAGTCATAAATTTGATGGACTTCAGAGACGAAAATAAAAGCCTCATCCCCGCTTTGTGGGGATCTCAACGGGGACGCCGCTCACCTAAGTGGACAGCGAAATTTAACATGGAGTGAGATGATGGGATGATCTTTGAGATAGGTGGAGTGGTGCGGATAGGGAGCCGGAAGTGCAGAGGCAGTCTTGCTGGAAGTGAGGGGCCAATGACATCACGTCGGAAGTTTGGGCCGTGTCGCCCTCTAGGTCTGCGTACCGCAGTAAAGTGCGGGCGTATGTTATGACATGTGCGAATAAGTGTGTGGGTTTTACGTTCTCTGGCCAGACGCGAAACAGGTGCGCATCACGCAGGGAGATTCAGTCTGGGCACGAGTAGAGACGTCAAAAATATAAAAAATATAGGCATTCTTTCGTTTTAAGTAGACAGCAATCACCGTAGTTTATAACTTAGGTATTAGGCCAGCAGTTTTAGGAGGAGAGGAAAGTCGATTATACTGACCCTGAAAAGAATGTAAAGTGCCATAACTAAATGCCGCAGCGCATTTTGTTTGATGCTCTACTGATTCTGCTCTTTCGTCGTAAATAAAATGAAAACAAACGACACCTGATTAATCTGCCAATGTAAATTCTGAAAGATATATTAGTAAAAGAAAAGGAAATATCATAATATGCATGAACATAAATATTTTGTAAATTTTATATATATATATAAACTTTATTAATATTTAAAAACGGAAAAGGAAGGGAAAGGCAAGGGCTCTAGGGTCACAGAAGAATTGAAGGGGTATGGGGATGGTGATAGCCTATGGGCGGAGAGCGCGGCAGTTTTTGGCCTGCGCCCCAAGGACAAGACCGCAAAAGTATTTCCGCGTCTAAATTCAGAAGGATTTATAAAAAAAAAAATGTTTAAAATTAAATTATCTTTGATAATGATTAAAGAAAAGGTAAATTTCTAGAACAACCATCCCGCCGATTTCAGTGGAAAATACCTTTTGTTCCTCGTTTTTCTTTGTTTTTTTTTCCCCCTGTGCTATAAACTCATCTGACCTCCAACATGCCCGCAATCGACTTTTATTTACCCAGAAAACGACTAACTTTGTAGAAAAAGGAGTTTCGCAGATTTACACCTATCTCGCGTTTGGTGGGAAATAATTATTTGGCGATATCCAATTTTAGCTGCCTAAATGCCGCTTACTTGCTGCAGTTGCTGCTTACTTCAATGTAAATTTACATTCCCCCTTTTTTTAGCCGTTAAAAGAAATATAGATTTTTTTTTTTTTTTTTTTTCGATTTATTTGCCACTGGGGCATAGATTTCTTTATTTGCCCCTTTTTTGTTTGTTTGTTTGTTTTTTGCGATTTATTAGCCTTTTGGGGTCACACACACCCCCGTAGAAAGTGTGCGACCTTTCTGCCAGGGAGCACAGAGAGAGGGGGGGGGTGCTCCCTTCTTCTCTTACCTGTACAAGCTGATATAGAGAGATGGCCCACTTACACGGGTCATTATTGCTACTTTCACCCATCTTTCATGGAATTGGCTGGGACTGAGTGCCTTTTTCTCCACCTTGATCCTTCTTTCGAAGTGGTATCGGAAGAAGAGGACCATTTATTACATTTTGATTGCATTTTTATTACAACCACTAATACTTATTATTATACCGAGGGGCCCTGCCCGTTCGGGAAAGGCTCTACAGACACGGATTCCGGGACGGAAACCCCTTGGAAAAGAAATGTCCCAGATGCGTTTGCAACGAGGAAACTGTGGGGATATGTCGCCGGCCAACAAATGGTCCTCTTCTTCCGATACCACTTCGAAAGAAGGATCAAGGTGGAAAAAGGCACTCAGTCCCAGCCAATTCCATGAAAGATGGGTGAAAGTAGCAATAATGGCCCGTGTAAGACCGTCTTTCCACCCTCTTTTTTTTTATTACAAAGTTAATCGTTTCCGACTACTTTGGAGATCATATTCGTTGATAACATGCGAAAATTAAAAGGCAAAAAAAAAACCAACAAAACAATGCGAACATGCTGGAGGTCAAATTAGTTTATAGCACACAAAAAAAAAAGTATTTCCCACTAAAATCGTAACGACTTCCATACACGCGAGTAATTGACAGAACCTCTACTAGAAATAGCAGCCAAAAAAGCACACGTTGGAGTATGTGTTCTCTGCACATACGAAACAGGTGGGATGGTCACTGCTGAACAACACAAACAACTTCCTTATACGTCACTGAAAGTAACAACCGTCATCAAACTGTTTTGAAAGAACCAACTGGCGGGCATTACCGAAGATAAGCGATCATATATTTTGGGGATATCTACTTAAATTTCAATAGATTCTACTTAAAATTTTAAACGACAATTATATTATTTTTAAAAATATTAATTTTTTAACCACTTAATTTAATTTCCCTTTCTTCTCGGTAGATAGCTTTACGAAAATTTCTCCGGAAACTACCGAATAATATTTCCGTCGTCAACACCGTCAACCGGCGCTAAGTTTGAATTCAGAGTTGGAAGCTTAATTTCTTATTCGCTTCCGTTTATTGTTATCTCGAATATAATTCAAATTCTTTTCTAATTTATTGCTTATTATAAATCAACGCGAATCGACCACAGGAATTCAAGTACATTCTTGATATTTCACCATGGACGAAGAAACACGGGTAAGTTGGAAAGAGTTATTATAATATGCAAAAAAGATGTTGCTGTTGATATAAATTACGGTGGATTATTAGAGATTGTTTTATGTTGAAGCATCTTTCTCACTCGTTTATACTGGTCTAGCTGTAATATATTTTTTATTACCTTCACTGCTTTTATTATCCGCTTTAGTAGTAGACTACTTAATCATTATTATAACATCTTATATTTATTTCAAACACTCTTAAATTTTCAAACATTTTTAACTGTCTCGGGTGTTTTGTTTCATTTCGAAAACCGAAAAACTTGTAAATAATGCTCATAATTTCAATTCATTAGTTTTAGCGTATTTATTTATGTCTCTTTTTAAATATGTCGATTTTAAATACTTAATTCTGTTGTCTTTATTCCTTTAATTTGGTTAAGTTTAGTTTTTCTAATTTTAGTTATCCCCCCCCCCCCCCCGTTAATTGCACATCTAATTGAATTTTGCTGATAGCCATTTGTTTCATTAAATTTTGTTTTTGTATCTAAGTTAAATGTGTTTTTTTTCAACAATATATTTTCTGTTTATCATTTCTAAACTAGCCTCTGTTTCCATTTTTTTTCTTTTTTAATCTATTTAATTTTGCCTGATTTTTTTTTTTTTTTTTTTTTTTTTTTTTTTTTTTTTTAAAGTTTTCATGTTATTTAAAAAAAAAAATCGGATTATCACTGAACATTTTGCTTAGCTTTCATTCTTTTCTTCAAACCATAGACATTATTTCGGTTATGAATTTGTTCAAGATGTTAAATGATAGTTTCTACGAGGATAATGACTATTACAGCTCAGAACAAAACACTGTTTTGAGCTCTTTAACCCCCGTTGCCTCTTCACCTATTCGAACCGGTAGTCTAGCACACTTTGAAACCCCTTCCTGGTCACTATCATTCACTTCTCAATCTGATATCACAGATATTCTTGATACATCTTGCTCCAGCATTGTCTGCTTTTCAACAAAACCCAATAATTCTTCAACAAAGCCTAAACGTATTTTTGACTATGTCCAACATCCGCCAGTCCATAGAGCAAACCTCAACATCAAACCATTAACTATAACTAGTTATTCGCCCTCCCAACATTTAAGCGATGGCTCTTCCGTGTTTTACACACTCAGTTATTGTAATGATTCTTGTCTGACACCCTCGAGGCACTTAAATTCCATCACAACCCATGTCGGCTCCGATTGCAATTCCGAATCCGATATTTCCAACGACGATGAAAAGAATATATATCCGTCAGTCTGTCAACTACGAAAAGCCTACGAACAGATGGCAGATTCTAATAATGTTTGGGTTGGTATCTTTTTATTTAGATTAAAATTAACTTAAACATTCTGGAAGACTTAAACCTATTGGTACATATTTTTTGTACCCCTTCCTATGATATTTTAACTGTTAGCATGTTGTCGATTATTAAACTCTAGACATACTCTGGTTGAGCACACCTATCAAACGTGCCCCAATTGTGACCATCCCGTCTTTCTGTATACCTATGACCATATTGTTTATATATTTTCATTTTTAAAATCATTGGATGTGATTTAAAGATTTGGCTACTATTTCTAACGGGTCGAATTGCCGCTTAGAAGTACTTTGTATATACATGTAATGTATAACTAAAAACTTGTTAAAAATACCGTTAACAAAACGCCTTCTATCGGTAACTTCTGTTTTATTGCTCCTGAAGGTGAGGGTCTGTTAAAAAAAAAACTAACAATGTTTTTAATGGAGATTAAACAGGTGAAGATAGTATCAGTCACCCAGATTACTTTGTCCTTACTTTGATGCTGACATTCGAGCCTTGTCTGAGAACAACTTCCTCCTACCAGTCTGAGACACTGAAACGGGGCACGGTTAACTCTCTTTTTATTCCTTTAAACTTCATTAGAATAAATAGGAATACTACTCTGGGATTGAGCTCATGTATAATACTAATTACCCATCTTTTCCAAATGACCTCTGTAGAAGTTAAAAAAATTATTCTTTCTGACCCTTTAAACAAAATTATTGTCCAATTGCTTTATTGGTGTATGCATGTTAAAGTTTGATATTCAAATACTTGTCATTCATATTCCACACTTTCATATTTTAAAACCGCTCTCTGGCATGTTCGAATTTCATGCTATTTATTTAGAAAGCAGAAATACTAGCAACCGTTTTATATCTCATCTGGAGTCATACATTTATTACCATTCATATCTCCTCTTCTCTCCTTTTTCTCAAACACAATGTATATATATTAAAGAATCACATCTGGTTTCAATTATCATAGCCAGGAGTGATAACAAAAATAAACATTCAAACTAGTTTAGACAACAATGTCAACATGTTAAAAATTTGAATTTCCCTCCTTAACAGTCTGTTGGTAGTAAGCTGGTCACGTTTTTAGCTCATCTCCTGGGCGGAGATAAAATGTTTATCGTTCCGTTTCTGACCTAGTATATTTGGGGCGTTAGAACGTAACCGGTTTTCTACATTCAACAACGATTTGAAAAAGCAGCTGACGTGTTTCCTCTAGAAATGTTTAATTATACTTTTTGTTTAGTGTGTAATTAAAACAGTTTTGTTGAAGTGTTGTTGTTTAACACCAGGATAATTAACAAAGTTATGGTAAACGGTGTTATTGCTAGGGTCACCCCATCTTTTTAGGGACTATATTATGTAGGACTTCATTATGTAATGCGCACGTATTTAAGTGTATGCTAAATTTTGATATTTCTAACCTGTTGAACGACCGCATTGAGGTTCGTTAGTAGCTTGATTAGACTGGCAATGTACTCCATTAAATATTTTTCAACTTTTTGTTTTTAAACTTCAAAACATGTTACTTATTTAGTAACAAGAGAGAATGGGGGAAAGACAGTATAATTAGTTATTCAAATTAGTTGAATGTTTATTTTTTATGGAATGTTATAAATTTGTTTCTCATATCCCACAATGTAATCGTGTGTATATGTGAAGTAATTTTAAATAGAGATCTCGATACAAGGTTGTAGTCTAATAATTTTATCCAAAAGCCTGTTTAACTGTAGGTGGATCCTGCAGCGATTTCGACTATGAACATTCATTCAGTCGTTGATCATCTGAATATCCGACCTCTGAATTACGTATGTTCCACAGATTCAACGTAGAATCGGCGTGACAAAGCCAAATATTTGAATTACAACCGACTGGTTTAGTTTCCGTCTACTCAAATTCATTCACAAGTCTTGAATCGACATGAGGCTATAGTGAAAACACTTGTACAAGATGCCACGTAGTGGGATTGAACCGAGAACCCCATGATAGCTAAGCGAAATTCTCAACCACTTGGTATGCCGGGGTTAACCGTTAATATTTCACATTGTGAAGTTGGCCGCCCATCGATTGTTTCATAGAGCATTCTGTGAATGTTGAGATAAGTCCACATTGTCTCCAGTTCTCTACTTTAATAACACTACTACCCATATATGACAATACTACATATGACTACACAGTATTGAAAATTTGATTTTTGTTTGAACGACGTTTCAAATCTATTTTTAGTTTGAGATAACATCAAGAGGACCTTCTAATCCTGTCGATTATCCGACAGCTTCTCTAGTTGTTGATTCCTTGATAAGATACACTTATCTCATCACCAACACTGTTTTACGTCTATTTCCCATTCTTGCATGGGTTAGACTAGTTGTTGCGCTCTGAGGTTAGACAAACAGGTTAGGCGACTGTTTTGCTCATACGTTCCATTTGTGCATGGTTTCAACAACAGGATGCCCTTCATAGCACAAAGAGCTCCACGGCTTGTACCCTATTTGTTTTCTCTTGGTACTACCACTTTAGAGTTAACTGGGTACACCTTGGATGAGTTTTAGTGCACCTGAGCACTGTACACAATTTCATTATTATTTTATCATGACACCAGCACTTTCACATTCCAATGTGGGCTGAGTGTATATATTGTAGTACCAGTACTACTACATTTCAACCCTAGTATGCTTGCGTCTTTGTACGGGTTAAGAGGACAGTGATATGGAGTGGGTGGGTGAGAGTGGAGTTTTGGCTGCTTGTTACAAGAGAGGTGGGCTTAGGGTGAATGAGGGATATCTGGTTGTGTTGTAGAAGAGAAGGTAGGATAAGTGTTGGGTTGTAGGGTGGTCTTGATGGAAGGAAGAGTAAGCAGTACTTGGCAGTATAGTGAAGGTGCATCTGCTTTTGGGTAGGAGTCAAGGATGTGAGTGGGGTGGAGGAAGGATATTCATCTGGTGCAAATGTTTTGATAAATTTACTGATATA
Source organism: Eledone cirrhosa (assembly GCA_964016885.1). Lineage (NCBI taxonomy): Eukaryota > Metazoa > Mollusca > Cephalopoda > Octopoda > Eledonidae > Eledone > Eledone cirrhosa. Next base: position 389,482,475 of record OZ024740.1, on the reverse strand, counting down.
AATCCAAAATTTAGCATGGAGTTAGCTATGGATCGATGCTTAGGAGCTATCTACAAATCCTTCTTTTTCTCCCCATATCTAGATAGAATTGTTCAAGTATTGATGATTTTGTTTTTGTGTAGATGTCTTAAAATTTAGGGCTGGTAAATCTGCAGATTTCTTCATGAAGACACTAAGGCATTTTGTTGAGATTTCATTGAATTGAGCCAGTCAAATATCTTTGTGATTGGTTCTTAACCATGTTCGAAGGATGATGAAAGCCCTCATTAGCTCATCTGAAAGATATTTGAGGGTTTGGTATTTATCTTAAAATCACCATCATAGTTTAACGTCCATTTTCTACGCTAGCATGGGTTAGACGGGTTGTCCTATTTAAAGCAAGTTGGATTGGGTGACTGTCTTACTCGTATAGAACTGTTTCTGGCTAGGTTTCTACAGCTGGATGCGGGGTGCTTTTTGTCATGACACCCACACTACCACTTCAGATTGTGCTGGATGCTTTTTGCTGTGATACCAACATAACTTTACAGTGTAAGGGTGGGGGTACAGTGGTTAAGAGGTGCCTACTAGAAGTATGTTTGACTCCATGCGCATGGTGGGGGTGGGGGGTCTTCTGTATTACTGTACGTGATTCATTATCTATTCTGATATGATAGAATTGGTAGACTGCCTAACAAATATTTTGCTGTATTTAGTTGGAGCTTTTTATTTGTTCTGAGTTTTTACTTTACTTTTCATTGTTTTCAGTAACACAAATTATTTAGAACATGCTCTGTTAAGTTTTATTTACAAAATGTAAAGCTATGATTGGTGTGAAATTTTATTAAGGGTATCAGAAAACTTGGGGTTCCAGTTAAAATAAGATGTCATTGACATGGGCTGCATAAGCTACAAGGAGGGCAGTTACTCTGGATAAGACTGCAAAGGATAGACATGGGCTCCATAAACCATATCAAAGGCCACCTGTCTAGCAGAGCAGTTATTCTGAATAAAATCTGATACACAGTAGAGGGGGACTTTCAAAGTCCTGTCTGACAACCTCTCTATTGTTGGTGGCATGAAAAAATGCACCCAGTCCAAGCTGTTGGTGATATGCAGGGCCTTCTTCTTCACTCACTTAATACTGAGAGGGTTGTGGGGGAAGAGTCCTCAAACACTTCTTCCAGCGGTTCCTGTCAGAAGCAACTGTCTCCGTTTTATCTGGCTGGATTCCCAAGCGAGACCAGCCAAGCTCATGGATGTTATCTCGCTCGGTGTCTACCTCTGGATCTCCTGCCGGTTGGTTTTGCCCATAAAATCTGTCCAGCGATTCTTTCCTGAGACATTTTTAACCACATGCATGGCCTCCAGTCAGAAAAACCATGCCAAAAATTTATGTGGCAAGATAGTCCAACTCATACAAGCATGGAAAAGCGAATGTAAAAGAATGATGATGATTGAAATAATTATCAATGAAATAAGTAGATGGAAATGTTGCTTTTGAACTGGTACTGACGTAAATTTTTTTTTTTTCTTCATAGTTTGATAGTTAACAAACTAATCTGTTCCAATTAATTCTTGTAGATCAGGTAAGTTCTAAATAGGGACAAAAAAAAAAATCTTCATCACTTGTGGCTTGGGATGTCATTCAACTTTTGAGTGACTAAAAGACCAACAAAGAAAAATTCCTTGATTTAATGTAAATAGATTTCCTTCTGGTTTGGAGCAGCAGTTAAAAGTGAACTGAGATTAGTCAGTTGATGTCACCAAAGAAGAGGGTCAAAGGGATGCAAGATGATAGAGATATGTTATTTTTCAATGATTCATTCCTTACAAGTATATATGCTGAATAGTGAAAAGTTACTTGAGGCTAATGCAGGTAAAATTCTGTTATAACGAATACCATTAAAACAAATTTTTTTTTCTATCCCCAAACATTCAATTTGTTTCGGTTTATCTCGTTATAAAGAATTTTCATTACAATGAATTTTTCGTTAACATTTTTTTTATACCCCATGAATTTCGTTATAATGGAATTTCACTGTATTTACATCTGCAGTTGTTCAATGACTTATACCATTAAATCCATAATTATATCCAAACTAATGACCTCATCTTGGATGTGTTTTGACTGTTGTATCCTCCAGCCTTCTTTGAATACCTGTTGTATTTGCTAAATTCTTGGAATTTTAAACGGTCTTTTATAAATCCATGTATAATTATTATCTGAATATAAATTCAGTCAAAAATTTACCAAATTCATAAACATCAATATTTATCAATATCTTATTATACAATGTTATTGCCAACATTATGAATGAAAATTCTGAATTTATTCTTTAACTCTTTAGCATTCACATTACTCAATATTTACTATTGTATTTTCACGGTTTACCTCTCATAATATCAAATCTATGAGATTTTGATGTTATTTATTTTGAGAACAATACCTTAATGTTGGATAAGCAGCCGGTTTGAACAGAAAGAGGTGAGGGAATTCTGGCCATATACAGCCAGTTTAACCCTTTAGCATTTAAACTGGCTATATCTTGTCACAATTCTTTCTGTTCAAACTGGTTGCTCACACTGATGTTAAAGTATTGTTTTCAAAATAAATGTCAATCTCATAGATTCAATATTATGCGAGATAATTATGAAATAAAGCTTTTACCATGAAAATATAGTAATATATATAATGTGAATGCTAAAGGGTTAAAGTTTTATCTCCTGTAGTATTGAGTACTTAATTTACATATTGTCAGTCAAATGGCTATTCTAAATATTGCATGTTAGGTATATCGAAGATAATTTTGTAGAAATCTGAGAGGATTGTATACTAGAGTTTATGGTTTGGTAGAACTTGTTTTAACTATGTATCAATAGACGTGTTTTTCTGTACTTTTTAATTTAATTACACATTGTTTTAATTATCTGATGTCTGTTTTTTCCATTTTATCTTATTTCAAATATTAGAAAATCATTGAAAGAACTAAAGAACGGAGAGAAAGATTGAAAATGATGGGTGATACAGATGGGGCCTATAGAAAACGGAGGCCTTTGTCTGAAGACATGTCAGCAAATATACAACCAGTTGATGACGATGGTGAGCTATTATCTATATATTACTAAAACTCTGTGATTGTGTGCTTGTCTGTAATACAGCCAAAATAGAAATAGTAAGCACTGGACAAATTTTCTTTCAGTATTCTACATTTTGAAATCAAATCCCATGAGGGTTCACTTCATCTTTTGTCCTTTTAGGGGTCAATGAAATAAATTATGTATGAGAGTTGATTAAATCAAATAAACCCCTCCATTCTAATTTTTAGTTTTATGCTTATATTAAAAAAATATTTAATATTGGCATCAACAGCTAAACAGCATGTAAAGTATACCACTTCATTATAATCTCTTTACTTGTTCATTCTCAACTGCTCATAAAGAATGGGGGGATAGTGGGGTGATGATTAGAAGCTCTGACCTTGGAGAAATGGGTAAGGAGGGATAGTGGGGTGATGGTTAGAAGCTCTGACCTTGATGGGGAAGTGGGTGATGCTGGATGAGTTTTGCTACTTTGACCAGTATCCTCTTGCTGGTCATTTTAAAGTAATTTGTAGACATAGCTTACAGTAGTGTGGTTTAGAAATATATTTGGCATTTGAGCAGGGTTTTTCAAGCTTTTTCAGGGTTTCTCAAACTTTTGGGGGACCCCCAAAGTCTAACACAGTTATATGGTTGTAATATAAATATACTCCTCTACCTTTTTTCATGGAACCCCAGACACTCCTTTGCGGAACCCACTTTGGGAACCACTGCATTAGAGCATAGGAACTGATGGAAATTTCCAAACCAGAAGCACAAAAATATAAAGCTCCATGTGAATGATTGAATTTGGCATATGTAAATATTCTGTGTTGATATATGTAAATATTATGTCTCCGTGTGATAGTTTCAGGTTAAAAGCCTGAATTAAAGAGTGCAAAACCAGCAATCAGGTTGTGGGTTTGATCTATATTGGCGTTTAGCCATCAGTTTATACTTTCTTTAAAAAAAAATCATATGTCACATGAATTATTATATTTATCACCATCAGCGTTTAATGTCCATTTTCCATGCTAGCATGGGTAGGACAGGTTGACCCTTAGGGAGAGAATCAGGTCAGAGGACCATGTTTAGCTCACCCGGGGAAGATTTTGGCTTGGTTTCTACAGCTGGATGCCCTTCCTAATGCCAACCACATTTACAGTGTGTGCTGGGTGCTTTTTGTTGTCACCTACACAACCACATTACAGTTTGGACTGGGCATTTTTTGTGTTGCCGACACAACCACTTTACAGTGGGGGCTGGGTATTTTTGTCTTGGAACTAGGGAGGGAGGGAAGCTTGGGGAAATTGCGGACGTAGGTAATAGGGGAGGGATGGTTACCGCAAAGGGAGGTGTACGGGAAGGAAGAAGGTTGAGGAAGGTGTTACCTACTAGGTATAAGCCTCAGTCTGAGAATAATAGAGGGCGGGTCTTCAGAATATATAAATTGTTTTACCATTTTCTTATATTGCACATTTCTAAAAGATGTTTACATATAAATTTGTGTATTTAGAATTGTGTAAAATCAAAAAGGGGTGAATAGTAAGTTCAAATTAACTGTTTGATGGGACACAATGCAGCATTGTTCTGATTATTCTGCTGTGTTGAAGACCAAGTTTTTCTTGTAAAGTTAGCTGCACAGACTAGCATCATGTCTAATGATATTAAATTGCAACTATTTTCCTAATAAAATAAGTATTTTAAATATTTAAAGATTTTTTTTTTTAATGTTTATTTTTTTGTCTTCTTTTAGTTGGTCTATCAAGTAACAATTATGCCAATTTAGCATTTTCAAAATCAGATTGGCCTATTAGAGGTTTTATTATACGGAACTATATTTGGTATCATTTTGTCATAGAAATATTTTTGTTAAAAAAAAAGGCGGGAGGGGGGCAAAGTGCAGTAGAAATAGTAAACACTATATTCCCTTCAGTATTAATTTCTATCATTCTACATTTTGAGATCAAATCCCATGAGGGTTCACTACATCTTTTGTCCTTTTAAGGGTCAATAAAATAAATTATGTATGAAAGTTAATTGAACCAATTAAACCCCCTCCATTCAAATTTTATAGTTTATGAATCTATTTTGTAGGAGGAAAGAATATAATTCAGTGTTTTTGTTTTTAAGATATATAGTACTTGGAAATTAAATTAACTTGGCAACTGCTTCCATTCTGAACTAAAATGTAGGCATTGTAGATAAAATCTGCTGCTTGGTTTAATCCCCACCAACTATACCTTTGTTTTAATTTTAGTTGTGTTCATTCTGTTGTAAGAATTCAGATGCAAGTCTCCAACCCGAGGTTTCTTCCTCACTTTAAGTTTGAGGCCCTGAAAATGTTATTCCTCCTCCTCTGAATGTTAAAAGAAATTTAGTTAATTTCATAACCCTTTTTATGATTGAAAGTGCCAGCTTCAGCATTCGGTAATCAGAAGGGAGGAAGGCGTAAAAGCCAAACTCGCTATCTTCAATTCAGTATTCGTGTCAACCCTTACCTATGGTCATGAATCTTGGGTAATGCCCGAAAGAATATGATCGTGAACACAAGCGGCCAAAATGGGTTTCAACTAAAAATAGGGTAACAAAAGGGTAACTAAACATAATTTTTAATGTCCTGTTAACCCTTTTATGTCTATATTTCCAGTGAGCAGACTGCTTGTGTTTCAATTAATTTTCAATATGATCAATATGTTGGTTTAATAAAGTATTTGTAACTTTATATATAAATAAAATGCTGGAGGTTTTAGATATTTAAATTTCAGTATTAATACTTTAAGTAGCCGGTGATTAAAAACGTTTGACTAAACTGGGAGTTAGGTAAATTAACCTATTTGACACGTAGAACATTTATTTTCATCAGGTTTTTACTTTGTTTCAAAGTGTACATGATTTTTCTAACTATTCTTATTTATTAGATTCACCTAAACGTCAGTGTCTTCGATCAGCAGAACGGAATATAAAACCAGACACACCAGCTATTCGTGGTGTTCAGTCACGAAGAAATGAGTTGACTAACATTTGTCTAAGTTCTGGTAAGTTTCTGCACTTATTTTATATATGTGTAATTATGAATTTAAATATTTCTTTCAATTTTTATCAAATACTTTCTCTGAGTAGGTTTTTGATATTATTGCAGATAGATAAGCTTGACTTACCAAGCAGTTTACTTTTGTCTGAGCTATAAAGAAACGGCAGCATATAGTGAAGGGAAGAATAAAGTTGATGGCAGGAATTGTTTTCGTGAAGGCCTTCATCTTTTTATTTTTAGATGATGGAGAGTATGTTCCTGTCCCAGTACCACGGAAGTCTCTTTGCCAAGAAGAGAATAGAGATCCTATCACAGAGGTATTCAAACCACAATGCTGCTCTCGTTTGGCCAGTCTTGCCCAGCGTATTAATGCTTGGGATGATGACTATTCAAAACATGATCCTGTCAGGTCAGTTCATCTTGTTATTTATTTAACATTGTTACTAGTCAAATTATTTTCATTGTTTGCTTTAAATGATTTTGACCTCTGTATGGTTGCATTTGGAGATAGTATTTTGAAGCTGGATACTCACTGATAATTTGTTAGAGATATTGTGTAAATTTTTCAGCTAGCTGTACTAAAAGTAATGTGACTTATTTGATGGCCTGAAACGGTTCCTGTATGATTTAACGATCGATATATCTTACTTCAAAGAAGTCTAGCATCTAAAATGTGGACTTATTTCAGGCATTCTTAGGTATTGCAATGTATATGTGTGTATAATCAGTTACCCAATAGTATTTATATATTAGTCTCACATTTTTCTCTGTCCAAATATATTTTTGTTATATTTGAGTCACAGGCATTGAGCTGACCAATGCACTCTGAGTGAAATTGGTAGATAGAAACTGAAAGAAATCTGTTGTGTGTGTCTCCTTCGTTCTGTATTTGTCATTAGTAAAGGTATTGTTGTTTATCATCATTATTGTTTATTTTTCCATGCTACACAAGCATGGGTTAGACGGGAATTGTCCCACTTGAGGCAAGATTGGTTGGGTGACCATGTCTCGCTTGTATAGGACTATCTAGCAGGTTTTCTATGGCTGGATTCCCTTCCTAACACCAACAACATTTACAGTGTATCCAGCATAAATTGAGATCTCATGTCCCCTATTAAATAAAGGTATGGAGTCATTCTCTTGGTGTGCACTTGAGATTTTATGGCAGTATGGTATTTTTAATGCCAAATAGGAATTCTAAAATTCCAGCTTATGCTATAAAATTTCTATTTTTGACCTATGTATAGTAATTGGCGAGTTAGGTTTCCATTTTAAACAGTCATTGTTAGTACATGAAAAATTATGTTGAACTCAGTTTTTAGTTTCCAACTCTTTGGATCTAATCATTGCTAAAATCAAATAAGTGTTGAAATGCTGTTACAATAAGTTAATGATTACAATGTGTGTTAGGGACAACAAAGTGAGGGGCAGCTGGAGAAAGAAACAGCTAAAGAGCAAGTGACAACATATGCTTGACATAAAAAGAACTGACACTATTCATCATCATTTAATGTCCATTTTCCACGCTAGCATGGGTTAGACAGGTCGTCCCATTTGAGGTGAGTTGGGTCAGGTGCCGGTGTCTTACTCGAATAGGGCTTTTTCTGACTGGATGCCACTCCTAATGCCAACCACTTTACAGTGTGGACTGGGTGCTTTTAGCTGTGACTCCTACATGACCACTTTACAGTGTGGGCTGGATATGTTTTGTTCAGTGTAAGGATGGTGTGGACAGGAGTGGGTGGGTTGGTGGAGAAAGGACAGACATGTGAAGTGATGAATTTTTTTTTTTTTCTGCTACTCATAGTGTTTCATGTCATTGATTTTTGTTATTTACCATGCTGACATGAGCTGGGCAAAAGTTTTTCGAGGTAGAATTCTGATTGGATGTCCTTCCGGTTGCTAACTCACTTTTTTTTGTTGTTGTTTTACAGTCGACCCAACTCTATGTATTTAGTTGACAAGGATAATGATACAGTGATGACTGATGCTTCTACTGAAGTGTTGGGAACACGAGATTCTCGATCAAGGTCTACTGCTCCAATTGCACCTCATTTGAGATCTCCTCGCTCCAAATCAGCTGCACCTTTGGCATCTACATCACGATCACCTGTACCGACACGTTCAAAGTCTCCTGGTCCTACATTTAACTATGGTTCAAGATCCCCAGCACCTCTTGCTCCATCTTTCAAGCCTGCAGATGACTTAGAAACAGCCATTGATACCCTGTCACGACAGCAGATGTCACAAAGAAACAACAAAAAGGGTATTTATACAAAATCTAGTAGTCAGGATCATTTGAAGAATATCCCCAGTGAAATACCTGTTAATGCTAGGGGATTAAATGATTCTATAACTCAGGGGGAAACAACAGATGATGAACCAACTAACAAACCAGTCTCTGAGCGATTGGCTAAATGGTCAAAGAAAGTGTCTCAGACAGATACTAGCTCTGCAAATCTTGTAAGTCCTTCTAAAAGTGAGAGTATCCAGCCAAATTTTAAAACTGCTACCCCTGTTAGTAATAGATGCAGTCAAAACTTATCATCAAAAGTTGCACAACTGGAAAAGAACCTGAGGGTTCCATCGACACCAAAACAAAACACAGTTGCAGTGAGTAATCAGCATTCTTCCCAGTCATCGGATACTTCTTCGATGCAGGTTAACATTGTATCCTCAAGTGTGACACCAACTGCAGCATATAATGCTCCTGCAGCTGAACCTGTAAATGTGAAAAAGAACAGCAAACGCCGGGAGAGTTTTGAACCAACAAGCCAGCCAGTTTCTCAGAGGATGGCTGAATGGCAGAAGAAAGTTGACACCCTTGAAGTGCTGACGGAGAAGGAACCAACTGCATATCCAGTGAATGCTCGCATGTCTGCATGGGAACAGGTGACTGCTAGTGGAAGTACTGAATCGTCCAAGATGATAAAACCTAAAGGTGCTGTATTGTCTTGTCCTACAACTCCTGTAAGACCAGTGTCTGTCAATATTCCCACAAGTGTTGGTGTTCCTAAATCTCCTGCAATGATGAGGAAAGTTGAATCAGCTATTGTCAAATCTAATTCTGTTGATGCGAAATCTCAGTCTCCACCTAAACCTCTGAGTCCTTCCAAAGCCAGCTGTGCTATGAAAGCAATTCAACAGCGTTTATTTGAATCTCAACAGCAGAGTACCACCACTCAGTCATTGGCTGAAAGAATTCGCCAAGAACGAATGGCTGAACTAAAAGTACTTGAAAACCGCTGGCATAATGGTATCTTAAAAGACAATACTGTGGTGAGTGTTTTCCTATCTTTTCTCTATTAGTTCATCATCATCATCATCATATGTCCATTTTCCATTATAGCAATTCACTTAAAGATGGTTTGGGTTTGGCTGCTATTTCTAGCATGTCAAGAAACCACATAGAGGATTCCTCGTTCGCATCTATTGTCATAGTAGAAAAGACAGTTATGTTGGATCATTTGTTGGGCACAGCGCTATACTGAAGATACCTATTGAGACAGAAACAGGTGTCCATAGCTATCATTTGCCTCTGAAACTTTTTTTTTTTTTTTCTCCTAGTATGTTGATTCATTTTGAATTCATTCTTAATTTCTTAAAATTATCTCAATTGCTAACTCATCGCTAGATTTTTATCTACCTTTCTATTTATTTTGTTTTCCATTTTTAAATTAGATGACAAATTGATAATTTCTTTCCCAAGTTCCATTAACTGTTGTAATCTCAGAAAATATGATCAAATTTCTTGGATGGCTTTATAATTCCATATTTTCAGTAGGATAGCCTGATTAATAGTCAGAATATATTTAAAGTTTGAATTATTAGCTTAGCTAAATTAGTTCTGATGATGACTGGCTAGGCGGATACTTGTAAGACCATGTAACATCATTAATTTATGAGAATATAGTGGTGGTGGCTTTCAGTTTGTCTTTTTTCTTGGATGTGTTGGGGTTCTGAAACAATTAAGTATGCTTTGAAAATAAAATTACAAAGAAATGTTTTACAAATTAATATTTCAATCCTCTGTCGTTCTCTCTCATTTAAGTTTTGTTTTTTTAATTTAGAAAAATACCATAATTGTAACATTTTCTGCACATGTTTTATGTCAATTAAGGCATAAATTTTAACTTACATACATGTGTGAATTATATTGATTTAATAATGATCCATTTTCCAAGAAATATTAGGGCTGTTTTAAAAAATACTTCTAACACATTAATTCTTTTACATAAGTTACATTGTCATATGCAACATTAGATAATTAACTGTTCTCATATTCATGGCAACAGTCTATTTTCTCCCTTTAAACGATCCTTCTGAAAATGCAGCTAGACCTTTAAGAATATAACTTTTATTTAATGCCATAATATGGAAACATTGCAAGTAAGCAGTGTGAATTGTCTCAGCTAGTCATTAATTATGTAATTTTTTCTTTTTAATTTGCTACAGAAATCTGATCAAGAAAGTGATGTCAGTGAACCATCTGGTAGGTATTATTAATTTTTTTGATAAATTTTACTGAGGTTTTCATGATGATACCTGTTGCCTGAACTGTTTCAATGGACAACAGAAATCTATGAACTTCCCTTTTTGTTTTTAACATGACAATTTCCCTTGTACTGGTGCCCTGTTAAAATGCACTCAGAAAACTGTAAAGTGCAGGATTGTGGGCTCCCAGGCAGTCTGAAAAGTCAGTAGCCGTAACTAAGTATTGACATGGTCTGTGGTGACATATCCAGTCCTTGTTAGCAAGTAAAGTACATGTTAAATGCTGATTTTTCTAACTACTTGGACAATATCTAATTTAATATCTCAATTTTGCATTGTAAGGCAATAACATTCTCTGCTTTTTTTTTCTATTGAGGCTCCAGCACAAATTCATATTTAGTTATTCTTGTGAGCTTTTATGAGTAGGTGACCCGATTCTCATTGCAGAATCTGTCAAAGAATTTCAAAAGCAGTTCCAAACGTGGAAAAGGTCTTGAATCCAAAGATCTAGTGACCAACAGTGTTAGTTATAGAGTAGATATTCCTGTGTCATTTGGAAGGTGGCCTTGTTCGGTATAGAGGCAGTGAGAAGGTAAGAACTTAGTACTGCATATTCAGTACAAACAGATGGTAAAAAGTGTTAGTTGGATCTATGTCAGTGGAGCTTTTCTTCAATTCCTTCATATTTGTGTATCAAACTGGATTTTATTTCAGAAGTTTGGAAAATTTTATCCAACTGTTAACTTTACACTTCATAATAGTTAGCTGCATATACTTACCACCCAGGCACACCCATCCCTTCCATCTCTCTTCTTAGCATCCTTACTATCTTTCCCTTTTTAGGCATTAATCACTTTACTACATTTTCCCTGCTGATAAAAACCTTTTTATTGCACAAAAACATTGTTGGCACTGCTCCAGCTCCTTTAATGTCTATAAAAGAAATTACATTAATTGTAATATGAAATATCAAATCCTGTTAATAGTTTTATAATTTTTATCTTCCAGCCACTGTAACTAATGAAAAGAAGATTGAGAATTCAGTAGCAATATCTGGAGTGCCACCACCACCACCCCCACCACTGCCAACGCTATCGAAAACAACAGCTTCTGCAACTAACTCCAATACTACTACACCTGCTTCTGCTGGTGATAGCAATAGTATATTCAAATTAGTTGCAACCCCTCAGTACTATTCAATGCCAGGGCCAAAGTCTGCTCTAACAAATCCAGAAGATACTCCTTCGAAAAGTGTAGTTAAGCAAGTTCGTTTTGAAGACAGCTTTGAAAGTTCAGATGACTACTATGGATATGGAAAGTAAGTCGTAGTTTCAAAATTTGAGAATTTTTATTAGTTTTATTTTAATTTTTTTTTTCTGTTGTGCACTGCCTGGGTATTAAAAGCATTTTTTGACAGGTGTATTCCTGATAGATGTCTGTGTTGGTAGACATATGTATTGAGAATGGATGATACACCCTTGCTGACTGGTACACCTGTGTATTGAGAATGTAGTTTGATGTAATCAAATATGGTGTTTATACATATTGAGTACAGTGTTATTTTATCAACCCTTGAATGGTAAGAAGACGGTTAAGGATTTACTAAAAATATAATTTCATTAAAATGATATTGTATCGTAGCAAAATATTCTTATATAAAATTTGGTGGTTTTGTTTCATAGAAACAGGCTTTGGATGGGTTGGTGATCAAGAGAGTTATACATACCTTCCTAGTGTCACAAGTCTAATTTCTTTCAATCATTCTATGTAATTTTCAAATGCTTGAAAATAAATTTCTTTTAAAACATTTCAGTGGTTTTGTTTTTGCTTTGTTTTTTTTCCCTAGTTATCCTCAAGAGTCAAGTATTGATGAACTCAGTGATGAGACTGATCCAGAAAGAACACTTGAATCTCATCAAGACCTGCAGTATATGGAGCCAGAGTACGAGGATGATTACTGTTCCAGTAGTGAAGAGAATGAAGCATTGTGCCGTGCTGCAGCAGCAAGGAACATGTCCTATGCCGACTATGATGAGAGTGATGATGTCAGCATAAGTGCTTTCGTGCCAGAATCTGTACGTCAGCAATGTAAGCTTTCTTTACAAACAGAAAGCTCCAGTAACATTATTGAGCTGGCCAAACGCCAGCAACATCAGGAGAAAAGCAGAAGTCAGAACTATCAGTCACCTGACAGTACTGATGATACTGGAGATGGAGAATATGATAGTGATGAAATGGAATCTATGGCAACCACAAGTGTGGACGACTTGATTGATGATGCTTTGGAATCTGATACAGATGACAATGCATTTCAGAGAACCCCAGTTGCATCAGCTGTGAGTAAAGTTTCTTTCTTTTATTTTGAAGAAATATTTTATAATCTTAACATCCTGTAATCAATTAGAAAATATATAAAAATAGGTTTAATTCAAATGTAGTATTTTGACTAGTGGACAGGAAATTGTAAAAATTTGCAGTAAACTAAAATTGACTTTTTTTTAACCCTTTAGCATTTACATTACTCTATATATACTGTTGTATTTTTGTGGTAAAGGTTTTATTTTACAGTATTATCTCCCATAATATCGAATCTAAGATTTTGATGTTATTTATTTTGAGAACAATACCTTAATGTTGGTATGAGTGGCCAGTTACAGCCGGTTTGAACAGAAAAAAGGTGAGAGAATTCTGGCTAGTTACGGCCGGTTTAAATGCTACAGGGTTAATGTTTTGTACTTTTCATGAATAGCTTGTTGATGTGGTTTCACGTGGTACAGGACGTTGAGAGTTAATATCTTTTAGATTCCAAGAAATCAGCACTACACATTAGGATATAAATTGACAATCTAGCTTTAATACTTTTGTCACTTCATTCACACCTCATGACTGACAAATCTCATTTCTCCATTTCATTTGTAATGTTTATTGCTTGTCACTTGGTCAAACATTTGGTATTGTCATGTGTAGGATAAATAGTTATCCTATCATATACATTGCACATGCAATTTTGTGTATTCATACATGAAGGGTTTAATAGATTTGTACATTTTAAAATAACATAAATGTTGTATTATAACTTTCTGTCAGCTATTTGTACAAGTCATTATATATTCTCTTTAGTTTGTGTTTAACAGCTTGGACATTTGCATATTTTGGTTTGCTTGAATATCAGCTGTTATTCTTAATACTACTTGTGGTTATTATGCTGTTAGTAGTAAAAGGTTTTACATGTTTGCTGGGATAGGTTGCTTATACTGAACAGTTAGTGATAAAAATGTTTATCAATGAAAAAAAGGAATTAAATCAATGTTAAATAAATTGTAAATGTTGAATTACAAATGTGTGGTGCGATGAATTGGTAGAAATCATAGTACAATTAAACTAAAATGTTTACAAAATTACAAATCATAATTTCAATCCATATTTGGCTCTTGGCTTTGTATTTTGTTAGATCAAGTATTTTAAAACTCAATACCTTCTCTGCTGTTAAGTTATGCCTAAAAGATGGGAGCTTGAAAACTTCTGGTCATTACTTGAGCATCTTAGCTTGAAACTCAAAAACCAACTCGGTATGAATTTATATGAAATCTGTGGCTGTGATTTACTCTAAGCTACAGAATCCTTGATTTTACATATTAACAACACATCAGAGCATTTATATTCTTAAAATAACTGCCTCTGCTCTGTTACTGATAAAATCAAAATTGCATGCAATGATCTCATAACAGAAGACTGTTTAACAAACTGGATTCAACTTCATCTGGTTTGTGACATTGCACACCATACAACAGTTACCTATAGATTACTCTTAAGCATTCTCAAGTAGACTTAACTTAACCATTTAGCATTTAAACTAGCCATATCTGGCCAGAATTCTCTCACCTCTTTCTCTTCAAATCGGCCATAATCAGCTGCTCATACTTATGTTAAAAGTATTGTCCTCAAAATGAATAATATAAAAATCTCGTAGATTTGATATTATGTGAGAGAAAGTATTTACTGAGAAAATGCAATAGTAAATATAGAATAATTGTTTCTTCTTTAGGCACAAGGCCAGCAATTATCCAGTGCATTACTGGTACTTTATTTTATCGACCCCGTAAATATAGAATAATGTAAATGCTAAAGGGTTAAAAACTGCCACTTTTGAGATTTGTGAAGATGTACCCTATATGGTGTTCTTTGGTTATCTTATTTTCTTTTTGTTTCACCAGAAAAAGCGTGGTAGCCATTTGTTAGCAACTTGTACAGACAGTTGTTATGATGATTCAACAACAGATGACGATGTGGTGTTGCGCAAGAGAAGCCCTCTACTCTACAGTATCAGCATGTATCGGTCAAAGAGGTAACTTTCTTTAATTTAATAGGTTTTATTTTATTTATATCATATTTTTGGCTTTGATAATTGTAACTCTTATCAATTGTAAAAAGTGATATCTTTTTAGAGCCTCCTTAATTTATTTAACATTGAAGGAAAATATTGACAAAGGATATTAGCAAAATAGAATTTATAATTTCTCGTGTTAGTCATTTTTCATCTACATTCTCCACCTTAATTACTAATTAACAGGTTCAGTAACAATGTTACACCAGTTCAGAAAATTGTACGAAACAGCCGCCCTATGAGCAGTGAAGAGGATATGGAAGAAGCAAAGCCTAAGGAGGATAGTCGTAAGAGTATATTAGAAAGGATAAAGGTTGGTTTTCGTTTTTGTTTTTTGTAATGTAGGTGTATTTTAATAATGTTGAGAAATATGTTGGTTTTGAAATATTTTTCATACTATTTGATATTCCTCTAAATATAAAATTTTCCATAAATGTTTCTCTTAAAAAAAAAAAAGGTCACTATATGAATGTATACTTATGTGCATTCTCTCTCTCTCTTTCTCTCTCTCGCTCTCTCTCTCTCTCACACATATGTGTAGTATTGGTTATTTCTTAGTAAAAATAGAAATACATAATCCATAACCATATTTTGCTAACCTAGTCATCAAATTTGGCAGGTGTCGTTTTTACATATTTTTAATACTGGCATGGATTGGATGACGCTTTTTGAGGCAATATTTTACAGCCAGCTACCTTTCTTGACACAAACTCTTTTAATTGCCTCTTACAACACACAGGAAAATGGTGTACTTCTTTTCAGAAATGTGACACAATTATATACTAGTTTTCAATTACTGACTTGCATCAGATTTTTGTCACCTTGAAAGATATCCTTGCATAATATAGCAGCTTGACTAAATATTAGATGCATAATAATTTTTGGGGTTTACAAAAGATGTTATGGAGAATATATTGTAAAATCTAACTCCCTCCCAGTAAAATGTGTACATTGTCCAACTACCATATAGGTTGTAACTAATAGTTCTGCTTTGACTAAAAACTGAAAAGGTATATAGTGTAACACATCGACAATTAGTGTGTGAAGGGTTAGAAAGATCAGGAGTTTGATCTTTTGTAGAATGAGATAGGTTTTTGTGGATCTCTAGTTCTTTGATAGCCTTTCATACACTCATAGGTGGCATCATACTGCTTGATACTAATGATAGGTAATGTCAGTTGGTTCAAAGACAAAACTACCTTCAATTGATAGCTTAACCCTTTAGCATTTACTTTACTCTATATTTACTGTTATATTTTCACGGTAAAGGCTTTACCTCACCTAATATCGAATGAGATTTCGATATTATTTATTTTGAGAACAATACCTTAACTTCAGTATGAGCGAGCGGTTTAAATAATAATAATAATAATAATGAAATTATTGTGTACAGTGCTCAGGTGCACTACAACTCATCAAAGGTGCATGTATAGTACATAGACTAATGTACAAATGTCAGGAAAATGAACAGTGTACGAGTCATGATATAATAACAATAATGAAATATTGTGTACAGTGCCCAGGTGTACCACAACTCATCAAAAAGGTGCATGTACAGTACATAGGGCAATGCACAAACATCAGTAAAATGAACAGTGCACGAGTCATGATACACACATGTGTGCATGTGCATGGAAGGGGTACATCAGGTGTAGTTTTGGCGTATTTCGGGAAGCATGAGTGTCTTAAAGGATGCAGTGTCTCGGCAGCTAACAATTGACACAGGCAGTTTGTTCCATGCTTCAGCAACTCTGAGCGTGAAAAAATGTCTACGAAAGTCATGGGAGCTGTGCTGTTTTCTGATCTTGTAGGCATGTCCACGGAACAGAAAGAGGTTACAATTCTGGCTGGATATTGCTGGTTTAAATTCTAAAGAGTTAACAATGTTTTCTGTTATAAGTTGAAGGTAATGTTAAAAAAAAAAAGAAGTCTTTTAGCTCTAAACCGTTTTATTTCTTTATTTTATATTTCATTTCAGCAACTGAATAATCAAGTATCTCTTGAACAGACTGTAATCTTGCAAACAAGCAATGCACTAAACCAGTGCTGCACTGAAGGCTCCAATTTCAGTGGCTCAACCCAGCAAGTAGAATGTCACAAGTTGCTTTTAATTGCCTGTAAGTTCATTACATCTATCAAGGAAAAATTTTTTTATCAAGTCATCATCATTGTTTCATGTCCATTTTCCATGCCAGCATGGGTTAGAAATAAAAAAAAAAGTTTTGATGGAAGTTAGTTATAAATGTCAAGAATGTGTAATTGTATTTCATTTATTTTTATCAAGCTGGATGTTTTCTCATTTCAGGTCAAAAGCGTCGGGCATATTTGGAAGAAGTTCAACGTTTGAAAAATTCCAACTGCTTGAATCCTTTTGGACCTGGCACTAAGGGTACCTTGACTATCAGTGACATCCGACTACCATTAAAAAAAGACTTTGTCAGCCGAATGAGTACGATGTATGGTAGGTAGTCAGATATATGTATTTACTTCGTTGTTGTTGAGAAAATTATTTCTCTCAGAAAAGAATGTCATAGACCATTGTGTAGCACACACCTACAACTGTATTAATACCATGGTGATGTGTCTTCTAGAGATCTTTAATTCTTAAGGCAAGCTAATTTACATATATTCTTAGCTTTCAAATAGACAATGTGTAATGTTTTATTTCTGCTTGAAATCAGTTTGTTTTCTAAATTGTCCAACGTCAGCTGAAGAAGTTGGTATTTGAAAGCTAGGCTAATACTTTGTATTGGTGACTTGCTAGAAAGTATGTATCATAGCATTTATTTTAGTTCTCTGCTGTGAATTCAGATCTTGCTAATGATATCTTGGGGATCCATAAATAAGTATCAGAGCAGGACAGTGGATTGGCAGAATTATTACAGTATCAGATGGGATGCCCTGCAGTATCTGTTCCAGTTCTTTGCATTCTGAGTTCAAATTTCACATAGCTGCCAAAGGCCAAGGCTAATCACCTGACCACATGACCACCAATGTGGATAGCTAGGCTTTGTACCAATATGGTTATGGCTTCAGTCAGCAGTGGAATACTATGTATTGAAACTATTTTTCTTTCTTATCAATGGCATTGTAATGTAATTATTAGATGCAATTGCCTAGGTTAGCAACCAAGTAACTCATACGTAACACTAAAGATGAACCAATGAAGGAGTCTCTATGTGGTTGCTTGACTTATTAGGAATAATGGCCAAAGTTACATCAAATCGCACCCTAGCATTTATGAAAAAACACATTGGATAATGTGTTCCTTGTTTTCTTGTACATAGGAAAAAGACAGGATGGTCATTATAGGAATGCCTTTGACTAGGACTACTCAATCAAGCCTGACATGGGTTTAAACACCAACTTTGAAGTAATGAAAACATAACTTGTATGTCACATTGCCTCTTACATCGACTGCCATTTCTGAAGCAATGAAATAGAAAGCATGAGAGACAGTCAGATGTTTTCTGGCAGATTTCATTACATATCAATTATACAACCTTTATATCTTATTTTCTAATCTCTCTTCAGATCTGAATGTCTTCTATTATGTTATACTCATCCGCAATGGTCCTCAGGTGTTTTCCACACAGCTTATGTCAACACATGATCCAATGGTCAGAGGAAGTTTGGATTTTCCAAATATGATAAAACTGACAGATATTACGTCAAAATTTCAAGTTACTTTGGAGCTCTATGAAATGGTTAGGGTCATTTTTTTTTGTCATTGCTATTACAAAAATTCCTTTTAGCTGCTCTCTGTTGCCTTATACTGTATTTTATTTTATCTTATATCACATTTGTAGTGACCTATTTATTTTTTTAGGTACAAGGTCAATTTATCATTTTACTAATATAATTGCTGACTGTTGAAATGTAAAACTTTACGTTTTCATTCTTTTTAATAGTTTTTACTGATTGTATGATGAGCAAAAAAACTTAGAACGGGTCTATGGGTCTATTTCTCTGCTCAGGAAACCAGTGTGTAGTTTTTTGTTTGAGAAAAATTAACAATTATACTTTTCCTACTTTTTCTTTATGAAAGAAACAATTCATATAGGCAGCAAATTGACAGTCAATAGGGTGCCAAAGTAAATGCCTGGTATTTTGTTCCATCTCTGTGCATTCTGCCAAGAGTTACAACCAGATGTATCAGCTATAGGAACTCCAATGGAAATATTGTTTCCTTTGTCTGATCTGATGCTTTGCCCCTTTTACTTTATACATCTTATGGCATTTGGCCCACCTTAAATGATTTGTAAATGCAATATAAAGCTATATAAAACCCACTGAATGCTCAAATTGTATGTGTACACAAGCTGAGTTGTTATGGTGTTCAAATGACAAATCTATTCAAATAGATGTGAAATTGAATGTTAACTTTGAATTTCACAATATGAATTTTGTTAATGAAATACAGATTTAAATGCTAATACATCTTAAGTAGAGAAGAAAGTTTAATTGCATTGTTTTTAAAATCATACATTAACAATGTGATTATTTGGAATTTTCAGTGGTGTACTAAACATTGATAAAAATATATAAGTTGACTCTTTTTTGGGAAATAAATTTGGAGGATAAAAAGAGAAATTCGTTTTTTAGTTACTTTCCATGAAATCTGATTTATTATAAATTTCCATACAAGAATGTTCAATAATTTTTTTTATATGGTTTTGGAATATATTGAAATGAAATCTTGCATTACAGAAACTGTCAAAAGACAGAAGTTGTAAGAAGAAGAAGAGCAAGAAATGTAAACCAACACCTACAACGCCAAGTAAGTTGCTTTAATGTGTAATTTTTGTTGACATGTATATAATAGTTTTCTTACTGTTTTTCTGATATGAAAATTATTAAAGTAGTATGTAATTGCAGCTGAGGAGACAAGATACTTAATTTCAAATCTTACTCAGTTTGTCCAACAGATTTCAGTAATTAACAGTAGGAAGAGTATCCATCCTTTAACAATTGAGCAAAGAAAAACCATCTGATCGTACTAGCATCATCATCCTCATCACCGTGTTATGTCCAATCTTTCCATACTAGCATGGGTTAGACGATTTGTCCTGTTGTGGACAATGCTAGATCAGGTGACCATGTCTTGCTCGTACAGCACTGTTTCTGGCTAGGTTTCTACAGTTGGAGACCCTTCCTAACGTCAACCACATTTACAGTGTGTGCTGGGTGCTTTTCATTGACTCCTATACACTTGTTTTAAAATAGATGCTATTAATACTTGTATAAACCTAGTATCTAATATATATTTTTTCATGAATCATTTTTGTTTTACATTTATTTAGGATGAAATCTATTTTATTGAGGTAAACTAGAGGAAGCAGATATGTCCCACTGCATATCAGTTTAATCATATTAATGATTTTATTTCAATATTTCTCTCGTTTTCAGTTTCTAACAACCCAGCAGGTCCTACTTCCATCCACAGCAGCAACTTTACTCTCACTTGGTCTGCCACTTTGCGAATGTCTAATATTGATAAACATAGCTTCACTATGGACCGGGTAAGCCTCCTTTATTCGTTTCATCTTTTCTCAACACATGACCTGGCCATCTCATTCTGATTTTCTTATGCTCTTACATTCCATGTCCCATATCAGATATTCCAGTCTCCACAAGGGACATTAGGTACTTGCCCATCATAAATGGACTGAACTTTGTTACAACCAAGTTCTCCACCTAGTTTTAATGAAAAGCTAGGGACCCCAACAGAGTATTTTGGGCTGTTCATATATAATTAAACACATGGGTATGTGGTTTTTTTTTTTTTTTTTTTTTGTCTTTTATGGTTTGATGCTCTTCCTGATTCCAACTCTTTTAGTCATTTCTTGATACAGATGCACTGTACCTATTCTAAACTAAATAATAGAAAAATGGAAGCTTATTTAAAGAATGTAAATTTAAAGATTTATCTAAAAAAAAAAAAAATTATAATTTCCAAATTTGTTTTGTTTCCGAATTAGGTTCCTTATGATGCACCGCTAATAGGATCTATTTATCTACGTATGAAATGTAACATGGAAACAAATATCAGTGAGAGAGGTTTTCTGGTAAGTTGAATGCAGACTAGATATTTTTTTAAACAGAACATAACCATTTTATGACCACTTTCCATGCTAGGTTGTCATGGTCTGATAACTACATCTTGCTCATACTTTCCATATTTTGACATGTTATCTACAGTTCGGTGTCCTTCCTAATGCCAACCATTTTGTTGAGTATGTATGATCCTATAACTCCTGAGGTAGTTATTGCGGCACTTATTGATATACAGTATTTCTAGGGATTTTTTTAAAACCTGCCAGAGCTCAACTCCTTTCCAGATTTCTTGAAGGAGAGAGTGTGAGAAAGAGATATAGAGGCAGAATTGACCCTCAGTACTCACCTGGTATTTGTTTTATTAACCTTGAAATGAATCTAAGGCAAAGTTGACCTCGGTGGGATTTGAACTCGGAGAACAGCGAGCTGAAATATAATTGAGTATACGAGGTGCATTTTACTTTGTCAGAAAAAAAATTGCAATTCTGAGATCTATTTTGTCAACCATGCTGTTTTCAGAAGAAAAAATGTATTGCTGTAAAAGTAAAACTTAATATCCTTCATGTTGGTTGTTTGAATTATTTGTAAATAATTCTATTAGATTCTTTGCATACTTTATTTCATTTAAAAATTTCTTATATGTAGAATCCCATCTACCAAGTGAGTCTGAATAACTGAGTCTCTCTCCTGACATTTGAATTGAATGAACAACAGTGAGAACTTCAATGCTATTCAGTGGAGTGGAGGGAGGGGGGTACACCATAACCAAACATTGTAACTTTCTAAAACAATATTAAAAATGCTTTTAGAACAGTTTGTCATTTTAGTTACCAGTGTCTCAATTTATTTATATTGTTCTTTCAACCAGTTAAAATATGTATTATGAACTCACAAAGGATTCTCTATAATTGAAAGAGCATCAATATCTCCTTCAAATCACTCACTACTGTTTGGAAGAAAAATCATGTTTACATTGAGACCTAAAAATGTCTGGGGGTGAGGGGTGATTGTGGTTGGGATATCTTTGATCTGCATAATTGGAGTCAACCAAGAACTAAATCACATATGTTATGCCAGCATACATTCCTAACTTGAGCTTATATTAACTCTTAACGTCTTGCAATGATTAAGCAGAAAATGTCTAAAAACGAGTTTGTTAGTTCATGTTTATAGTATCTTTACTAGTCAACAGATCGTGAAAATTTGCAGTATTAATTTAGACTTTAATTTTTAATGTGTTGTTTCATACTTTTTAAGAATGTTTTACTGATTTGGTTTTATGTGGTTTAGAACAGTGGCTGCCAGCCTTTCAGACCTCACGGACCACTAAATTCGTAATTTTAAATCTCACAGACCACTAATAGGAATTATTTTAAAAAGATGAATACCTTTTGTAAAATAATGATCAGAGAAGGAATAATAATCCCAGTAGAAGGAAGATGCAGCAGAGGAAAACCACAAAAGACATGGGTGGTGGTGGTGAGAGAAGACCTCAGATCGCTGAAGCTCACAGAGATGACGAAGGACCGTGACAAGTGGAGAGATGCTGTGTTGAGTAGGACCTATCCCACCCTTGCAAGCAGGGAAAAGCGGACGTAAAATAATAACTTTTTATTAATATGAAATGCACCTATTAAATATAACAAAATTATGGTCGAAACAATACTGAAGCGTACATGTGTCACGTTGTCAACAGATATGTATGTGTAAAATTCTTTCATGGATATTAGTTCTTTATTGAAGAAAAACCTGTTTTAGGAGGGTTATAAAATATATTTTAACCGAATATTATTTTTTATTATTATTAAAACATAAAATTGCAAATAATGTCCAAATTTCTCTCGGATCACCAGTGGTCCGCGGACCACTGGTTCGCAACCGCTGGTTTAGAACATTAAAATATCTTTTGATCTGAGTTTGAGAAAATTTTATTAAAATACCAAACATTTGAGTTATTTTTCATTTCATTTTTCTCCATTAAAAAAAAAAAAAAATCTTTTGATTTTATTTTTCAGACAATGTTTGAAGATGTGAGTGGGTTAGGTGCCTGGCATAGACGTTGGTGTGTACTTTCTGGAAACAAACTGAAATACTGGAAATATCCAGATGATGAAAATAGAAAAGTAACTTTTTTTTTTTTTTTTTTTTAATAGTTAATTCTATGATTTTACCAAAGTGGCCTGTTTAACTAAACAATTTGATCTTTGATCTTCTTTGATTGATTATAAAGCTACTCAACTGATTGATACTACCATGATAAAATGGTTGTGATACGATAGTCAAGAAATTTCATGATTTATACTTTTGCCCTATATTTTTAGGCCTTGCTAAGGAAATGTGTTGAATTTAGTGTTAATTTTTTTATCTTTAAAATTGTTACTTTTAAAGCAGCCATAACATAAATGCTAAAGGGTTAAAATTGTTACTTTATCTTTAGTGTTGTGTGATCCATACTTCTGGATAATGTTATAGCCAAATGTTAAGCTGAGAAAGTTTTCCAGAAACACTAATCTTGTTTACCTGAAAAATCTAGTGTGTCCCATGGCTATTTATTTAGAAATGGGACCATTTTAGTTATGGGCCCATTTTAGTTATCATACAGTGGTTTATTCAAACTAGTGTTTTCGCCAAAATGTTTTGTCCATTGTGCCCTTTTTTAGGGTGGGTGCCAGTTGTATTTAATAATATTCTTGAAATTTTGAACCCAACCCTTAATTCAAACCACAAAGGTGGATTGTTTTCATTCTGCTGTCCAATCCCGATATATTATGAGTTATTAGTTACGTGTGATGTTGCTTGCTTGTTCTGCTTAAGAGGATATAGACACACACAAACCCAGGGACTGAACATGTGCACAACAAGTAAACTAACCTACCAATGTTTATACTGATCATGCTATTCTATAGTAATGTTTTAGTGTTTGACAGTTTGTTGCTGTAGTTTGGGTGGGTGGGTGGGGGTATTACACATGGGGATTTTCATTTCAATTTTTTTGTACTATTAGTAATTCAATTAATGAATTTGCAAATTTTATAGATTTAACCCTTTAGTATTTACATTACTCTATATTTACTATTGTATTTTCTCAGTAAAGGCTTTACTCACATAATTATTTCATATAATATTGAAGCTATGTGATTTTGATATTATTATTTTGAGATCAATACCCTAACGTCAGTATGAGTGGCCGGTTACGGCCAGTTTGAACAGAAAGAGGTGAGAGAATTCTCGCCAGATTCGGCCAGTTTAAATGCTAAAGAGTTTTAAAAAATTAATTTAATTTTCTATCACTTTTTATGAACACTAGTTTTGTTGGTTACAAGTTTCCAACAGGCCTATCACAGGTTCACTGTATTTCTGGTTGTGAGAGAGAAACAAGTGTCTGTAATCTGATAGATCAAATATTGCAGAGTACATTGGTATTTCAGTTTCCTTGCCAATGTTTTTATTCTGAAATAATAAGGATCAGCAAAAGATATATATATATATATGATGGTCTTCCAGTTTCTGCTTATCAAATTCCACTCAGAAACTGAGGCTGTGGTAGAAAATACTTGCTTAAGGTGCCACACAGTAGGATCAAACCCAGAAGCATGGTTGCAAATCAAACATCATTAACACAAATGCTTATCTCTGTTGGTTTATCTATTTATTGAATTGAAATCACAATACAGTGTGTGTGATAAGACTGACCCTTTGAATTACAAGTACAGTTTTATCTGACACTTCCACACAGTTTCCATATACACAATGCTTTTGTCAACATGGGGCAATGGTAGAGTATATGGGGATTAAATGTGCTCTATTTTTCATCAAAATACTTTGTTTGCTAGTTGACATAATACACTTCATCTTTATAGATGTATTGTTACAGAAAATTATTTGGCTTTCAAGATGTTTTTAACTATTTTGAAATGTCCAAATGTTTCAGAAACCACCCCACATATGTCATTAACTCTTTTGATACCAATCTGCTCAAAACTACCCGTTTCTGTGAAATAAAACCACCCATTTCAAAGGGTTTCATTTAAATTGAAACCTTTCAACATAATCTTATATGTAAACATTAAATTAATGATATAATTATAGTAATTCTAGATTTTTCATAAATTAATTAAAACAAAAAGTATTTCATTAGAGATACAGTAAGAAAAGGGTTAACAAAAAATCTTAAATTTTCTTTTTATTAATCTCAGGACCCTCTAGGTTATATTGATTTAAAGAGATGCATCACTGAGAAAGTTGGTTTAATCTCACGAGATATTTGTGCTCGACCAAACACGTTTGAGATGTGTACTGTAAGACCACTTCGGCCTGGGGAAGAAGACACGTTGATCACTCGCAAACATCACACAATGGCTACAATCAGGTATGTATCACCCATTTCATTTCCAAATCTTTCTCTGATTTTGTGTACATGTACACAATGTAAATGTATTTGAAAAAATTAATCATATCTTCTTTAAACCAGACCCTACTGTCTTAAGAAAAGAACTGTTAATGTAGTCTTTGATGCACTCTTCTGAAGAAAGATGGGATGGTTATGACTGGATTGGTTTTGATTACAGTCTGGCTTTATCAGAGCTTACATTAGGGTTAAACAATAATAGTCATCACATCATTTGAAAGTTGTCTTAGCCAAGGACACGATACAGCAACATTGGCAAAATATGAACCACTATCAATTTAGTCATTTGTCACTCTTATTTACTGCAGCTATGTTGGAAAACTGTTGGGCAATCAATGATAAACATTGATTGTCAGCTAAATTATTTATAGAAATATAAAAATATACTGAAGCAAAAACCAAACCAAACTGTTTTACTGTTATTTTTCAGGCAATATTAAGACATGATCCTCCCTAAATATAACAAATTTGTGAATGTATTTGGTTAATTCATATTTTGAGAAAATGAAAATTTTCCTCCTTTATTTGCAGAAACATGTTATCAGCAGACACAAAAGAAGAACGCCTTTTATGGTGCAACAAATTAAATGAAGCTCTTGAAAATATTCGCGCTTGGCAACTGGATGCATTGAAACCAATTAAAGTTCCATCTCATGCTGTCTAGCTGTGATATACATATTTTTCAGTTTCTCATACCCATCTTTTCCTAATTATTACTAAATCCTAATGCTGTGCTGCAATATCTTGTGATGTGTCCTGTTGCTGAACTGTTATGTCATGAGTCAGCTTAAACACTATGCTTAACAGCAATACTGTTATTTATATATAATCTCCCCCCCCCCCCCTTTATTATATATGAATGTGATGTTCACCTGAAGATCCCAATTTGGGTATAGTAGATATCTCTGCACCGAACCGAAATACTTTTATGAGCAAATCTACAATGCTTCCGTACCTCACATTGTCTGTGTGACCAGAAGCCTTTCTGAACAAATACACCCATTAAACAATTAAAAATGATTTAAAGCTATGGTTCATTGTTCATAGAGCACATTTTATATATTTAAACTAAATGTAAACATTTTTCTACTGAATTATTTCTATTAAGTAAACATTAGATGAGGAATATCTTAATGACTTTTGCGAAATTTGTAACTTATATTTTTAATTTGTAATTAGGCTTTCATGAAATTGCTATAATGCTGCTGTTATTCTATTATTAAAGGTAAGGGCAGTGCATTGCTAGAATCAGTAGAGCTTTGCAGCATAGTTACAGCCCTTTATGTTCTGGGTTTAAATCCCATCCAAGGTTAACTTTGCTTTTCATCCTTACGGGGTCGATAAAATAAAGTACCCGTCATGCACGGGATCAATTTAACCCCCCCCCCCCTAAATTGCTGGCCTTGTGCCTAAAATAGAAACCATTATTAAAGGCAAGGGCAATGGGTTGGTAGAATTGTTATTGTTGAACAAAATACCTAGCTGTATTTGTTAGGGCTCTTTCTATTCTCAGTTCAAATCCAACCATGTTTAACTTGGCCATTGATCTTTCCAGAGTTGATAAAAGTATCAGTTAATAAGGTTGATTTAATTGACTAGCCCTACCCTCAAATTTTGGAAATCATTATTACTTTGGATTGGCAGTATCGGTAGAGTATCAGGCACCATGCTTTGCAACATGGCCCTTTACTTTTCTGAGTTCAAATCCTGCTGAGGTTAACTTTGCCTTTCATCCTTACGGGGATTGATAAAATAAAGTACCAGTAATGTACTGGCATAATTGCTGACCTTGTGCCAAAAGTAGAAACAATTATTATTTAAAAGGTGTGGGTTGGCAGAAAGATTATTTACCTTGAAGTACTAAGTTATTTTCTGTGCAACTCCTGCTAAAGTCATTAACCCTTTAAGCAGTTAAATTGGCCGTATCCGGCCAGATTTCTCTCGCCTCTTTCTGTTCAAACCAGCTGATCATACTTATGTTACGGTATTGTTCTCAAAATACATAATACTAAAATCTCATAGATTCGATATTATGAGATAATTATGTAAGATAAGGCCTTTACAGTGAAAATGTAATAGTAAATATAGAGTTATGTAATGTTAAATAAGTACCAGTGGCTGATTTTACTGTTTCTTTGCTCCAAATATGTCTTTATGCCTATGTTATAAATCATGATTAAAGGTGGTGCATTGGCAAAAATGGCAGCGCACTGGACTAAATACTTTGTAATACAGTGATGGATTGGCAGTATTGGTAGAGAGTTGGACGCCATGCTTTGCAGCAAAGAGTTACGGCCCTTTATGGTCAGTTCAAATCCTGCCGAGGTTAACTTTGCCTTTCATCCTTATGGGGTCGATAAAATAAAGCACCAGTAATGTACTGACCTTGTGCCAAAAGTAGAAACAATTATTTAGTTGACTCCTCGAATATTGAATTCATATCCCAGTCCTAGTTTATAACCTTCAATATCAATCAATGAATAGTAATTTGTCTGTGATACACCAGAAATTATCATTATTATTAGTACTTAGCTGAGGGTGGTGTATTGGCAGAATCAGTAGTGTCAGATAAAATGCTTGGAGTTATTTTATTACAACTTTTCTACATTCTGGGTTCAAACGCCACTGAAGTTGACTTCTGGGTTAAAATAATGTACCAGTTAAGTACTGAGGTCGATATAACCGACTTTCCCCTTCCCCCAAACCGCTGGCCTTGTGCCAATATTAGAATTATTAGTACTCAACTCGAGTGTTCAGAGGCATGGCAGTGGTTCATTTGGCAATCTTGATGGCCTATGTTCAGTTCTACTGTGTGGTATTTTTGCCAAGTGTCTTTATCATAGCTGCAAGTCAAGTGTTATAAATAAAATTGGGTAAATGGAAATTGTGGAAGCCTATCAGATGGATTGTACCTGTAATTTAAAAGGTCAGCCATGTCACATTGAGCCATACTGATTCTGTTTGAAAATTACATCAAGGGTGTGTGTGTTGGTAGAGCATCAGACAAAATGCTTTGTATTTAGTTAAGACTTTCTGGGTTCAGATCCCACCAAAGTTGACTTCTCAAGTAGGTAACTCAGTCAAACAAATATTTGAATGTTCATTGTTGTAACTGAGAGAATCCATCATTCAACATATGTAGAATGCTAGACTGAATATGCTTAATATATCTTCAAAGTATCACAATTCTACAACAAACTAGTTTCTTTCCGAAACTCTTGTAGACTTTTAAGTATTTGCGAAAACCCAATTTTTTTTTTTCTAGTGATTTTTACCACTGTACTTAAAATTGGTCTAGGTTGGTATATTAAGATGTGCACTGTAATTCATATTTTATTTTTATTTGTTATCCTCATGTACAGAGTGAAATTGAATCAAACTTAAAATATGACAATCTATTTTTGGACTTATATTACTAAAAATCAAGACTAACATGAACTTTTACAAATCTTTTTCCTTGAAACTTGCACCTGCAAAACTTCGCAATTATTTTTGTCAATAGAATGTGAATTGGTTTAAATGGTAATACACATTTGTGGATGTATTGTTTGTCTGCCGTAAACTCATTTACATGGAAAGTGGACGTATTATGATAATGTATACATTGCTTTTATACAATACCTTAGCCCATCAGTTACAGCTTGTGATGCATAATATATATTAAGTGTATTCTCAATTAATCCCACCTAATTGATTTTTCTAATAAATGTAATATCTGTAGAATGTTAAGATATATATATATATATATATATATATTCATTATTTTGTTCTTTAGAGCCCTTGTGATATCAAAACCCAAAAGGGTAGGGTTCTTTTCTTTCTACAGAGAAAGATCTTGTAAATGACTCTGAAATAAATAAAAAAAAAAATTTTTTATTTCATCTGATTTATATTTCCTTTTATACTAATACCTTACTATAATTTTCCATGCCCCCCCCCCCCCACAGTTGCCTTATTTTTGACTCTGTGTACTCACAGCTGAGTGAGGGTTGGTAAATCATTTCATTTTTTTTTATAGTCTACCACGGTTGCCTCTAACCACATATTGTAGTTTGTTGGACTTTAATGACTGCTTTCAAATAAGAAATTGTGAAGCCATCCAAGTGAAAACTTGAAGGATTATCACTGACGACATCTTGAGCCCACAAAACTGGTAGGTCCAGATCGACTAATAGGATAATGTGGGAAGCATTGGTGTATAAGGAAGTCAGGACCAGGTATGCAGATACTATTGCATCCTGAGACAGTGGAGATTGTTCAGTGTAGCAGTTTCTGCTTCAGCTGTTAAATGCTGTGGGCGAAATAGGCTTGCTGGATGGCAGGAGGAACCCTTGGTTCAATCAAGAGGTCAAAGAAGCCATCCAAGCAAAGGAGGCTTACAAAGATTGACTTGGAAATAAGTCCTCCTCGCACTAGTGGTACATGCAGGCATGAAGAATCGCAGCAGAGACAGTAAAGGTGCCCCAAGTTAAAACATGGGAGGACTTTGGGGTTAAGCTGAAATCTGAATTCAGATCAGCAAATAGTGTTCTGGCAGACAATAAGAAGCCCTCCTCCACACCTGCTATCAAGAACGTGTATCCTTGAGATGGAGAAAATACTTTGCTGATCTAAACCCAATCACAACAGCATCTGATGTGCATATGGGAGTGGTGACTAATCTCTCTGAGGCTGAGGTCACAAATGTGGCAAGGCCGCTGTGGAAGATGAAATCCGGCCTGAGATGTTAAAAGCCTTAAATGGAGAAGTTATTCTCTGGCTGACCCATGTGTGCCAAGTGGCCTGGATCTCTGGAAAAGCACCTAAGCAATGGCAATCGGGAGTGATGTATCCCTTTTTGAGAAATGGGATTAAGATTGTTCCAATTACAGAGGGATCTCCTTGTTAAGCCTCTCTGGTAAAGTATATGCTTGTCTGGCAAAGAGATGCAGGGAGATTGTTGAGTCCAAGCTAGTTGATAAAGAGTGCAGCACAACCAACCAAATATCCACACTGCGGCAGGTCTTCAAGAAATTGTGTATGGCTAAGTGTTATATTCTTGTTTTATCAACATTGAAAAGGCAAATGGCTGTGTTCCTCGGCACCTGCAGGAGTATGAAATCGATGGTTGGCTTCTTGTTGCCCTGATGTCTCTATATGAATACCCAAGTATTTGTGTTTAGATAAATGGTGATATATCGAAACCATTCAATGTGGGTGTTGGACTCTGCCAAGCGTGCATACTGTCACCTCTCCTGTTCATTACATGAGTAGCTGGATTGGAAGTGGTATCATGACTGGTAGGTGTAAAATCAGACTACTGAACTCAGACTTGCACTTGATAGGTTTGATGCAGGGTGCTGTTTGAATGCATGCATCATTTTGAGGGAAAGATTTTTTGTAGCTAGCAGCGGTAGTAGCTCCCTGAACTTCGTCCATCCCTTTTCACTATGGCTACTGTACTTTCAGAACACCCACCTTCACTGCAAATTTGCTCACCCGAGTACCAGAAACTGTCTAATGCTTCTACCGAACCTTCCCAGAATTTGATAGCGCTTGTTTTCTGTCGTTGCTTCAGTGCAGACGCATGTAAAACCTACATTTTTTTTTTAGTTAAACTATTAGCTAGGTACTTCATCAGGAAAAGAGAAGTTGTGGTGCTTTTACCTGGTACAAATCCGAACCGCATCTCATCTAGATTTACCTGGTCCCTAATCAGCTGTGCTATAATTCTTTCAGCATTTCAACAACTATCCCTGATGGACCAGCTTCTTTACTGGTCTTTATATCCTTAATTGCCTCACTACACTGTTGCTGACTTGTATGGGTAGGGTCTCTTTCTCCCAACTTTCATAAAACTTTCTGTTCATCTGTGAGGGCAAGTGTGCCTTCATCACGGACACACTTCTCACCAAATACATCAAAATTTTTCCCTAATGCACTGCCTTGCAATCCTGAACACCTCATGTTGCAAAACATGCTCAAATCTTCTTTGCCAAGCATGTGTCATCTAGCTTCCCTTGTGGTCTCTATGTAGTGTACCTTCTTCCATGCCTGTCTCTTGGCCTTAATTGTTCCACCACCAAATCACTCTCCTTCTCTATCCACAGATCTCATCTGTTACTTTATCTTTCAGGAACTCCCAATGTTCATCTATGTTAAAAGTCTTTTTTTTCCTTACTGTCATAGGCGTTGAGCAAAATATCTCTAAATTTGTTACTGGCTGAGGGCTCTTTCAGCTTGCCCTCCGTCTAGCTCTGACAGTGAAGTCACTAACTACAAGGTTATGTTGGGAGGTGTATTTCGTATTTACCACTATCTCATCCCTATAGAGGTGGTTGTTCGATTTTTAAAGTTTGTGTTACATCACAGAATTGTAGGAAATTGATATAAATTTTAGTTTGAGATACGTGCCAAGGCAAAATTAACAAAAAATACTATCATATTTGAATAAAAGGTTAGGAAGGAATATGTACAGTGAAATGTCTAATTTAGTGTATTTAATGGTATACAACACCCCCAACCACTCCCAAACAGGTGAAAAAATATTTCCCAGGTCTTATATGCAAAGTTGGGGGTATCTGGTAGGTTATTATTTTTTTTAATATTCCCAGCTGAAATGGGGAAGGCCTTATATGTCCAGGGTCCTATATGCTATAAAATACAGTAGGTTCACATAGCTGTGTCATAATATTCCCAACTGGAGAATGGGTATAATTTAACCAGCCATATCCGGCCACAATTCTTTCACCTTTGTCAATGTAATAGTTCTCAATCATAGATTCGATATTATGTAAGGTAAAGCCTTCAAGAAAATACAGAATATATAGAGTAATGTAAATGCTAAAGGGATAAAACTACTGGCAACAATATCTAATATTACGGCCCTTTGCATTCTGAGTTGAAATCTTGTCCAAGACAACTCTACTTTTCATATTTTGATTTATAAAATATGCATGAGAATAACATTGGCACAAAAGAAATATACTAATTGACTCAACTCGTGGCATAAGCAAATACTGCAAGAAAATTTATCTGGTTCTGACACTGATTCTATTTAAAATTAAAGAATAAAATAAAACAGCTTTACAAATGAAAGAATTCTTGCCTGTCTCAAATGCTTTATTTCTTTACCAAGACAAAGACATACTTTAGTAGATACATAAATAAAATTTATAGCCGGTTTTTTTTTAATCTACGATATTTACATGCTAGCGTGAGAATAGATTTGTTGTTGCAAATGTGGACATTTCTATATTGTTGGAGCAAGTGATTTTATTTTTCAATACAATAGGATGCCCTTCCTATTGAATATTAAGTCGGAGCAGTACCACCTATTTTTGCAGCTAAAAATAGGCTTGAAGTTACAAACTTATAATTAACTCTTTCATTACCAACCCACCTGATACTACATGTCACCATAGAATAACAACCTACTTGAGACTACTTATTGATATTTAAGTCAATCTCATAACTACATTAGTGATAATTCTTGATGTAGACTATCCAACACTTTTATCGTGTGGATTTTATATTCTTTAAATTTGGGGGATATTTTGGCCAAATCTTATTTCTGTAGCATTCTACCCAACTTTGAATTTCAATGATTTCCAAATGCAGCAAATATAAAAAAGGCATGTAGTTTATGAAACACATGTGGTGGCCTTTAAACTGAATAGTTCAATTTCTGAATGCAAAAC
This sequence comes from Eledone cirrhosa, assembly GCA_964016885.1. Classification (NCBI taxonomy): domain Eukaryota; kingdom Metazoa; phylum Mollusca; class Cephalopoda; order Octopoda; family Eledonidae; genus Eledone; species Eledone cirrhosa. The sequence goes on along the minus strand of OZ024740.1, from coordinate 389,449,359 downwards.
AATGTTGGGCAGTGGTAGTGAAGGTGATGATTTCCAGGTGAATCTATACCCAATCAGTCATCTTCATGACTAAAAACCCATTGGCTATATACTGTTTATTGCAGTTCAAATATTTCATATAATAATGGCAGAAACTAATATTCCTGCAATATGTACACAAAGGGGAAATTATGGCATTTTTGCTATAAATATAAACAACAAACATTTAATAATCTAATACTGACAAATCATCCCTCCCTTCGAAACATAACTGTGGTCAACATGCAAGTAATCTAGTGTCATACAGTAAAATTACATCAAGGTTTAACCCTTTAAATGAAATAAACTGTATTTCAGTTAATCAATGAAGAATTTTGGGATGGTGGTGGGTTTTTTACTAAAATTATTTCATCATCAAGATGGCATTTGTAACATAACTTCAGAAACTTATGTTGGAAGATTTTTATTTTGATAAGAATTCTTTAAAATTGGTAATTTTATTTCATATCAGCAGTTGTGGTTTTGGGGAAGGGTTATTAGCAGACCCTAGGAATATGTATACACTCATGTACATACACATATATCAGGCAGCTACACTACAAGGGCAACTAGTTACCAAAGCTAAAAGTTATGGAGAGAAAAGAGAAAGGCCTTTATCCAAAGTGGCAGAGCAATGGTTGATTTTGATTGATATTGGCTAATAATTTGCCTTATATGGTGATATTTAAAAAACACTATATTTCAGATTTTACCTGTGATTTGAGTAATTTTAAGACAGAAAAGCTGGAACAGATTTACGTAAGAATTCTTTGTGTTTAAAATGCCACTAATATTTCAAGAACTAAAAAAAGTTTTAGTTCTTTAATGAAAGCCATCTCCACTCACAATTATTTTAGAATTACATTGAAACTCATAAGTGGGGTATTTTAGTTAGAAATATAATAATGAAAGGGTTAAGTTATTTTTTTTTCAAGAGTTTAGGATTGAGAAGAGGAAAGAGACCAACAATCTGCAACTCAAACATATGTAGCAGGCAATTTTCAATAGGTTATTTCACTAAAATGTGTAATAGATAAAACATTTCCAGTAATACAAAATATATTGAGGAGGTGTCTTCAAAGATTAACTATTTTTTTCTGATTTTTTTTGTTACACACCCAACTATTTTTATAATATACATACACCTGTGAGCGTGTCTGTGTGTGTATATATATATGAGAGCCAGAGAGAAACATTGCTAAATCCCTCATACGTAAAGGTCTGGTGTTGGAAGGCCAGAGATATCACACATGTTTATATACACAAGAAATACGCTGTCAGACCAATAATCACCCTGGATACCTTCTTTGATAAAACTTTCTCCCAACTGCTGTAAACGCTCTGATGCAAGTTCTCGACCAACAGGAGTGTTTGGCAACATATCTGTCAATAGAAATAAAACAAATAGAGATATATTACATACATATCTACACATATATATTATCATCATTTACTTATGTTCATTTTGCCATGCTTGCATGGTTTGGACAGGTCTTTTCCAACACAGCCTTTCTCCATTTGTCATGTTTTGAAATCTGCTTTCACCACCTCTATCCAGAGGGTGTTCTACTGTAGCTTCCTACAAGTGAGAGTGTCTGGTACTTCTTCACCCACATGATACCAGCGCAGTCTTCTCTCCTTCATGCTACATTTCATTCTTCTTATATCCAGTTTTTCTCTTAACTCATTCATGTCTATACATCTGTTAAAACGTGCTAGCTTTATTTTTCTCCATGTAGCATTGCACTTTGCATGCAGGCACCATACAGCCGGTCCTTCATTTGTAAAGAGAAATCTTTTGTTATCATTAAAGGCAGTTCCCTGAACTTTCTGCAGGAACAAATAATTGCCCTCTATGTCAGATCTGTCTATCTTCTCTCCCTCCCCCCTCCTTTTTATATCTGTTTTTCACACTTGCATGGGTTAGACGAGTCCTTCTCACCACTAATTGCATTCCTTCGTTATCTCCTCTGTGAGTCAGCTCTCACAACCTCTGCCTGTCTTGGTCTACCTCTACTGCAACTTCCTTCCATTGGCACTTATTTACCCAGCATCACTGTCCATATCAATGCAATCTTCTCTCTTGCATACCATATCAGATTCCTCTTAAACCCAGCCTCTTCCTCAACTCGTCCAAGCTCTGTATTTCTAAATACAATGTGTCAGTATAAAAGATGAGATAATTTTGGTCATGGGTCTGCTCAATCAACACTGACATGGAGATAAACAACAACTGTAGTTTGGTGCTCAACCTGATAAATGTTTGACATGTTCAGAACTATGGTTTTGTGGATTGCACCTAATTCAGTCACTATCTTTCATACCATAGTTCTATCATGACTGGTCTAGGGCTACACAACACAATGAAATTATGATCATGTGGTCAGTAGAGCAGGACCATAACCTCATACAATGTGCTTCATAATAATTACATATTTCTCCATATTCCTATAACACAAACACCAATTGAAAGCTTTCATTATTAAAAAAATATAGTTATATTAATGCCATCCAAAATTTAAAAAGCAAAATATATACTTGTTATGAAATAGAGATGCTTATGGAGTTCATAATACATAAAAACACACCCAGCTAATTTTTAATGAGTGAGACATGGCTAAATAAAAATTAAATATATACCCTTTTCCTTTTGATCAGAATAATTCTGCAGAAAGAATTTCAACCATGGAATGTCTGTTTTCACTTCTAATATGCTTCCATCTTCATTGACTTCTGGAAAATAGTTAAATACAGCAACTAAATAAAATATTTTCCAAATTTAAATACTGATGATATACTGGCTATAAAATGGAAGCATTAAAAAATTAAGTATATAATCACCGGGACAATGCTTAGACATAGTAGTTTTAAACCAAGTGCATTTTTCTTCAGTAGCAGATTTGTATTAGTGGTGTGAGTTCATAGTTTGATCTACCTTGCACTTATGATTCATTGATTTGGCTAAACATATTCTTAAGTGATAATAGAATATGTATGTGAGGGTATTTATAATTCAAATATGCTGCCTTTTGGAATTATATGTTCTTACATCCTTTACAAATTATCTCCTGTTAATGTTTGATATATTTATATATATATGTCAATCGTTTTTTAACTATATAATAAATGGTTAGATTTATTCCTTAGAATCATTCTTAAAATTTTCAGACATATATATATCAAATAATGGTAGTTAAGACTGGATGAATTACCATTATTTAATAAATCAATACTCTGTCACTCATTATCATAAACTACTGACGAGAAATGCTTTGGATCACTAGCACCTGCTTATCCTCAGGAAGTTACAACATAACAACTAAGATAAATAACTCTCTTCTGAAACAATATATATATATATATATATATATATATATAGCAGTGGTGGTGGAACAGTAAGGTGGAGGGGTCAATTAAGGCCAAAAAGCAGGCTTGGAAAGTATGGCGGGATGGGGGAAGTAGAGAAGACTATCAAGTGGCCAGGAGGGAAGCTAGGAGACAAGTGTACTTCACAAGAAGGGAAGCAGAGGAAAGAAAGTTCAAGCATGTTCTACAACGCGAAGACCAAAAACGTGAGGTGTTCAGGATTGCTAGGCAATGTGTCAAGGAAAACCGTGATATTGTCGGGGAGAAGTGTGTCCTTAAGGATGATGGCATACTTGCCATCACTGACGCTGATAAGAAGGTAGCTTGGAAGTGTCACTATGAAAGGCTACTAAATGAGGAGAATAAATGGGAGAAAGACAGTCTCCCCCACATCGACCCAATAGAGGGACCAGCAGTGTTAGTCGAGGGGAGTATAATAAGTAAAGCAATCAAGGATATGAAGACGGGTAAGGCGGCTGGGCCTTCGGAAATAGTTGCTGAGATGCTGAAGGCATCTGGCACGGTGGGACACACCATGGTCACCCGCATAGTTAACCAAGTCGTACAGAATGGGGTTGTTCCGAAGGACTGGCATAGCAGCATCATTGTTAACTGTTATAAGGGTAAAGGAGACGCCCTAGATAGGAGTAACTATAGAGGCATTAAATTAATCGACCAGGTCATGAAGGTCACGGAAAAAGTAATAGCGCAACTAATCAGAGAGAGAATTGACCTAGATGAAATGCAGTTCGGGTTTGTGTCAGGCAAAAGTACCACAGACGCTCTTTTCATTGTACGACAACTACAGGAGAAGTACTTAGCTAAAGGTAAACCCCTCTACTTAGCTTTTGTCGACTTGGAGAAAGCCTTCGACAGAGTCCCCCGCTCCATTATCTGGTGGGCTCTTAGAAAACTAGGTGTTGACGAATGGCTTGTGAGAGCTATACAAGCCATGTATAAAGAAAGTCAGCAAGGTTAGAATTAACAACGAATATAGTGAAGAGTTTAGCGTAAAAGTTGGCGTCCATCAGGGCTCTGTTCTCAGCCCCCTACTATTTATTATTGCCCTTCAGGCTATAACAGAGGAGTTCAAGACCGGCTGCCCATGGGAACTCCTATACGCAGACGACCTGACACTCATAGCTGAATCAATGGCCGAGCTAGAGAAGAAATTCCAAACATGGAAGCACGGCCTAGGATCAAAAGGACTTAAAATTAACCTGGCTAAGACTAAAGTTCTAGTTTGTAGGAAAGAAAATAAGGCGGCGGTCCCTTCTGGGAAATGGTCATGCTCAGTTTGTAGGAAAGGCGTAGGTAGAAACTCCATTTTATGTCCTAAATGCAAAGTATGGGTGCATAAAAGATGTAGTGGGATCACAGGTAAGCTAACTAAGAACATAGATTTTACATGTGGCCGGTGCTCTGGTGCAATAAGTAGCAGCAAGTGCCCACAAAATACTAGCTCTTTCTGTTACCTGGGCGATAAAATCAGCAGTGGGGGAGGGTGCTCTGAAAGTACAGTAGCTAGAGTCAGAACTGGTTGGAAAAAGTTCAGAGAGCTTATACCACTATTAGCTGCTAAAGGGTTCTCCCTAAAAATGAAAGGCAGGTTGTACGATGCCTGCATACGAACAGCAATGTTGCATGGCAGTGAGACCTGGGCATTGTGTGCAGAGGATATACGCAGACTAGAGAGGAACGAAGCTTGCATGCTCCGCTGGATGTGTAACAGTAATATACGTGAACGGCAAAGCATAAACGAACTAAGGAAAAAATTAGAAATAAGAGGGATCAGATGTTGTTTACTCGAGAGAAGGCTACGTTGGTATGGACACGTGATGCGCATGAAAGTCGATAGCTGTATAACAAAGTGCAGGGCAATAAAGATAGACGGTAGCCACGGAATAGGCAGACCTAGAAAAACCTGGGATGAGTTGATAAACTTCGACCTCACACACTTACACCTCTCCAAGACAATGTCACTGGACCGAGACCTTTGGCGGTACTCAGTAACAGAGAAGACCCGCCTTACCTAAATACATAGTAAAACCTACTACAGCCAGTAGGCATCTCTAACAAAATACCCCCCCCCCCCCCACCCCATCCTCACCACCCCGTTCTATGTAAAGTTATGTTGGTGCCGTGCCATCCAGGCCGAAACAAATGAGATCGTGTAGGTGTCACGACAAAAAAACACACAGTCCACGCTGTAATGTGGCCGTGTAGGCAACACGGTAAAAACCTCCCAGACCCACACTGTAAATGTGGTTGGTGTTAGGAAGGGCATCCAACTGTAGAAAACCTGCCAGACAGTCCTATGCGAGCAAGACAATCACTCTTGTCTCAAGTGGGACTACCCCCGTCCAAACCCATGCAAGCGTGGAACACGGACGTTAAACGTTGATGATGATGATGATGATGATAGCAGGTTTCTGTCTCATATATCAACTTCACTCATAAGGCATTGGTCATCAGTCCAAAGCAATAATAGAAGACATTTGCCCAAAATGCCATGCATTAGACAGAACTCAAAATCACATTGTTGTGAAGCAAACATCTTAATCAAACTACGATGCTTATGTCTCATGAAGACTTAAAAACATTACATGTTTAATGTCAATAGAAAACAATTTCTCTAAGAAACTGTTTTTGTTCTGAGTTATGTAGAAGATCAGCAAAAAAGTATCTCACCTTCAAAACTTTGAATGGACCTTGGGTAGTTCTCTCTCAATGGAACCACTCCATTTTCACGAGTTTTTAAAATCTCTTTCAGACAACTAAAGAGCAGAAAAAAATACAACATGAGATATTTCTCTAATAACAATAGTAATAATTTTTAACATAGGCTCAAGACTAGAAATGTTGAGGTAGGTGTTAGTCAATTAAATTAACTTCAGTACTCGACTGGTATTTTATTTTACCAACCTTGAAAGGATTAAAGGCAAGGTTAACAGAATGTAAGGAGCCATCACTTCCATACCATCAGATGTTCTAATAATTCTTGAATTACAGTAATGATACCAATCATCATCATCCAGTTTTTGATTATCAAGACAATTAATCCCTAAGCAGGGTTGGGTCCTGTCTGACAGCGCTCCTTAGCATCCTGCTCCATTTGTTTCTGTCTACTAATCTCACTTTGGCCAGGCCAAGCCTAGCTTGATTCCGATGGACATCTTCCATCCAAGTCCTTTTTGGTCTTCTTGGGTCTCTACTGCCTCCTGGATTGATATTCATCACTTTGCTGATCCAGCCCTCACTGCGCTCAACATGGCCATACCAGTGCATGGTATCTTTTTAGGATAATAATGTACAATAATTGCAACAACACAATTGTGGAAGAGTCACTTCCAATCAACTTTATTTGGGTGTCTATGTTTTATATAAAAGATTCATGTTGAATGATTAGTTCAGATTTTGGATGGCGAATCATCAGCTCTGATTACAAGCTCACTTGAAGAAAGTGGTAGATTTATCCCTCATTTCTATCTTTTATAATGGTTTCAATGGATATTGTTGATCATGATGCTGAAACAATTTGGAAACTGTCAAGTTCCACAATCCACTCCACGAGTTCAAAGTCTGAGCTTACTATGCTACTAACCATATGGTCAACCACAATACAGTATCCTAAGGAAAAAATAGAAGCTTTGAATATGTTTGCTTTTATCTGATAAAATGAAGTTTGATCTTCAGATCTGTGGTAGGACTACTTTGACATTCCTTAGTATCAGTTATGGATACATTTTGTAGATCAAATCTTGCATCTTAGGCTGTTGATGTGTGTTATGATACAAGGCTGGTTTCTCCATATTATCTCATGAATATTGGTCTTTATTTCCAGATTGATGACCATAAATGTTTGTTCTATGATTTTAACACCAATAAAGTAATATGATAATGAAATTACATATAAAAAAAATTGGTTATAAAACAAAATGAACAGCAGAAGCTGAGAAAAAATAGTAAAACTGAAGAATTAAGTTAAAAATAGATATTTAATAGTAAACTGAGGACAAAGGAAGATTGATAGGGTTGTATAAACAAGATATAATAAATATAAGGAGGCATATGGCTTAGTGGTTAGAGCATTGGCCTTGCAATTGAAAGGTTGTGAGTTCAATTCTCGGACTGGGCGGTGTTGTTTCCTTGAGCAAGAGACTTTATTTCACATTGTTCCAGTTTACTCAGCTGTAGAAATGAGATGATAGGGACCCCAGTCCCTATCATTCCACTGCAAAGTGGTCGTGGAGGTGCCACGGCAAAAAAGCACCCAGCACTCACTGTAAATGAGGTTGGTGTTAGGAAGGGCATCCAGCTGTAGAAATCAAGCCAGAATCAGTTCCCATCCCACCCTTGCAAGCAGGGAAAAGCAGACGTAAAATGAAATGAAATGACAAGTTAAATTATACATTATGTTGCTGATAATCAGAGAGGTGCCAAACAACGGTCTAATACTCAACTGTAGATATTTCCTTTCATAAATGTTGTTAATTACCTTCACTTATATTATTAATAACACTGAAAAAGGCATAGATGTCATAATCTAATTTTTCATTGCTTATAAATCTTGAAGTTTAATACTTTTCTGAGATAAAATCCTCCAAGGTGATTGAACTGACTGCAAATCTTACTACTACAAGCAAACATTTGTTAGCATTCGATACTGAAGTTTGGAATAGGTAAAAAAATATGGGAATGAACCCTAACAGCAAATCTGGAATACAACGCTCTAAGGTGATTAAACTTTTGTCGAGCATCTCTTACAGCTAAACACCATGCTCTATGTTATTTTAGACTACTCTAGGGAATAACAAGAAGGGAATCTTATGTGTAGCATTTCCATGCAGAATATTTAATCTTGCACCCTTGAAACCATACCAGAACCACGATTTATAGTTAAAGAGGATTAAAGGGGGTTTGTATTGGGTAAATGATGAATAAACAGAATGTATAGTTTGGTCTCAGAGTAGAATGCAATTTTTACAAGAAAGAACAAAAGTAAATAAATAAATAAACATTTAGCTACCTGTTAATATTAGGAAGTAGATCTACCAAAATCTCTGCTCGTTTTCTATTCAGCACCATCATAGAGGGTTGTTTGCAATGGTCTTTAACTAAACAGTGGTAACCACTAGAATGATCTTCCTCACCAAACAGTGATTGCATCGGAATCTGTAACTGATAAACAGTGATAATAATGAACAAATCTCAATGCAAAAATATTCTACAGTTTTTATATATCAAAGGCACTTGAGAGGGAAAACGCTATCATTACAAACAATATGTTGTACATACTATATTATAAATTAACTGCAAAGATATTTAGCATAAGACAAAAAAAAAACAGATCTTTAACCCCACATCTATCTCATATTGGGTTGCACAATTACAGTACAGAACATCTGCCCAAATAAACATTATAAATATTACTGGTATAAAGTAACATTTTTAACTTAACAAGTACCTTATATAAAATAAGTGATTTCTAACTTTGGCACAAAGCCATAAATATTCCTACTTTTATCAGCCTGAAAGGATGCAAAACAAAGCTGGCCTTTGCAGGAGTTGACCTTGAATGTAGTTAAATAGTCTGATGCGCACAAACATTATTTGTTTGCACAGTTAAGGTGTTCAACAACCATTCATTAATATAATTGATGAATTTGGCTGCATAATATTTACTCAATCTAACTGAACTTTATGAAATATAATTTCTAGATATGAAAATACGCTCCAAACGTTACATATGCAAAACCAATTTACAAAATATCATAACATTTGATTAAAATTACAAGAAAAAGACAAAATCAAGATTATCAGACATCAACTATGTCCATAATGTCTTTTTCTGTCACAAAGACTAACAGAGTTTTGAATTATATATTAATTGGGTGAACAAAGTAGATATAATATTCATTTGCTGCTGAATACATCCAACACAACTATTGGATGATGGAATTTAGTGTAATCCCACACCAGAAAGTGACAAATATAGGCTTAAAGGGAGCTATAGGTGGGTTTCATTGACTTCATCATCATCGTCGTTTAACGTCCATTTTCCACGCTAGTATGGGTCTGAACGGGAATTGTCCACTTGAGGCAAGATTGGTTGTCTTGCTCAGGAGTCTGGCAGGTTTTCTACAGCTGGGTGCCCTTCCTAACACCAACCACGTTTACAGTGTGGACTGGGAGGTTTTTACCGTGTTACCTACACGGCCACATTACAGCGTGGACTGTGTGTTTTATTGTCGTGACACCTACACGTCTGGCGGGTTTTTTACGGCTGGGTGCCCTTCCTAACACCAACCACGTTTACAGTGTGTACTGGGAGGGTTTTTACCGTGTTACCTACACGGCTACATTACAGCGTGGACTGTGTGTTTTTTTGTCGTGACACCTACACGACCTGATTTGTTTCGGACTGGATGTTGTGGTACCAACATAATTTCACATGACTTATGCGAATAAAATAAATAAATATAATATAAAATAAATAAATAAATATAATATGACTTATGTGAATAAAATAAAATGGTTATAACATATCTGCCTATAGCCAACATACTATTTCTTACCTGGTGCATTGGTCTGAGAAACAAAACTCGTGATATATCAGAAGGCATTGGAGAAAGCTCTTTGATAACCTGATCTTCCAACAGTTTCTTGCACTGTGCAAAAGATATCCGGGACAACTTGGGACACTTCCCAATTGAAATCTTTTTCAACACACGACATGCACTACCTAACAAGATGAAGAAGAAAAAATATACTAATAAATAAAAAATAAACATATTTTGGACACATCATCGTTGTTATCACTGTTTAATGTTAATTTACCATGCATGCATAGGTTAGAGAGACTGTTGCATGCTGAGGTCTGACTAGTCAGGAGACAACGTCTAGTTCGTATACTTTGTTTTGGCTCGGTTTCTATGGCTGGATGGCCTTCCTAACACCAACCACTTTCCACTGTGAACACATACATAGCAATAAATGAGGAACTAAGGTATGTTTGATATGAATAATATTAAACATTATACACACTTAAACCTTAATTTGATATCAGAAAAATAATAAAAATCTCCTTGGCCATATACCTATTGCTTGCTGTGTGGACATAGCACTAATTACACCACATTGAGTATGTGTCTGCTTTTCCTTCAAATTATGTATATAAAAGTAGGAATGAAGATAGGACCCTTGTCATCAAATAAATGGAAAAAAAAAAATGAGCAGAAGAGGAATCAGATGTAATTGCAAGAGGGAAGATTGTGCTGGTATGGTCTTATAATGCACATGAATGATGATCATTGGATGAAGATGTGATAAGAATTCTAAGTGAAAGAAAAATGTAGATGAGGTAGGCAAAGGAAGACATGGGCAAAAATGGTAAAAGCTAATCTTAGAATGCTGAACATCACAAAGAAGTTGACAAATGGTAAGATGCTGTGCTGGAGAGGACCCATCCAACCCATATAAATATGGAAAAATAAAACAAAAATGATTAAATGTTTTTTTTTTCTTTTTAGATGAACTTTTTAAACTCCACAAGCACCTTGCCTTCTTCTCAGATGATTTATCAACTTGGCACTAGCTTCTACTAATGTTCATAGTATATGGCTAATGAATTAGTTGTGAAGCAGTTAAGATGACTATGAAACTGATAAATACAACTAAAAACCAGGCATTTATATCAAGTTAGAGGGGGGAAAAAGGGATGTAAACTCAGGGTGGTGTAATTGAAGGCACATGGCTTAGTGGTTAGAGCAATTGAAAGGTTGAGTTCAATTCTCAGACCGGGTGATGTGTTGTTTCCTTGAGCAAGACACTTTATTTCACATTGCTCCAGTTTACTCAGCTGTCAAAAAGAGATGATAGGGACTGGGGTCCATATCATTCCACTGCAAAGTGGTTGTGGAGGTGCCATGGCAAAAAAGCACCCAGCACTTACTGTAAATGAGGTTGGTGTTAAGAAGGGCATCCAGCTGTAGAAATCAAGCCAGCATCAGTTCCCGTCCCACCCTTGCAAGCAGGGAAAAAGCGGACGTAAAATGAAATGATGATGATGATATATATATATATATATATATAGTGTAACGTTTTTCGAAATATTTACTTCTGCGTTCACAGATTGATTTTTTTAGTTTCAGAAGATCCCGTTAAGGGTGAAAGCAGCGATTCTTCGCTTAAACTTTAATCTGTTATTTTAATATATATATATAATTATATATTTGTGTACAGATATTTTTGCATACACAATAACAAAATATAAACAAACGTATTTATTTCACGAGGCTTGACAGCAGCAAAAACAACAACAAAAAAGAGAGGGAACGCAATTACATGCTTTTGAAAAATCTTAATGGAAAATTATTTGCCTATTCACCCAAGGCGATTTCACTTTTTATTAGGACTTCTGCATCAATTGGTGAACATACGACAAAACTGTTTCAGAAAGGAGGGATAATCTATGTTTAGAATCCCGAGCAACGCCAGGCCATTCTGCTAGTATTTAATAATAAATCTTAATGATTTAGTTTTCAGATTGTTGACACTGTTTCAACCGGTTTAACATCCAATCATCTTCAGATGTATAATCCTACATTTACCTAGCCATTCAAGACCTTTATTTCTATACAAGCATTAATTCATCATAAATATATAGAAACGTAACCAAGAAAAAAATGCTGTGAAAACGATGTTTTGGGTTCCTTGTTTAACATTTTGCCTGGATTTTTGGTCCTGTATCATTTCATCTGTGATGACTAACATCTTGAGATCTTACTTCATTAATTCATCTCCACTATTATATGTCTACAATAGTGCAGTCAACATTCCTTTGTGTATTGAGAATTCTTTGGATGTATGTCAACTGAGAGAGAAGGTGGATTATAAAGACATCACCAATTGGAAGATGGAGAGGCTGCTGTGTTGGTATAAACATGTAACATAAATAGATGCTAGCTATTGGGTAAAATATCAATGGGTTTGGAGACAGTACTAATACAAGTCTACTGTTGTTTAGATATATGGCACATACTTTGTAAGATAATAGTTAAGTTTACAATATTATAATGTTTAGTACACCATTTTTCCATACAAACAGCATGAAGAATTGGTTCAGCTTGTTTTTTTTTTATACTTATATGATTGGAAGTACGCCAGCACCAATGTATACAAGATGGTATGTGTATTTTAAAACTTACATGAGACAGTAGCCAGATTTGGACAGTCAAGAAGGCAAAGATTTGTAATTCCCACCATATGCAATGTCAGGGTTGTTAGAGTCTTGGACTGAACTCCAAGTACCTAAGGAAGAAACATCAGAGAAATGAAAGCAATCATATATTTTATTACTGCTATAGCAGAATTTTCAGAGTAGCATTTATAATTTACAAAACACGAAGGAGAAAAGTGACAAAGACAAATATATAAGGATTTTTCTAAGTCCTCTTTAGTTTGAGGTATGGAAGATATAATTTCCCAATATACTATTTGTACTTATTTCATCATCATCTCTTGTTTACACTTTCAGTAATGAAGTGCAAACTCTGAAACATATAGTATAAAACTAGCAACCTGGAAAAGCTTTCACCCCATGTAGTGTGTTCAACTCAAGTCAGCTTCATCTCCACCTACTTTATCATATGGGAAGCATTCTGACAGTCTAAACATGTTGCTTATTCCCTACTGTCTTGTATACTTTTGTGTTGCAGTAAGTTATGGTGATGGACTCAATTGAGGTATGTAAGATGGACCAAGTATAAAGTATGTATCATCATCATCATTGTTGTTTTAACATCCACTTTCCCTGCTAGCAAGGGTTGGACAGGTCTACGTAGACCAAGTCAATACTGAAACAGCCACTGATCTCTTAAGCAGGTCAGGGATCTGTGCCTTGCTTAAGTATGGTCTCACGTTCTATTAAGTGTACAGGAGAGGTTGTTGTCTTTGACACAATTCCCAACCCTTTGTTTGACAAGATTTCTATGGCTAGATGCCCTTCCTATCACCAACCATTTAACTTATACTGGGAGTGTTTATTGTGTAGATCAACAAACACTAGGATGGCTGTCAAGTCCTTGACACAATTGAAGGGTCCTCCCAACCCTTTGTTTAGCCCCCAACAGCTGAATGCCTTTCCCATCACCAACCGCTTCACAGGAGGGGGGGGGGGGCATGCCCAGTGGGGTTCAAGTAGTGATGGTGAGGATAATTGTTAGGGAATGCTAGTGGAGGGGAGGGGCATGGGGTAGGCCAGGTCACTTTGTATGCTGCAGGAGTAATATGAGCCTGAATGCACTAAAGATGGAATAACCACAACTAGAATGTCTGATTAAATTTGCTTAATGAAGGATCACCTGAGGCTAAACAATAACAGTACTTATATCTAGTGATATCTCACCTGAATATGATCTTCTTCTTGCACAGGATCACTGGTGCTGGTAGCTTGGTCACAGGTGTTCATCTTACGCTTGACTGATTTACGTGTGTAACTGTACTTTGGACCAGATCTAGCTGTCCATCCAGACTGCACTGAATATGATGATGATGATGATGATGATGATGATGATGATGATGATGAACTACGATCCGAGCCACTGCTTCTGCTGTTGCTTATTGCTGATGATGACGACGCCGTTCTGTCACTGCCATTAGCATTTTCAGCTGACTTGTTGGCATCTTCATTTTCTTTTGCTTTCTTTGTAGTCTCTCGAATTTCTTCACTGACAGCTTGACAAGACTGGTTCATTTTGACAGGTCCACTGCCAGAAAATGACGATGATGATGATGATGATGACGACGATGATGGTGAAGAGAAAGGTAATGGGGGTGGCAATGGTAGGGATGAACTATCACAGCCTTTTTTTGACTTAGTTGTTGTCTTAGCACTGCTTTTCAGGACTGTTCTGAATCCACTTCGAAGGCACTTCCCTTTCGGTGATGTTGACACAACAGGAATTCTATTTCCTGTACATTTTTCTTCCAAGTGTGTTCCAGTGGTGTTGTGAGCAGTACAAGAACTTGAAGGCAGGTTGTTTTCATTAAAGCATTTACTATTGCAGTGGTTTCTGCTGATTAAGGCATTGGTATCAGCAGAAGAATGCATATTATTGGATATTGCTGGTGGGACAGCAGCTGATTTATCACAGGTTGGTGGTGCCATATTAAATACACTGTCTGTTGACGATGTAGAAGGCTGAGGTTCTGAGACGCTAGAACAACTTTCAGAGGACTTTGAAGAAGGTCTGTCTCTTTTGTTTAAGGACTTATGTAGACATTTCTTAGTGGGTGAGGATACGTTGCACTTGTGCATGTGGCCGATAGTAGTACTTGAACTGCACTCACCACTAGAAACTGAAGAAGAAGCTGATAGTGTTTCCGAAACGGTACTGCTAGAAAATTGCGACTTGGCTTGTTCCCTTTCTATTTCTGCTGCTCGTGAGGGACAATAATTACTTGGCTCTCTCATCCTCTTCCTCTGAGCCATATTACTTAAGTTTTTGTTATGTTTCTCTGGTAACCATTGATTGGCACTATTGTGATTGCTAACATCATTTACATTATTACAACATTTCCGAACTTTACTACTATTATTACAGTTATCACCAATAATATTGTTTTCATTACAACTACAATGACCACTCATTCCATCATTACTATCACCGCCAAGCTCACTTTCTCTACTACTACTATTACTGCCACTGTGAGTGCATTGTTTTGATGCTGAAGAAACACTTGCAACAGGTGGAATGCCGGTGTTGGTCACAAAATCCGGTTTGCAGATATTTAAGCCACTTGTTGATGGTTGAGCTGATGTATCAGTAGAGGTAGCACAAACTGGAGGACTGTGGCAGGTATATGCTTCTTTGGGGTGCAGGTTAGACTTTGTAGCATGCTTACTAGTCTTTATTGCAGAACACTTTGAAACTTTTGTGTTTTTATGACCTGAAAAAAAAAAAGGTTAAAAATCTTCAAATTAAGCAACCATTTCTCTAGTAGAATCCTTCAACAAACATGTTTCAATAATATCCTAATTTTTAATTCGAAAAATTAACAACTGTAACACTAAAGATAATGGCAGTGTTACATCAGAGACTGAGATAGTGTTATGTCAGCAATAGTGGCAGTGTTATGTCAGAGACTGAGGTATTATAATATCAGCAATAGTGGCAGTGATATGATAGCAGTGTTATGTCAGAGACTGAGGTAGTGTTATGTCAGAGACTGAGGTAGTGTTATATCAGAGACTGAGGTAGTGTTATGTCAGAGACTGAGGTAGTGTTATGTCAGAGATTGAGGTAGTGTTATGTCAGGGACTGAGGTAGTGTTATGTCAGGGACTGAGGTAGTGTTATGTCAGAGACTGAGGTAGTGTTATGTCAGAGACTGAGGTAGTGTTATGTCAGAGACTGAGGTAGTGTTATGTCAGAGACTGAGGTAGTGTTATGTCAGAGACTGAGGTAGTGTTATGTCAGAGACTGAGGTAGTGTTATGTCAGAGACTGAGGTAGTGTTATGTCAGAGACTGAGGTAGTGTTATGTCAGGGACTGAGGTAGTGTTATGTCAGAGACTGAGGTAGTGTTATGTCAGAGACTGAGGTAGTGTTATGTCAGAGACTGAGGTAGTGTTATGTCAGAGACTGAGGTAGTGTTATGTCAGAGACTGAGGTAGTGTTATGTCAGAGACTGAGGTAGTGTTATGTCAGAGACTGAGGTAGTGTTATGTCAGAGACTGAGGTAGTGTTATGTCAGAGACTGAGGTAGTGTTATGTCAGAGACTGAGGTAGTGTTATGTCAGGGACTGAGGTAGTGTTATGTCAGGGACTGAGGTAGTGTTATGTCAGGGACTGAGGTAGTGTTATGTCAGAGACTGAGGTAGTGTTATGTCAGAGACTGAGGTAGTGTTATGTCAGAGACTGAGGTAGTGTTATGTCAGGGACTGAGGTAGTGTTATGTCAGAGACTGAGGTAGTGTTATGTCAGAGAATGAGGTAGTGTTATGTCAGAGACTGAGGTAGTGTTATATCAGAGACTGGGGTAGTGTTATGTCAGAGAATGAGGTAGTGTTATGTCAGAGACTGAGGTAGTGTTATGTCAGAGACTGAGGTAGTGTTATGTCAGAGAATGAGGTAGTGTTATGTCAGAGACTGAGGTAGTGTTATATCAGAGACTGAGGTAGTGTTATATCAGAGACTGAGGTAGTGTTATGTCAGAGAATGAGGTAGTGTTATGTCAGAGACTGAGGTAGTGTTATATCAGAGACTGAGGTAGTGTTATGTCAGAGACTGAGGTAGTGTTATATCAGAGACTGAGGTAGTGTTATGTCAGAGACTGAGGTAGTGTTATGTCAGAGAATGAGGTAGTGTTATGTCAGAGACTGAGGTAGTGTTATATCAGAGACTGAGGTAGTGTTATGTCAGAGACTGAGGTAGTGTTATATCAGGGACTGAGGTAGTGTTATGTCAGAGACTGAGGTAGTGTTATATCAGAGATTGAGGTAGTGTTATGTCAGGGACTGAGGTAGTGTTATGTCAGAGACTGAGGTAGTGTTATGTCAGAGACTGAGGTAGTGTTATATCAGAGACTGAGGTAGTGTTATGTCAGAGACTGAGGTAGTGTCATGTCAGAGACTGAGGTAGTGTTATGTCAGGGACTGAGGTAGTGTTATGTCAGAGATTGAGGTAGTGTTATGTCAGAGACTGAGGTACTGTTATGTCAGGGACTGAGGTAGTGTTATGTCAGGGACTGAGGTAGTGTTATGTCAGAGACTGAGGTAGTGTTATGTCAGAGACTGAGGTAGTGTTATGTCAGAGACTGAGGTAGTGTTATATCAGAGACTGAGGTAGTGTTATGTCAGAGACTATGGTAGTGTAATGTCAACAATAGTGGTAGTGTCATGCCATTAATAGTGGCAGTGTTATGTCAGTGACTGAGGCAGTGTTATGTCACCAATAGTGGCAGTGTTATGTCAGTGACTGAGGCAGTGTTATATCACCAATGGTGGCAGTGTTGTCAGATGGTGGTTTATTAATGAAAGGGTTAAGGGATAATTTCTATGCATAACAATGTGTGAGCTCCTATATGATGGCTTGACCTGCAAGAAATAGTAGCCAAAACCACCCTCAAATAACATCCTACCATCTGGAAAATACATATTGGATAATGTAGTCTTGAATACAACATATCTTAAAAAACTGGTTGTAGGTCACAGATGGAACACCTTTATTCATAGGTCAACTAAATTAAGGCAAATTTGGCAAATATTCTTACAACTCAAACACAAAATAAACATTACAATACCAACACATCTAAAATTGTCTCAGGTCATACGTCGCCAGTATATCTTAAAATCACCCAAACTAGTGTCATATTTGAAGTTAAATTTGTACTGAAATTTTATTACATGAAGGATAAATTGAGGGAAAGGAGCACCATAATTTTACATTAGGAACTGTTATGTTGTATTGTTGCAGCTGCCACCACCAATATTTTTATGTCCATTTTTCTGTGTTGGCATGGGTTGGACAACATTTTTTGAGGCAGTGTTTTATTGTTAGATGTCCTTGACACCAACCTTTTCAGTCACTTCTTATAACATGAAAGGACACTATGCTTCTATTTTAAAAAAAACAGGATTCATGGAATATATTGATAAATATGAAAATTAATGATTTTTACAAAACCCTTCTAAATTTTTGATTCTTTAAAAAATTACTAGCAACACAAAGGCAGTATATTAACCCTTTAGCATTCACATTACTTTATATTTACTATTATATTTCCACAGAAAAGGCTTTACTTCACATAATATCGCATCTAAGAGATTTTGATATTATTTATTTTAAGAACAATAACTTAACGTCAGTATGAATGGCCAGTTACAACAGGTTTGAATAGAAAGAGGTGAAAGAATTCTGGCCAGATACGGCCGGTTTAAATGCTAAAGGGTTAATGTGTAATAAATATAATTTTGAAAAGGTTTAAAAATAATAAAAAGAAAAGAGAAAAATTTAATGATTTTAGAATAATAATGAAATACTCACTATAATGGTGGTTGATCCGCTTTTTTGCAATAACAGATGTACAACAACAGGTACGATTAAGTCCTGAGGGACCTGCCTTAACAGCTGAGTATAAATCATTTTGGCCTGTCAGATAACCAGGGTTATTACCTATAGCCAACTGGTCAGGCTCATGATGTTTGCTTGAGCTGCTACCTTCAGGTTCACTTCTCTGATTAACTTCAGAAGGTAACTCAACATCTTCAATTTTATTACCATTAGTGTCACCTACTTTCTGTTTCTGACTGCAGCTAGAATTTCCTTTACATAGAATACTACTTTTCTTACCATTCTGTTTCTGGCTTGCACTAGAACTACTGCTTCCAGCAGCAGTGGTATCATTCTGCTGGGGTGAGGCTATACAGTTCTGGCTGGTCGAAGGTGTAGCAGATTGAGAGGTAGAGAGAGGATGTGTTGAACAATGCAAGGGTGACTGATGTGGGGAAGAATCTTGAGAGAGTGGCTGTGGTGAGTGTGGAGCTGAATGTTCAGGCAATAGTGGTGGTGTTGATGGTGGCAGTTGGTTGGGAGATGGTAGAGGTTGTTCAGGTGAAGGTGGCAATGGTGGAGGTGATGGTGGCAATGGTGGGGGTGACATAGGAGGAGGAGGTGGAGGAGGAAGGTATGCTGCTGCTGCTTCAGCATCTGGGTTGTTGTTTTGAGGTGCTGCTTCAGCAGGCGCAGCTGGTCCTGCAGCAGCTTCAGCTGGAGGTTGGTCTCCTTGATTATTTCCAGCCCCAGCACCGGCTGCATTCGGTTGGTTATGGGCATCAGCTCCATTATTCTGTACAAGAGCAGAAGAAACTCCAAGCCCAGTCCCAGCACTCAGGCCAACTCTGTTAAAAGAAAGAAAAAAAAAGAAAAACATTAAATGCCTATTGCTGTTTTTATATGCTACTCACAACTGTTTTTATATGCTACTCACAACTGTTTTTATATGCTACTCACAACTGTTTTGAATCAATGAATAAGTTGTGTGGATTATCATTTGATGTTGAAGTTTTAAAAGTTTGATACTAAAGAGAAATTTGTTTCGGGAAACATATCTTTAGTGCCTATCACCATATACAAATTCAGTGAGACTGTGTGGCTTAGTGGTTATAGGGTTCAGCCCACAAGTGTAAGGTTGTGATTTCAATTCTGGCAACACGTGAGACACTTTATTTCCCAATGCTCTAGTTGGCAAACATGAGTTGTGCCTGTATTTCAAAGGGTCAATGTAGACACATACTATGTCATGCTGAATCTCTCTGAGAACTACATTAAGGTTGCACATGCCTGTGGAATGCTCAGCCACTTGCATGTTAATTTTAAGAGCAAGCTGTTCCATTATTTGAACAACTAGAACACTGTAAAAGTTCAACACATACAAATTCTTCTCAGTTAAGTTTATCACTAATCTAATTAAGATATTTTCAATGCTTCTCAAAAATGGGAATATGTTAGATACCCACAAAAAAATATGGTTATAGATGGAATGCCTTTAGTAATAGGTATGTTCACAGATGTCCTGTGAACCTACCTATTACTAAAGCATTCCATTCATGCTTTTCTCAAGGACATTAGTAATGTAAATGAAATTGGAACAAACTAAAATCATGTTTTGTTTGATAACAAGTTTATAAAATTCTTCTACAAGCAATCTTTAAGGAAATAAAAATGAGTACAAAGAAAAAAAAATTAAAACACTCACCTTGCACAGCCTTTGGGTGGTTCCCTCAACATAAATTCTAAATGTAAGGACAACAAAGATGGCAACATTGGTATAAATGTATTTAAATCTTCAAGTCGTATTGCATGACATCTTCTCAGATGTAAATCTTTCAAGTTAGACCAACAATTGGTATCTGACAAAAGTAGAAGAAAAAATTGCTTTCTTACAAGAGTACTAAAGACAGCCTTCAACATTTTAAAAAATACAACTATTTAAAAACCACTGATAAATAAATTTATGGAAGATCTTGAGTTGTAGAACCAATGATAAATCTAGTTACCCCTCTTCAACAAGACAGTCGCTCAACTAAACATTATTGTTTAAATCCATGAGTATATGTGGGAGGGTGAAGAAAGAGTTATACTTGTAACATGAAGTAGGGAATGTATGGTTAACTGGAATGAAGAATGCACAAACTCAGTGAAAATAAATATTTTAGAACCTAGATCAATCATTAATTACTAGGCATTTCATTAAAAAAAAAAAATTATGAGCATATTCAATTTAGTTTATCCTGTGAAGTGGTTCACAAATGAGTGGTGACAACATAGGTTTGAGAGGACCTCTTTAATCCTGCTGAAGAAATAACAGCTTCTCTAATGCTGGTGCCATGATAAAATGCACCTAGTATATTCTGTAGCGTAGTAGGCATTTGGAAGAGCACTCAAACATAGAAAGTAGACATAAGTTGATGATGATGATGAAGAGTTCATATGCATTAATTGTTGTTATAGAATATGTCCCTTCAACTTTAGATTTGATCTTTTTACATTGCATTTGTACAAAATCAAATCAAATTATATTCAAGACCTTTGATTATATATTAATTTTTTTTCAATTATAGAGGCAGTGGAAATGAAATTGTGTAATGCTCCTGCCTTTTTAAGAGACATTATCTATTTAAAGAATGAGGGCGGTGAATTGGCAGTATCGGTAGAGGGTCGGACGCCATGCTTTGACGCATAGAGTTACGGCCTTTGCCATTCTGAGTTCAAATCCCGCCGAGGTTAACTTTGCCTTTCATCCTTACGGGGTTGATAAAATAAAGTACCAGTAATGTACTGGGTAATTGCTGGCCTTGTGCCAAAAGTTGAAACAATTATCTATTTAAAGAAAACAAAATGGTGTTATAACCTGTAATTCACACAAGGTCATCGTTTTTGGTTTATTTGGAGCTTGCTTTAACCCTTTAGCATTTATATTACTGAGATAATGAGATCGAGATCGTGTAAGTGTCACAACAAAAAACACAGTCCACGCTGTAATGTGGCCGTGTAGGTAACACGGTAAAAAGTCCCCAGTCCACACTGTAAATGTGGTTGGTGTTAGGAAGAGCATCAAGCTATAGAAAACCTGCCAGATAGTCTTATACGAGCGAGACACGGTCACACGACCAATCTTGCCTCAAATTGGGACCACTCCCGTCTAACCCATGCTAGCGTGGAAGATAGACGTTAAACGATGAGAATGATGATTACTATTGTATTTTTGCAGTAAAGGCTTTATCTCACATAATATCGAATCTATGAGATTTTGATGATGTTATTTATTTTGAGAACAATACCTTAATGTTGGAATAAGCAGCCAGTTATGGCCAGTTTGAACAGAAAGAGGTGAGAGAACTCTGGCCGGATACAGCTGCTTTAAATGCTAAAGGGTTAAAGTTATTAATGTAACTAATAACTGCAAATTTTAATATTTGAATGTAGCAAATATTTGTACAGTTAGCTGCCCTTTCTTAACTTTGCAGTTTAAATAACCATAGGCTATAATAACATTTAAACTTGTACATTGGTAAGTAATTTAATACTTTTAAACTTGTAAGTAATGTTTATCGTTACTACATAAAAAAAAATCTAAAGCCCATATAATCACCTGGATGGAACCAAGAGCTTGGGTAATGAAGATGAGGGCAATTATAGATTTCCATATGGCTAACAGATGGAAAACAACGTCCTACTGCCTTCATTCCAATATCTGTGATCATCGCTGGATTCTCCTGCACTTCTACCAGACCTTCTGTCAGAAGTTCTTCAGGAGTCCATTTACCTATTAAAAATAGAGTGCAAATGAAACTTTTAAAAAAATATATATATATATAAGGGCGGTGCCCCAGCATGGCCTCAGCCAGATGGCTGAAACAGGTAAAAGAGTATATATAGAAAATGGAAATAGCTAAAATCAATAAATAAATAAATAAATATTTATATATCATCATCATTATTATTTTATATTTGCTGTTTCATGCTTGCATGGGTTGGGTGTGTCTTTTTCAGCACAGCATATGTATTTTTTCATTTATTTTTATTTGCAACTGCAAAGTGTGAGTAAAGACAGAAAGGATAGTAACAGTGTTGGGAGCTTACCTGGTTCAGGGAAAGAATCTACAAAACCTAAAGTTAAAGATTTGAAATTTGGGAATGTGACTTCAGCCATAGTAAGAGCAGAGAAGAGGTTGTCCTTTGTTAGAGATGGTTGCACACAAAGATCAGTCAACCTGGAAGAATAAATATGGAAATAGAGTAAAATATTTTTAAAAAACAAGCAAAAGATAAAAAGATAGCTTGACAAATATATTGCACAACTCACATGGGAAGTTTGATCTTCAAAGTTTAACAAATCCCGTTTACTATATTTTTACTGTTTAGTTGGGGAGAGAAGAGCAGAGCAGTAATTATAAAACAACCCTTTGCAGAGCCTCTGAGATTAGTAGGAAGAAGGGTATCCTTAAACTGGGAACTAGTATGAATGTTTGCAAGTGAGTATAATTAGCAATAGGAAAGACATCTAGCAGTAATACTTAAACCCTACTTTGCAGTGGTGTAATTAGCAATAGGAAAGACCTCCAGCTGTAATATTGAACCCTACTTTGCAGTGGTCTAGGAAAGACATCTAGCTGTAAAACAAATTGCTCCCCAAATCCATGCATATGCTCAATCATTAACTTTTAACAAGTTTCAAAATGTCTGTTGTTCAAGAGCCTTTGATGACTAAAGAAGTATTATAGTGGCAAGTACACTGCCAGAAAAGTTAATGGTTCATTGTATATGAAATCAGGGAAACCTGTACTCATTCTCAAATGAAAAAACAAAAAAGGTAGAAAGTTCATTCACCAAATTTAGCTAAGATAAACAGAACGTGATCTTCATTTTTCCATACAGTCATGGGTTGAATAGGACTTTTTAGCAATGATTTACAGCTGGTTGCCTTTCCTGATACCAACCCCTTTGGTCACTTCTTACAATATGCAAGGATACGGTGTACTTATTCTAAACCAGATACACACAATGTACAATACAATATTAGAAAATTACTCTGTACCTTGCTTCACAGGTAATAATTAGGAAACCAAGATCCACTTCTAAAGCATGTTTACAGGCACCAAATGTAATAGCTTGCAGGTTTCGGAAACCTTGCACACGCCAACTATCATCCACAATATGTTGAATTAGTCCACCTAGAGTAAAAATTACATAAAATAAATTTAAATATATAAATAAAAGCACAGCTGAATGGAATATCAAATCAAAATTCTTGTTTGGGATTCAATTTTGCACCCCTCATTCAAATAATTGACTTATTTTATTTGCAAACACCTTTTGATTAGTAAAATCTCAAATTATATTTTTTAACCATTTTGAAATTGTTTGAAAAAAAATAGACATCATTATAAAATTTCTTTCAGAAAAAATTAGACATCCATCAACACAGCCCTGACATGCTGAGAAAAACAAAACAAAAGCAATATAAAGACAAATGATTAGAGTACTTTAAAATAACTACAATTGTCCTTCCAATAACAGACCAGCAGTTAGAACAACAGATGATAAAATAAAAGTTCCAGGATGAACCATTAGCTTAGATAATGAATACCAGCTGAAGATAAGAGATTATGATGATCAACAACATAATAATCTGAAAAACAGATTACAATGAAACTGGTCTTAGAAAAAAGTTGTTTAACTCTAGGTTAAGCTGGACTGAACAGACCAACAATCAAAGACATCCTATCCATGACCATTTTGTTTTTACTAAGATTGTGATAGTACATAATATTGATACCCAATCTTTAAGCAGTTGAGAGACATTAATATTAGTTCATTGCAAGTTTGGCAAAATCTGAGCTTTGAACCTACTTTACACACAGACACATCATTGTTTTTATGTTAATTTTTCCATGCCAACATAGATTGGATGGGATGTTTTGAAATAATCTTTTACAGCTGGATGCTCTTTTGACATGTCTAGATGAGCAGAGACAAATGTCTAGTAACTTCCATTAGCCCTATCTCTCTTATTCACAGATAAACAAATATATACAAAGAGAGGAAATAAAAATACTCACCAAGAAATGGCACTCTGAGTAACTCCAAACGTTGAAGTGACTTTGCCATAGCTAAAGATGTGATCAATGGAACGTGCCTGAGAGGGTTGATAGGTCCAGCACAGTGAGCCATAACAAAAGTTCGCAAAGAAGGAGCAGCAAAGTCACGAAATGGTTGATGCTGTGTGAGCCGTACAAATCGTAGATACAGATGCTTCAATGTCTGCATACGAGGCAATTCAGGAATGACAACTCCAGTGAGGTGTAATGATGTAATCAAGGGATTTGAAAGAAGAGAGAGTTTATTGTTACAGAAAATTGGGAAGAAGCAATCACGATTCTTGAATGTGCCTAAAATTTCAAGCTTAGGGAGATATTTCAAAATAGCTTCTAACAAGAAAATATCTGAAATTTCAATCCCTTTCAGTTTTGGAGCTGATGACATGGCATGAATGACACCAGGAATACTCAACATGTTAACTCCTCTTTGTCTCCGTTGGCCAATGTAGTGAGGATGGAAGCCATAAATGTATTCCAGTTCTGTACATCGACTAATCAAGTGGGCTAGAGTTGAGTCATGTATTTTATCTGACATCCAGCCATATATACTGCCTTCTGTGAAGTCAACCACTCGCCGGAGGCGAAGATGAAGATCAACAGCCTAAAAGAAAAAAATATTAAAAGTAACTTAAACATAAAAGGACTCTTTGTTTATGCTACATCATTCAAAGGCCATACATTTTAAGGAAAAGAGTATAGTTAATTATATTCATTTCAGAACTTAATTAGTGCTTATTCTATTGACTCTAGAAAGAAGGTAAAGTCAACCATGGCAGGATTTGAACAATGGGATCTCATTTTTTAAACAAGATAATCCCATTGAATAATAACTAAAAAAATATGAAACAAAAAAAAAAAAAAAAGAAATCAAATATAATAAAAATATCAATTATTGAATTTTTTCATTTTCACCCAAATGCTACCAAATATTATATTTGCTTTTTGTGACTATTTTGTCTCTCATTTCAAGAATGACTAAACTGGTGTATTATCTTTCTCTGTTTGAAATCTCTACTGGTAAATTAGAAAAGAATTTAAATTGGTTTGACCAGAATAGACATTGTGATAAGTTTTGAAGCACAAAGCAGTGGTAACAAGATTATCACACTACTAGGATAAAATGATAGCCTATTGCAGATTTTGATCCACACTGTAAAGTGGTTGTGTAGGTGACATGATAAAAAGCACCCAGCACACATGGTAAATGTGGTTGGTATTAGGAAGGGCATACATCCGTAGAAACCAAGCCAGAAACAGTTCTGTATAAGGAAGACACAGTCATCTGACCTGACTTGTCTCAAATGGGACAAGCCATCTAACCCATGCTAGTGTGGAAAATAGACGTTAAATGATGATGAGGATGATATTCAGCATATATCTTCAATTCAGTGCTCATGCTTATCCTTACCTTTGTTTGCAAATCTTGGGCAATGACTGAAAGAATATGATTGCAAATACAAGCAGCTGAAATAGGGTTCTTCCAAAAGGTCTTTGGTGTAATGTTACTTAATAGGTTGTGTAGCTTAGAGATCAGGAAGTCACTCCAGGTTGAGCTGCTACTTCTCTAAATTGAGAGATCTCAGCTCTGGAACTACAAACATATGGTTAGAATGTCTAAAGAAAGAATTGCTGGACAAATTCTATGGTCAAAATTAACTGGTACGAGATCCTGAAGCAGACCATGAGCAAGATGGATGGATAACATCCATGAGCTTAGTTGGTTTTGCTTGGGGATCCAGCTGGATCATTTGCAGATGTAAGCTATTACTTAGCCTTTTTGTTATCAAACTGCCCCTGGTGCTACACTACAAAATGGTTTGTTTTAAAATATATTTATATAAAAACCTTCCATCTTCTTCGCCCACTTATTCCTGAGAAGGTTTTGGGGGCAGAGTCCTCAAACACTCCTTCAGTGGGTCCTGTCAGAAGCAACCATCTCCAACTGATCCGGCTGGATCCCCAAGCGAGACCAGTCAAGCTCATGGATGTTATCTAACCATCTTGCTTGAGGTCAATTCCTAGTTCTCTTGCCGGTTGGTTTTGCCCGTAAAATCTGTCCAGCGATTCTTTCTTGAGACATTTTAACCACATGCCCAGAGTATAGGAGCTGTGATCTCCCAATTCGGAGAAGTAGCGGCTCTCTGATCTCCAAGCTACACACTCTATCAAGTAACATTATTCCAAAGACCCTTGAGAGGAACCCCATTTCAGCCGCTTGTATTCGTGATCGTATTCTTTTGGTTATTACCTAAGATTCATTGCTAATAGGTAAGGGTTGGCATGAATACCAAATTGACGATAGCGAGTTTGGCTTTTAAGCCAATCTCCCTTCTTCTGATTACTGAATGCTGAAGCTGGTACATTACTGCACCAGCTCCTGCAATTCTTGCACTTAATTCAACCTCCTGCCTTCCATCACTCGTTAACATGGCCCTGAGATACTTGAACTTCGGAACAGTGGATTTAGAAATTTTTTAGAGAATCAGACAAAATGACTTGCAGTATTTGATCCAGTTCTTTGCATTCTAAGTTCAAATCCTGCTGTGGTCTACTTAATCTGTTGCTCAGTTTACCATCACCAGGCTCCTGGAAGCCTTTAGCGGAGGGTACTTTGTTGCAAATATTCGGACTAGGTCTACGGTTTGAGGATACCTTTCCCCAATCTAACCTCCCACCAGTCTTAGAGGCCCTGAAAAGAGTCTTGGGCACTGCCTTTTCTTCATTGAAGAAGAAAAAAATATACTACTACTACTACATACATCACTAACACAAGAGAGGTAACACCACAGGAGCATGAGGATAGAGAAAAAGCCCTCAATGCCCATATGGTGATGTGGACGAATATAATGCAGCCCAACAAAAGGACTGCCAACAACTTCCAGGCCTGGAACAATGACGTGCCGGCGTTGTATGGGCTTCGAAAAGACCATAAAATGGGCAGTGACCCTGTTGCGGGACCACCAACACGGCCAGTCTGTGGAGCTAACATTGCTAGTAACTACAGACTGTCCTACTTCCTCTCCTTGATCATACGCCCCATCATTGAAATGTCCCCAGATGTATGTGACAGCACGGAGGACCTCCTCAGCAGAATCGGCGTGAGTAACCGATCTAGGGACCTAACAAACTGCATAATAGGTAGTATGGATGTTGTGTCCCTGTATCCATCTATTGACGTGGATTTTGCTGTGGAGAAATACGTAGAAATGATCAGTGAGAGCAATGTTGAGTTCCGTGGGATTGATACCAGTGAGCTGGGACTCCTACTTAAACTTACCTATAGTAATAATTACCTAGACACATATGACCTTAGCAACCTGTGCCCTACAAGACCAGCAAGAGGCAGACCACCTACCATTACCTCAATGGCCAAGAAAACCCACACAGATAGATGGAACGGGTGGACCAGAGCCATACGGACACCCGAAAACCACGATGAACTGAAGAAAATGATTGCACATGCGGTAGGGGCCAGCAAAAAACTAACCCTTAAGGAACATATGTTCAAATTTAATGGAAAAACATATGCCCAAGAGGAAGGAGCAGCCATTGGTGTTAGCATTGCAGGCGACATAGCTAACTTATTCATGGTATGGTGGGACAGTAGACTTAAACTTAAACTTAAAGAACAATTAGAAGACCCCTTAACCCTGATAATGTACTCCCGCTACGTTGATGATATAAACATCATAGTTAAGACACCCCCACTAGAGAACAGTCAGGAACTAGAGAAAAACACAATGGAAAGCATCCAGCAAATAGCTAACTCCATCCACCAGAGCATTAGAGTTACTATAGACTACCCAAGTAAACACCCCAACCATCGATTACCTGTACTAGACACAGAGCTCTGGTTAGATACCATTAATAACAAAAAACAAATCCTCCATTCCCATTATGCCAAACCCATGACTTCCAAACATCTGATCCACCGAAACTCGGCCGTTTCGGACCATACCAAAATCAACATACTGATTGCGAATTTGGTACGGGTGATGAGAAACGTGTCCCGCATGTGCAACCCCGAAGAACTAGAGAGACACATACAACACTTCATCCACCGTATGCAGTTCTCTGGCTACAATCAGAGAGATAAAATCAGAGTGTATAGAGGAGCCAGAACCAAATGGGAAAAAATGGTAAATAATGACATAAATGGGACCTGCCCCTTGTATAGGAGCAAATTTTGGAATAGAATAGAAAGAACTAGGAACAAGGCTAATAGAATAAACTCATGGTATGATAGCAATAAATACCAGAGTGTAATGTTCATCAATACAACCCCTAGAGGTGAATTAGCTTACAAATTTAGAAGGGCCCTAGATAAACATAAACTCAATATTAAGATAGTAGAAAGACCAGGTACCTCCGTAAAAACACTTATTAGCAAGACATACCCTTTTCAAAGACCCTCATGTATAGATAAGAAATGTATAACCTGTAAAATTAGCCCCCATATTAACTGTAAAACTAGAAATGTAGTGTATAGCATAAGATGTACTGAAGGACAATGTAGTGACAAAAATATAGTGTACATAGGTGAGACAGCTCGTAGTGTAGGGGAACGGATAAATGAACACTGGCGAGACCTTCAAGATAGTAAAGAATCATCTGTACTCTACCAACATGCTAAAATAGAACACAAGGGTAAATTAGAGAACATAGAAATAAAAATAGAATCTACACACAGAAAAGACGCAATGTTTAGACAAATTACAGAGGCAATAAACATAAAAGAATTACAACCAAAATTAAATAGAAAATATGAGTGGAACAGCAACATCACAACTTACAATTAAGGACAAAATGAAAACACACACACACATAGAACAAACAACCAACCAGTAACATGTAAATAAACATAAACACACACAGACACCCGGATGTGGCGCATGCGCAGACTGAGCACACAACACACACACAGAAACAAAATGGCGTAGGACAGAACAAAGGAGAGGCACAGAAACAAAGAAAGGAATCCCCAGTCACTGAGGAGGTCACAGAGTGTGTGACGAAAGAACTATGACAATATATAAACAACTATCTGGTTGTGGAACCAACCAACCAACCAACCAGAAATTTATAAATTTATTATAAATTTATTATAATAAATTGAAGTGAAAGCAACTGGTGCGTGTGTTTCTTATTGGCAACATGACCCTCCCAAAGTATAACAACTACATATATATATACACACACACATCCACGAGTCCTAAATTGGTACTTACATATGCAGTTTTGCAGAGACCTTAGTATATATCCCCAATATTAATTTCACAGCATGATTTTAGACATATATAGTCACAAATACATATCATCGTTTAAGATCTATTTTCTCTTCTAGCATGAGTTAGATGCATTGTCAGTACTCAAGTGGAGATACTGACCTCCAGATAGACTGGGGCCTGACATAAAATCCTGTGCTCTACTGAATGCATTTTATTATGACACACTAAGGAAGTTGTCATGTCTTTGATACAGCTGAAAAGTGCGCCTGACCATTTCTTTGGCAGGTTTTCTGATTGGATGCCTTTCCTATACCAACTACCTTAAAGAGTGTACTTGGTACATTTTTCATGGCACCAGTACTTAAGGGGTTGTCAGTCATTGACTCAACTGAAACAATTTATATATATATATATATCCAAAATTAAGTTAAATTAAGGGTGTCATGTCAGATAGATATGCGCCATATCACCCGTGAAATATGCTCCAAGATTCCAATGAATAGATCCGAGCATTTTATATCAACTAGAAATTGATTGACATATAAATATATCTAAAATAAACATATGAAACAATCACAGGGGATAATTTGTAAAAGTGTGTAAGCACACATAGCTATGTAGGTAACTAAATAAAGTTTAACTAGAACTTCAAAAATAGATACCTTATAAATTGATTAATCTTCCTTGTATATATTCCATTAAAGAAATATATTTCGGTACTGTTGTTTACCAATCGATTAATTGGTGAAATATATTTCTTTAATGGAATATATACAAGGAAGATTAATCAATTTATAAGGTATCTATTTTTAAAGTTCTAGTTAAACTTTAATTAGTTACCTACCTAGCTATGTGTGCTTACACACTTTTACAAATTATTCCCTGTGATTGTTTCATGTTTATTTTAGTCGTCGTCATCGTCATCATTTAACGTCCATCTTCCATGCTTGCATGGGTTTGGACGGGAGTTTTCCCACTTGAGGCAAGAGTGGTTGTCTTGCTCGCATAGGACTGTCTGGTGGGTTTTCTACGGCTGGATGCCCTTCCTAACACCAACCACGTTTACAGTGTGGACTGGGAGGTTTTTACCATGTTACCTACACGGCCACATTACAGCGTGGACTGTGTGTTTTTTTGTCGTGACACCTACACGACCTCATTTGTTTTGGACTGGATGTTGTGGTACCAACATAACTTTACATTGAAAGGGGTGGTGTGGATGGAGTGGGGGTAGTGAGACGGGGGGTGTATTTTTGTTAGAGGTGCCTACTGACTGTAGTAGGTTTCACTTTGTACTTAGGTAAGGCGGGTCTTCTGTATTACTGTGTAACGCCAAAGATTTCGGTCCAGTGACATTGTCTTGGAGAGGTGTAAGTGTGTGAGGTCGGAATTTATCAAGTCATCCCAGGTTTTTCTGGGTCTGCCTACTCCGTGGTTACCGTCTATTTTTATTGCCTTGCACTTTTTTATACAGCTGTCGTCTTTCATGCGCATCACGTGACCGTACCAACACAGTCTTCTCTCGAGTAAACAACATCTGATCCCTCTTATTTCTAATTTTTCCCTTAGTTCGTTTATGCTTTGCCGTTCACATTTATTACTATTACACATCCAGCGGAGCATGCAAGCTTCGTTCCTCTCCAGTCTGCGTATATCCTCTGCACACAATGCCCAGGTCTCACTGCATATGTCAATCAATTTCTAGTTGATATAAAATGCTCGGATCTATTCATTGGAATCTTGGAGCATATTTTACGGGTGATATGGCACATGTCTATCTGACATGACACCCTTAATTTAACTTAATTTTGGATATATATAAATACGGCCCCTTAATTGTAGAGCTAACTCAGTTGAAAGGACTTGACTGCTATTTCTAGTTGTCGATAACCCTATTCACACCACTAGGACGAAGCTGGTACGATGTGTGTATTTTTAGTAAATACAGCACGTGTTATTGGCCAGTCGCTGATTTGAATTTGATGTGTAAACACAGATGGTTAGTCCTCTTCCTTGTTGAAAATCCAGGATCTGGCTACTGTCGTTTACCAATCGATTAATTGGTGAAATATATTTCTTTAATGGAATATATACAAGGAAGATTAATCAATTTTTGAAGTTCTAGTTAAACTTTATTTAGTTACCTACATAGCTATGTGTGCTTACACACTTTTACAAATTATCCCCTGTGATTGTTTCATATGTTTATTTTAGATATATTTATATGTCAATCAATTTCTAGTTGATATATATATATATATATATATACACACACACAAAATTGGAAGTTTATGAATATTTGGCAATTGTTCTACGCTCCTGCTGTTTATTGAGATAAATTCCGTTGGAAAAGATAAAATAGTCAAAGCTCAGTCATTATCATCTCACACCTGTTTATCCAAGCTCATATGGTACTTCTCTAGCACAGTATCTCATTAGTGATTGTGGTCGTTCGTTATCTTTGTGAGCATTAGTCTTCACTACTTCTGCAGGTTCATTCCATTTGCATCATTTGGCACTTTTTCACCCAATTGCCATCCTCCATATGCAAACCAATTTAGTTTCTCGTCTTCATCCAGCTCCTATTCAATTCTTTTTACAGCTCATCTGTGCTGTTGTTGATGCATACTAATGTTACACATTTAACAGAATATGCTCGCTTCATTTCTTTCCAGCCTTCACATTACATCCTCTACAATCTGTACTCAGGTTTCGCCACAATACAACATTGCACTTAGGACACAAGCATTGTTTAATCTGACCTTCATTTGGACAGAGAATCCATTTCTTAATGTGGCTACGATCCTTTTGGAACACCTCCTCCACTATTGATTAGGTCACCTAAGTAATAGAAGCTATCAACTACTTCTAGGAAATCTAACATGTATTTGAAAGAATTTATTGTTAACCTTTAGCAATCAGAAAACCTAGAAGCTGCAACTTTCTCCTCCTCTAAGATGAGTCCAATAATCTTATATTTTGAGGACACAAGTGAATGCCCAGTCTTCATGAAGCTATTCAAATTAAGAATACATTTTATTTCTAAAAGTTAATAAACTTGTTTCACTTGCTTAGGTATTATCTACTTAATGGTAGGTTAATCTAGTTGTCAAGAGTTCTGTCTTGACTGCAGACCAGTACAGTTATAGTAACATCTAGGTTATGAGGCTCAGTTTCTTCGACTTGCTAAAAATAGCAGCTAAGTCTATATCAAAACAATCTCCACCCTCTTAAATAATGCATTGGACAATGTAGCCCTAAATACCTTTTTGATCAAAGATTTACTCAATCCAGACTAAACTGAAGCTAAACAACACATCTCATGAAGAAGGAACAGTGGAAAAATAAAATGTCTTTTTTTCTTTCTTATGTGTAAAAAAAAAGGTGTCAGGGGTGGGGGTTAGTAATTAGAAACTGGGCTGAGAAACACTGATTGAAAGAGTTTAAATTAATAAAACAAACAAAAACAGAACTCATTACCAAGAATGAAAGCAGTTTTTAGTAAAATGTACCAAAATTATTTATTACACAAATGATTGTTTTGGAAAATTGAGCTGGTTTTACACTGAAATCAACCTGACCTCAGTTCAGTTCTAATTTATTAACTATACTGAGATAAATAGCTAATTCTTCATTTTAACATTTTGAATTATGGCTTGTGAAGTAGAAATCTAAATATCAATAAATAAATCAAACCCGATTATATATCTCATCAACCTATGCCAACTAGAGTTTTCTGTTTAAATAAATGACTGATTTCTTTTCACTAAGCACAAAATGAATTTGGTTTTATGCCAGGGAGGAACATCACAGATGCCAGCTTTTTACAAAGACAACAAGAGAAGTTCTTGGCTAAGAGTAAGACACTATATCTAACTTCTGTTGATCTACAGAAAGCCTTTGACAGAATACCCTGATCAGTCATCTAGTGGTCCTTAAGGAAATTATGTGCAGAAGAGTGGCTTGTAAGAGGAGCTGTAAGTAAAGTGAGAATAGCAAGTGAGTTTAGTGAAGAATTCAAGGTACAGGTAAGAGTGCATCAAGATTCAGTTCTTAGCCCACTCCTGTTTATCCAAGTCCTCCAGGCCATAACATAAGAGTTTAAGACTATATGCCCATGGGAACTTCTGTATGCTGATGATCTGGTCCTCATAGCTGAATCTGTGGAAGAACCAGAGAATAAATGCCGGCTGTGGAAACAGAACCTAGAATCAAAAGGTTCGAATGAAAGGTTGGCTGTATGTGAAGTGCCATGCTACATGGTAGTGAGACATGGGTAGTGAATGCAGAGGCTAGATAGAAATGAGGCAAACGTGCTTTAACAGATGTGCAATGTTAATGTACGAGAACAAAAGAGCATGGATGAACTGAGGGAGAAACTGGGTATAAGAGGAATCAGAAATAGTGTACAGGAGAGGAGACTGCATTGGTATGGACATGTGACGCAACATGGATGATGATTGTTAGGTGAAGAAGTGTCAAGTAATCCCAGAGGTGGGAGGCCACGGTAGGGGAAGACCTGGATGGAAGTGGTGAGAGCTGATCTCAGATCGCTAAACCTCATGGAGATGACAAAGGAACACAACAACTAGAGAGATGCTGTACTGAGAAGGACTCATCGAACCCATGCAAGCATGGAACAACAGACATAAAATGATGATGATGGTACACACGACACACATGCATACATATACATATGCTGGTGCCATGAAAAAGCACCCAGTCCACTATGTCAGATAGTAGTGGTTGTACCATGAGAAAACCAACTGGTACAAACTGTAAATGGTTGGAATGTGTGAGCAAGACAGTTGTCTGATTTGCCTGCCTAGCTTCAGCGTGACAACTTATCTAACCCATGTTAGCAAGGAAAAATAGACATTAAATGGTGATTTTTACCTGTTTGATTTTCTTGCTAAGGCATTCCATTTTAAGAACATCACGGAGTGGTAAGTAATCCAAAATACGGCAGATAATCTCCAAAGATAATTCTGCAAGATAATCATCAGGCAAAGGCAGCTTCGCATCATACAAGCTCCGAATTTTGGCTAACAGTTGCAAACGTGCACTACGACGGCGGTGAGGACAGTCAGGCACTGGCTGGTCCTCTGCCAAACCTTGATCGGGAAGTGGGGAAGTGGTAACATCATCGATCTTTAATTTCTTGCATGGAGCCATTTTCACATTAACACGCTTTTTCCTTGACAGATCTAACGAAAAAAGTAAAATATAAGAAATAAAAGAAAAGAAAAAAAACTATATAAAATAATATTCAAAATTATAAAAAATGACAAAAATTCACATAAAGTTAGTGTTTTAAATTGAGAAAATATAACCATTAATAAACAAACTATACATGAAGTGAAGGCATGATATCTACAGTAGAGTTCAATTTTTTAGCTTTGAAATATCTAACACTTGATATTTTAACTGTCTGGAGGAAAAAAAAGATACAAATATATATAAAGGTGCAAGTTATGTTATGGTTCAGTTGCAGAAGGCAAAACATTTGAATGAGGTGAGAAATGATACTATAATACTTCAGATTTTCTTAAACATCCAGCACAAAATCAAAGAGATCAGAGACAAAAACAAAATCAATTATTGATCTCTGTCCCCGATTTCCCTTATACCATGTGTATATATGGATGTCTTTGTGCTGAAGGTATTCATAATAGAAAACCTGGGACGAGCTGATAAACTCCGACCTCACACACTTACACCTCACCAAGACAATGTCACTGGACCGAGACCTTTGGCGGTACTCAGTAATAGAGAAGACCCGCCTTACCTAAATACAAAGTAAAACCTACTACAGTCAGTAGGCATCTCTAACAAAATACCCCCCCGTCCCACCCCATCCACACCGCCCCCTTCTATGTAAAGTTATGTTGGTGCCACACCATCCAGGCCGAAACAAATGAGATCGTGTAGGTGTCACAACAAAAAAACACACAGTCCACGCTGTAATGTGGCTGTGTAGGCAACACGGTAAAAAACCTCCCAGACCCACACTGTAAATGTGGTTGGTGTTAGGAAGGGCATCCAACTGTAGAAAACCTGCCAGACAGTCCTATGCGAGCAAGACAATCACTCTTGCCTCAAGTGGGAAAACCCCCGTCCAAACCCATGCAAGCGTGGAACACGGACGTTAAACGTTGATGATGAGAGCCAATTACTAGAACAGAAGTCTAATAAAGCCTCTCCATTTGTGTTTTTATTGGGATCGCTGTTCCTTCTGATCACTCCTTTCCATGCCAGGTGGCCGGTGCCAACATGTGCATTGAAGTCTCCCATGAGTATATATGACTCAGTCTTAACTACATCTAATGCTGCAGTGACTTCATTAAGGGAGGATCTGTATTTGAACTCCTTGTTTGGAGCATAAACTTGCACCACCACATCTTTCAGCCTATGAGGCAAATCTTCTCTGCCAATGGGATCCAGACCATGACGCATTCTAACATCCAGGGGCTTGTGAGTATCCCCACTCCAGCCTGTGCAGTTTTGTCAGGTGCCACACAAGAAA
This sequence comes from Eledone cirrhosa, assembly GCA_964016885.1. Lineage (NCBI taxonomy): Eukaryota > Metazoa > Mollusca > Cephalopoda > Octopoda > Eledonidae > Eledone > Eledone cirrhosa. Next base: position 389,413,058 of record OZ024740.1, on the reverse strand, counting down.
AGTGGAGTTTCCATCCGCCATCCAAATCTACAGTACCAGAACCACAGAAATTTGTTGAGGAAACCCTGACTATATCTAGCCTCCTCCACTAGTTCTTACTCCTTGCCTGAAGAGTTGTAATGTTCCAGTTACCAATTGTCAAGGTTTGCTCTTTTCCGGAATGTCTCTGGGGTCTTGGGATATGTAACCTTTATGTTTCCATCCCACACTTCACAGGACTGGTTGCCAGTTCTTACAGTGTTAGATGATGACTGCAATATATTATTTGAACAAGCCCAAATGCATTCCGTTATCCCGTGTGAAGGATGATACGATATGGATGTCTTTACTGTTTCTGGTCATATTGCAGTATTTTGGTTGTCTCATTTGCGCCATTCACTAATTTGGTACTTTTCTCAGTTCTGTAACGACTAAGCTTTTTTAGAGGCAGTCTTTAATAGCTACATCCCTGGGTTGTGAGAATTTTCTTGTGAGCTACTGGTGTCACGCATTGCTCCATCTCCCCTAGTAGTTTACTGCTGTTGGTTTGGGATTGCTTATTTGTCTGGCAGGAGCCCACTTATATCACAACTAACCATTATATCTGGTGGCCATATCACTATCCACCACACGCAACATATTCTCTAGCAGAACAGCTCTGCCAAGAACAGGCTTTTATTACAAAAACAATTTAGTTACTTTTTTAACAATCAACAAAAGTGAATAGAACTATCACTTAAGTTCAGTTATCTCATCATCATTCTATTCTGGTTTGAAATTTAATATGCTAGTGTTCCATATCCAATGCTAACCTCTCTGACCATGCAACTATCATTCTATTGTACTTACTTCCAACATCTTAAGGTGCAATTAACAACAATCTTTCCCAATACCTTGACCCTTTCTCCTCAATGGAGAATGGCTTTCATAAAGTCAGAAGTACTACAGATTTACTCCCCTATGTCATTCACAAGAAATTGGTGAAAATAGCCTTACTACCCTCATTAGCAGCAAAGCTTCCACCCATATTTAGCTAAGGACTTTACACATTTCTCAGATCAGTGGCTTCCTGTCAGAAAGCATGTGATGTGCAAATGGAGCTCTCTCTGACTTACATTATCAACTCTCGTGTGCCCCAAGGTACTATCAACTCTGGTGTGCTCTAAGGTTTGGTTTTGAACTCAATACTTGTCGACTTCGGATGCTTACATCGTGAAGACTGAGCTTTGGTTTCCGAGACTTACTCCTATTCCGACGTCTCAGTATTCGTGTACTTAGGATCCTTGTCGGCAATATCAGGTGAAATGAAAATGCCATGATTAAGTATTATAGCATCTCACACGGTGGCTGGTTAACAGCGATTGATGCATCCAAGGAGGTCGTCAAAAATCATATATATGACCCCCCCCCCCCCCCCATGCGAAAATAAAAATAAAGCCGAATACTTTTTTTCAACAGTATGAAAAAGTCGTCGTCAAAATGATGATATAAAATTGTTCTTAATCATTATTATGGATGTGTAAGCTTCTGCCCCATTCGGATGTATATTTTCGTTCGTTAATTCCGTACTACTTAAACTTGTCGAACTATATAATCACATCTTGTCCCAAATTTACGCATTTTATTTGCTTATAATGCTGTCTAAATGACGTTTAAACTTGCATCCTTTCAGCACCTTTTTTTTTCACCGGGAAGGAAGGAACATAGCGAAAATTTTAATTGAATACTTGAAAACAACAACACTAAATGTATCCAGCAGTTCCGTTTAGAGAGAGAGAGAGAGCGAGAGTGGATGGGGAAGAGAGTATACTAAAACATTGTTTTAAAGAATAATAAAAAAAAAACAACAAACGTTCTATTCTCAGATAATCGATGTTTTTTTTCATTTACAGAATCACATGACAAAGTAAATCAACAAATAAAGTAGACATCTCATTAATAGACCACAGTACTTGCGGAAATGGCTGTTTTGCTCTTCCTTTAATTCAATTTTTTTCTGCTCAGCACTTTAGAGTCGAAAATATATGTGAAACATAATTCTTTCTATTAGAGTCTTTTGTAGAAATACACACGTGTGTGTGTATAATGGCAATACGAATGAAAATTGTTAATAAAAGGGGAAGGAAGTAGAAATGCCAAGAAAGAATTTAGTAGCGTTCGAGTGCTGTTTAGGCTTAAATTGACCCTTTGAAACTTACCTAGAAGCAACTACGACCATCCCATCTTATTTTAAATTTTCAGAAATAGGCTACTCCAAACTACATTATCCAATGTGTCCTTATTTAGAGAATGTAGAGTGTGATTTAGAGATTTAGCTGCTACATCTAGCATGTCGAGTCGTTGTTCCTTCGTTATCGAAGTAAGCACTATTAGTTTATCAATTTAGTTCTAAAAAAAAAAATAAAAAAAAAAGACGCACAATACAATACACGGGACTGTATTATTTCCAACCCCATACAATTCATTAATCAAATTGATAATTGTCAACAAAGAGCTACATTGAACAATGTCGTTCGTTCTCTCTCTCGCTATATATATACAAGTTTCAATGAATAAATCAAAGAATGAGTTTTACAATAGGTTGGAAGCACTCAACAGCTGTGGTTTTCCAGAGTTATTAATATTAATTCAAAATATTAACAAAATAGATATTCTTGTGATCAAGTATATTTTATTATACATATTTCAGAGGTACTGAGTTAAGTTCAACAGTACGTCCTCATCAGATAAAATAAGATGATGCATGACATACCCTGACATAGTAGATGGTTAAGATTCAGTCATGGTAGTCTACCATGACTGAATCTTAACCATCTACTATGTCAGGGTATGTCATGCATCATCTTATTTTATCTGATGAGGACGTACTGTTGAACTTAACTCAGTACCTCTGAAATATGTATAATAAAATATACTTGATCACAAGAATATCTATTTTGTTAATATTTTGAATTAATATATATATATAACAAATAGTTATCGCTCTACATCCTACTGACATGGCTTAAAAAAGAGGCTGTTTGCATAATTGCAAACAAATCGAATATTATTATTAATATTCGAAAAACTCAGATTATATATACACACACACATACATATATATATATATGTCTGTGTATCTGAGGACCCTGTGACAAACAGGCAAAACTCCAGAGTAACAAGACTCCCTATTTAGCCTTAAAAAGAATATTAAAACTCTACTTCAGTATTGAGAACTCTTTTCTCTCAGCCGTCAACCACATATAAGAAAGGATGGTTTGCTGGAGGCTTTTGATCATAAGATCGGTTCAACAACTTGGACTAAACGACGCTAAACACTAACGTATTTGATTTTTTTAAGAATAAGTAATAAATAAAAGCGATCATGTACCATGCAATATGAGGGGTTTACTCCCGCAAAATGGGAAGATGATCATGACGTTTGGCCTATCGTTGACCCTTCGGTCCAGCCCCGCTGGCTCGACCTGGAAAGTCATCAGCATTAACTTTCGGGGAAAAAAAATGAAATTCAGAATTATTCGGACAGAACAAAAAAGAAATCTCATTACAAAATAGAAAGAGTCAATTTATTCTCCACCCCACCTTTAACAAGCAAGCAAATATCCCACAATTTACATCATATAGTCTTAAAAACGGAAGGGTATATTAAATAATGTAGTTTTAGATGCACAATACAGTTCAGTGTCTCCTTCAGACCGACTCTGCTCCCCCCATAACTTTCTTAATAACGCATTATTTTTTAAATTTTGTTGAAGTACATTTTTGAAGGAGTATACGATGATTTTGCTGGTGAATTCTTTTTTTTAATCATTAAAAAAACCCAACTTTTATTGTATACTTCCGTTCGTTAATGCTTTCATTTATTTAATATTTTCGAAGTGTATTTGCAATAGATTAAACATAAATTCGAATTTTTTTTTCATCCTGCTTTCCAAATTTATGTTGATAATGAATATTATCAATAAGGAAGATGTCAGATTTTATACTGGAACGTACACCTCTGAATTGCAAAAGAAAACCCCACCAAAACAATCGTAATCTATACCTTAAAAAATGAATCTCTGCAAATTTTCATAAAAATATTCATTAATGAGTTAAGTCATGAGGAAAAGAAGTCAGGTAGGTTTGTACCAAACTAGTTATGCTGAAACCATTACTTCAATACACGTTTTTATCAAGCAGTAGTTACTTCAAATTAAAATTAAATTTATTAGAATGTGATATTTTTTAATGAAAGAATCTGAGAGAAATCAGTTTAAAATCTAACGATTCTAACATTAAATATTGAAACGTGTATCAATGATAGTATATCCATCAACTCTGGTCATCTGAAAAATGTAGAACAACTCAAGAACTATTTTTGGTCCCAATAATCCTCCTATCCAATATCTGCTATAGTGTAGGATAGACGACTTCAAGTGACCTTGCATATTATAACAACAGCTTCCTTTTATTGGGACACTTTCTAAACAATCCCATCCGTCAGTTTCCTTCTTGTTTAGTTTTTCGTAAAGTAAACAAACATGAATTTCTTCAATGTTGTTACTACTCACACTACAATAAGTTACAATTAATAGTTGGAGCCTCTTTCGTTTCACTTGTGCCGCTAATGCCCTTTAGTTCCAATAAATAAATAAAAAACATGAATGTAACTGCAGCTCATGATGCCCTTCTCTATGTATCTGAAACTACGTCATACATATCTAACTCTCTCTCTCTCTTTATATATATATATATATATATTCATATAACGATATATTAGTTTTGCGTGGTTGTTTTAAACAATTTAAAAATAGAATCGGGCTTACTTTGCGTCCTCTGTACTTTGCAAGTTCTTCAAATATTTATGTTCGCGTGAAGCATCACGATATTTTTTAATAGCCGGTAGATAAAATAGTGTTACAGCTACAACAGTGGTGCTAATAATTGCAATTTGAGTATGTCGAGGGTTTTTGAATTTCATACTTCAAGTACATAAGTTAGACGTCTGATTACCAAATGTAAAAATATAGAGAAATACTTCGTATAGCGAGAGATAAGTTACAGGTTTACTGCGAAGATGAAAAACCAAGTCTTTACGAGGACGACTATAATGAGCCGCTTACATGTTTCAAAAGATAATCACTTCGTATCCATATAGTAACAGGTTTTATTTAACAACTACTGTAATTAAAAATATCATCAATCTTATTCAATATTATTTATTCATAGAAATATCATATAAATTGCCACATTTATTTTTATATAGTGTTAATTTTTTTCTCTTTGTTTTATTTGTAATTTCATAAGGGATGTTTCTTGTAAATCAGTGTCGTGTTGAAAATAAGTTCCTTGTGAAAATATTTGCCGGGATCAAGAAGACTGACCAGTCAAAATTAAATAAAACATAATTATTTACTTTTTACAAAAAACAGTATCCGACAGATTGGATGAGAAAATTATAAACAAAACTTCATCATCATCATTTTGACTACAGTTGAATATTCCTGACAGTTTACAATTTTCCATTGTTCTTGGTAACTGTTCCCTACTGAGGTTTGTATTGTCTGAGAGTTGATCCATGAACGTTCGAGCACGTCTTCCTCTACTGCGTTCCCCGTGAGTCGATTCCCACAATAGCAGCGCGTGTATAACTTCTTGCTTAATTCTCCAGCATTGACCTCCAAATCGTAACTGTCTTTGAGCAATTATAGTTGTTATCTTGGACAAGTTTCTGTATAAACTTTTATTTATAATGTGTTAACGCCAGTTTATATTTTGTACAACCCGAAACATTTTAGTATATGGCACCATCTAGTTTCTTCTCAAGTGTCATGGTTCATGTATCTGATACATACAACAACACTGACTCAACAGATGTTCTGAATAATGATATTTTGATTTTTTTCTGGGTAGATCTGACTTCCATATCCTTTTCATTTTGTTTACGGCAGACCAGACTTTGGACATTCTGATATCAAAGTTCATTTTTGATGAACTCATCTAGGTGCCCAAATATAGTAAATCATCAACTCGATTTAATATTCCGACATCTAGTGTGCAAGATTTCCATATTCTTAGTTTAGTAACATATACTCTGTCTTGGTAACATTTATGTATAGAGCAATTTTCCTGATAAAGAATTCAACTTTATGAAGAAGTTTTTGAACTTAATCAATGGTATTTGATAAAAGAACTATGTCATCAGTAAAATGTGTATCCCATATAACAGTTGGTGGGTTTTACTTACTTCTCCATGTGTCAATGTAAAGCTGAGATCTTGTTCATTAACAATGGCTTCCCTTATGGTATAGTACAGAGTGATTATGAAAATATATGATGCCAATGTGTCACTATGAAGGACACCCACTAAGATTAAAAAAACTCTGTATCATTATCAGGAGAGAACTTGAGCTTCCATGTTTATGTAAAGTACATTTATAACAGAATCTATAGCATCAGGTATGCCATATGTAACTTGGATTACAAATTTATTTGTTTTAAATATATACATAAATAACATTACAAATTGTTAACAATTCTTTTAGAATGAAAATATAAACTCATAACAAATACAATTAATTGTTGCTATGAACCTCACAAATATAACGCACCAAAATATACAACAGAGCAAGAGAAAGAAAAAAAAAAAATTATCCTCAATTCACCAAGTGCGACATCACCAGGGTCAATGGAATATTTTGAAGCAAGCCAATACGCTTGCAGCATTACCACGAGTGATGGCGAGGCTAAGGTGCTAAAACAATCAGGCACCCTCACAGGCATCACCTGACACCTCAGTAAGGCAAGCCACCAGCAATGACAAGAACTTTGCTGTTTGTGACCCAAACATCTCGAACACCACAGGCTGGAAAAAATAATTGTTAGATAGATCCTTGTATTTCCAGATTTTATTCCATTTGGCAACGGAGGCAGTGACCCCCCACATTTACTATAGCATCGATGATGTGGGAGGGAGCAAAAGAGTCACTGACTGTGGTGTCCGAGATGAGACACCTGCCTCTTACCCAGAGACAAAGAGTAAGGCCGTCTGGTCTCTTCCCATCACTTCTGGATAATCCAGCCAGCTCCAGAACTGAGGGGATATTTACCCAAGCTAGGGCCCGCTTAATGATCAAGTTTAGCTCGATGTCGTGGGCAAAACGACCAACATTCATGCAGTAGGACAAACCATGGAGGTCTGTGGAGTCAAGGAACCTACCATAGCGATATCTCAGACCCCTACAAACATCGGCTCCCACTCGGAGTGCAATGGAGATATGAAGCTCATCCTGTCTGAGAAGACTACCAATGTTGACCTCAGGCAGAGCATCAATCTAGTACCCCCGAGAACTTTGCGCTTGCAAAAAGTAAGTGGTACCTAGAAAATTGATCAGAATGATTAAAGAGAGAGTTAAAAGTTTTGCTCAAATGTAGATTGTCCCATACTCTCTGCTTCCGTCTATCCTCATCAGTATCGGGAACTGAAAGACCCAGCTCACTCCACTGTGGTAAAGCTTCATCCATCTCCCTGGTGGAACTAGTCCATGTTGGAAAGAGTATGTCACCGACTAAAGGGGAGCAAGCGTAGATGGAGGAAAGAAAGCAAGGTAGAGACAAAGATGAGTATTTATGCAGACCAAGACCTCTAAACTGTTTGGGCAAGGCAATCTTGTTGTGGGACTATGGAGAGAGTTAGACATTGGTCAGACCCTTGAGCTCACTGAATATTAAGTCAATAAAGCATTGGAGAGACTGATAATTTGTAAGAGGGACTAACTCAGAAGAAATACAACAACTTAGTAATTTACAAATAATTCCTAAGTATAAAAAAAACCTTGGTGACGCTCAATGACTTCAAGGTTTTTTAAAAGTTGCAACTAAGATTGACAAGCTTTCCTTTGTGGATGGAGTCAAAAGCCTTTTTGAATCTGACTGAGATACTCACTTATAGCTACAGAGCAAAGATACTCTGCCACAAATACAATGTTAGAAGTTATACAAATTAATTAGGAAAGTTATCAATATATTGTCTGAATCTAAACATACTACTACATAAACAAAGCTAAAGCTCTTAAACTAATGACAAATCGACAAGTTAAAAAATAAAATGAACTTTAAAATATTTAGAATATTAATTTATTAACAACAGCAGAAAAGAAATTACAATGTCGAGTGAGATAATTTTGGATTAATAGGATAAAATAATGAGATAAAAACCTACTAATATATCCCAATCTTCAAAAGTCTTTATTCGGTTTTGATTCTTAAAGAACGTAATTTATATAATGAATATAGTTTACAAAAGAAACCATTCAATAAAATGAGAAAAAATAGTGAGTCGTGCCTATCTAAAGAATATTAGCAGCACAAATGAAGCGCAATGGTCTCAAGTAGGAATAACAAAACAGAACATGTCATAGACTTTGTTCATCTCTATTTTATGGCTTGCATTTTTTCACTGAAAACAAAAAGTAATGAATGTACAAAACCAATGAATAAATAAATAAAATCTTTATTCCAAATAAATTTGGTATTTTTACAAGAATTTTAAAATTCAATAGCTTCTAAGTATTTCTTAAATTTTATATTCACATCAGCTTTCTTTCTATAGTATCATATCCTAAACAGACGGTAGTCCGTTTAGTAATATTGTTGTGGTAGTGTTTTTGTTGACAATCGTCTGTTTACGACAGTACAGCGCGGCTCTACTTTATTTAACTGAGATAAAACTTATATGAGCATGAACAGTAGATCATTACGCATCTTTTGGCTTAAAAATCTAGAAATTTGGTCCAGCAGGAAAAAGTTTATAATCAAAGTTTGCTGATAAATCTTGTGTTCAAGTGAGTGAGTAGTAAGCGTGACGCTAGGGGAGGTAATCCAGAAATGAATTTATTCCATGCATCCGATTTTCAGTGATTCAATGGGCATTTTATCAGAGATGATAAGGTATTTGACCACGTTTTGCTTTGTAAGTAAATTGGAGAGAATCACTGCAGTCAAAGTCATTTCTTTGCATGGGTTTTTGTCCATTCTAAAAAGTTAAAATGATAAAGTATTACTACTATATAACTTACATCTATTGTTGTAACACCATTGAAATGCACAAGTTTCACCAATTCACTATTATGCACTAATCATCTCAAATGCATTCATGATTTACTAGCTTTGTCATTAAGCCAGTTGCCTCAACTAGATTGCAATTATACTCAAAAGAACTTTAAAATGTCAATCACTTGTCAGTAATTCACTATGATCATTTAATTATTAGATAGTTGTTGCTTGCATTGCCTTAAAAAATAGTAGACCAGATAGAAAAATGCGTACAGCAAAAAAAAGTAATATTGTTGGAATATAAACCTTTAAAAATACAGGACAAGAAACTAAAATAAAACTTTAAAAGAATAGGACAAGAAACTAAGATAAAACTTTAAAGAATTGGACAAGAAATAAAAAATTTTACAATGATATTAGTGGCAAAATTTTTTTATTCGTTTCCTGTGCTATGCCCCAGTATCTTCTTGATTAGTACATAATAATTGTCATGCTCTCATTGTGCGTTGCCCCTGAGCGGTTGGTTCTGGTTGGGGTTGGTTGGCTGAGCAGTTCTGCTCCGTCAGAATGACCATTGCAAGAAGAATTGGCCGATGCAGCTGCAGGTCTCCTCCAAGAATGCACTTCTGGTCCTGCAATACCAGACGAAGATGGAGAAGACGACCGGGACAAGATGTCGACTCTGACCACCGACTACGGCACCTCCCTCAACCACCGGTCCTCCCTTCCTCTGTCCCGTCATCCCTCCAGTCCTCCTGCTCCCCCTTCCTGTACCAGAAAGCTGTGGCATGCATTCATCTGGACTGCCGGACTTGAACTCAAGGACAAGATGCAAGGAGAAGATGGATGGGTTGGTCAAGATCAAGGATGAGCAGGACGACAAGACCGTCCGCTGCTGCTCAAGATCTGTGCTCATGGGCCCATTCACATTATGCATGACACATGAGGCGTGTCGCCGAATGATGAAATAGGGGTATGGTTATGGCCCAATTGGTGTTCAAACCAGGATCAAATGATCCCCCCGGTCTGACGACGACCTCTGAATGCGGAACTCGATTTTTTACCAATAAAAATTTTGCCACTAATATTATTGTAAAATTTTTTATTTCTTGTCCAATTCTTTAAAGTTTTATCTTAGTTTCTTGTCCTATTCTTTTAAAGTTTTATTTTAGTTTCTTGTCCTGTATTTTTAAAGGTTTATATTCCAACAATATTACTTTTTTTTGCTGTACGCATTTTTCTATCTGGTACACATTTGTCTATACTGCTTTTGAATTCAGAACAATTTCTTTCTATAGTATCATATACACATTTGTCTATACTGCTTTTGAATTCAGAACAATTTCTTTCTAAAGCAAGGTTTCAAAGTTTTTAATTAGTTTGCCATTATTCTGTTGGGAGATCACTTCACAATTTTGGCAACATATGAATGCTGTTTCTGTTGCTTTTAATTCCTTGGTCTCCTCTCTGTGTGCTTCTGATGTTATTTATTCAATCTCCTGATCTATCTCTATCTATCTAATTTGTTCGTTTTATCATGCATGCATCATACCTTCAGAAATATTTATTTTCTGTTGCATGAGTTGGCAATTTTATGTAGTCCTCTCAAGTTAAATTGTACGAAACTACACCCGGTATGAGAGCTGATGAGGTGAAATGATGTCTCATTCATTTTCTTCCTTTGCTCCTTTCATCCTAACACTTCTGTGGGCCAACACACTTCTAGCTGCTGATTTGTCCTTTGAGGTAAATTTTACCCGATGCCGTCATTGATAGCATTTTTCTGTTTTAACAGCTTTTCTTGCATTGAATTTTTCTCATTATTCTATGAATTAAAATACTTATCACATATAGCAATTAAGAATGCTTTCAGTAGTTGTGATGTTGATAACTTGATAACATGAGTTACAGGCAGAACAGCAACATATAGTGGCTATTTACAAATAAAGTGAGCAGCTACACACTTGAACATTTTAACCTTTAACACGCTGTCGCCAACATATGGCACCATGGAGTAATCTCCCCTTAATAGATAATGCAGTGTCAAGGGAAACAACTCATAAAAATTATTAGTGCGCTAAAGGTTAAATATAAATTTTCAATTCAGTCATGAAACATAACACCACAAAGGTTTTAAAAAGATTGTCATTATTTAGCATTCAATATTTCAAAATAAACGAACTAAAAAATTCAGGCAGCACACTGCATATATCAATTTTTTTTCATGTATTTGAATACAATGATAATTACAATTTTGTATCAATTTGCTTCTAAAACTTTCTGGACCAATTTTGCAGCTATTTCTTTGTAAATATTCGCCTGTAATGAAATGAAAAAAAAAAAAAAAAATGTTAGAGTGTAACAACATAAAATATTGCTAGTGTAATATGTAGTCTTTTAAACTTCAGTGGGTCTTTAGAATATTTACTCCACAGTATGCAACCAATCTGATGTCCAGGACCTAATGCTTTACCCTGATGCTAACAATTGGGTAAAAGAGAATTATATTTCTTTAACAAAAGAAATCAGGTATCTCTTTAGTTAATGTCTAATACATATTTTGTAAAAATAAATATTAAATTGAATTGCATTATTCTAAGAAGAGGTTTACTTGCCTAAATATCAATTAGTGCTGAATTTAAGGAAGAGTTATCTCTGTCAGTAACAAAAGGTTTCTCAAACCAGCAGAGAAACCTCCACTTGTCCTACTAAAAATAGCAGTTAAATTGCCTTAAAATAAAACTACTTATCTTAGAAAATAACATTGTATAATGTGGTCTATGGTGTACTATATTTTAGAAAAGAATGAGATGGTCATGATTGGAATGCCTTTGATCATAGGTCTGCTTGATCAGGCCTGACTTAAAACTAAACAATAACTACATTAAAAGGTTTCTCTCTCCATTCAAAAGGTAACTATATGAAGTATGTGTAATGAATGTGATAGTATATAGTGACAGTTCTCAAAATATATAAAATCAAAATCTCATAGATTCGATATTATGTGAGATAAAGTGTTTACCATGAACATACAATAGTATATATAGAGTAATGTAAATGCTAAAGGGTTAAGAAAGCCTAAATTGGTAAAGGTAAAATCTGAATTATAAAATAACTTAATCATGATAGAGTAAAATATTAATTTTAGCATTCTATGAAAAAATCAGTTTACTTACCTGAGGACTGTCTGGTAGAGATATAACTATAGGGGCACCACTATCACTTTTCTCTCGAATATCAATATCAATAGGAACGTCTCCTAGAAAAATAATCAATCAGAAATTATTATTATACACAAATATATTTGACATGCATAGATAATCAACTAGTTCTGACCCAGTGAGAGTTAAAAGTCTTTGCCACAGACATAGTAGTGCTGATAGCATATATACTCATACATAAGCCAAGAAATATGTGACAAAATGATCGATGGTAAAATGAGGGTCAACTTATTTTCAAGGTCAATATTTAGCCAATTTTCAGCAACTTCCAAATTTTACATAAATGAGGTGCTAAAATATTTTTGCTTTGGAGGTAAATATTACACCAGTTTCCCTTTCAACATGAAATTCGTATTTTCTATTGTTTTTTATGTGTTTTGAATGAATATGACCTTCAAAACGGTAGGAAATTGATAAAAGATCATTACATAATGGAGTTCTGAAACAAAAACTATACTCTAAATGATACTTAAAATATTTTAAATATCAAAATATTAAAACTTTATAAATATATTCTCCACTCATGAGTATTTCAAAACTGCACCAATAAACATAATGTGTTGATTACCTACATTGGCTTATAAATGTGGTTTAGATTTTTGCCTATTTCTCTGACATAAAATAACGGGGGTGGGGGGCGACGATGACGACGACACACACACTTATGATATAATTGAATATATACGGTAATAACTTTTTAAATGGTAAGCCAACACTCTATTGACTTAGTCATCTATGATTGTATACAGACATGGAATTGTAAATAAGTACTATGAAAGAGTACAGTCTACTGTATAGGTCAATAAGGAAGCCTCTTGATTTGCTGGAAATAGTAGCCAAATCTCTCCCAAATCACACTCTACCAATTGAAAAACAGAAGGTTGCATTTAGGAATCACAATGTAGTCTTAAATACTTCTGAAAAGATGGGATTGTCATGGTGGAAATAATCTTGCCTGTCCATGGTTGACCTGGGAATAAACAACAATATTTAACTGAAGTTTTTAGCTAGATTGAAAAGATGAACTGATATTCTTCTATCAGTAAAAAATAACTAAATCTACCAATGACCACCTTAAGGCAAGTTATATTGGATAATATAGTCTCAGATACACTATGTCGACCACTGACCATCTTAAACAAGGCAAGGCACAATGGCTAATTTAGCCTTAGATATACTATGTCTGCAATGAAATGTTCACAGATGGAATGCAGTTAATCAAAGGTCAGACCAGCCAACAACAACAACTTGCAATAGATAGTCTCTGCTGAGATCAACTGTACAATTCCAAGAATGGGAACATTCACTTTAGTAAACATCTCTATCCCACGTCTAGCATCCATCAATGCAATGTCTTGTGGTGTGGTCACAATTAATGCTCCTGGTTTTAGAATAAAACATATTTATGATGATGGTGATGTTAACATGACAATGAAGTCTTAAAGTGGTGTTCCTACACTGATCTGCATCTTATTTCCATCTTGATTGACTGGATCAGTGAAAATATAGAATTTTAGCCATGCAGTGCTGATAGCAAGATTTCAATCGACACCTCTTCAAATGGTAAGCCAACATCCTATTGACCCAATCAACTACAAATTTACATACAAATTGAAATTGTGGTTGTTGGTGCAGGTCAGCCTTGATTGAGCAGACCTATAAAAGGCAATCTAGTCATGATTATTCCAACTTTTTTCAGGTAGAGAATATCTAGGGCTAGTTATGCAAAGCATTTTTAAGTAGTAGGTGTGATTTAAAGGAAATTAGGACGTTATTTCTAGCAGGTGAAGTAGCCATGTAAATGTTCCCTCAGTGGTTTATAGAATTTATTAACAATGCAATCAACTATTACTTACCTAAAATTTCAATACCAAGCTCTTCGGCCATCTTCTTGGCACCGTTCTTGCCAAAAATGTGTTCTGCATGTCCACATTTAGAACAAATATGAACACTCATGTTCTGTACAATTCCAAGAATGGGAACATTCACTTTAGTAAACATCTCTATCCCACGTCTAGCATCCATCAATGCAATGTCTTGTGGTGTGGTCACAATTAATGCTCCTGGTTTCAGAATAAAACATATTTATGATGATGGTAATGTTAATTTTTTACAATAATTCAAAGTAACAAATTTGAGGCTGGAATAGAACATAGTTGATTAAATAAGTTTTAGGATGTAATATGCATCAAAATCTATTGTTACTTTCATAAAATAACTGGGGCATCTCTACTCATAGAAATATAAGGTTCATATCTTTATCAAGAGAAAGAGTAATCTAAACAAACTGGCTGCTTGTCATTATGTTTCTAAATCACTACAACTATTGATGGACTTGAAGTAGCAACCTCTAGCTTAGATACTAGTATTATATCCACCAGGTCAACAAAATAAAGGATGGAGAAATAGAATAATTAGTCTAAACATTTTATATTTCTATAAAGCCACCATTAGTTAAGGTATTACATGAACAGCTGCTTTTGGTAAACACAAAGATATGTTTATATACAAAAACTGGCTCTGAAACCAGATACATTGAGTATGGCTTATTTACTACACATCCATTCCTTAACCCTTTAGCATTTCCATTACTCCATATTTACTATTGTATTTTCACGGTAAACACTTTATCTCATAATATCGAATCTATGAGATTTTGATATTATTTATTTTGAGAACAATACCTTAACATAAGTATGAGCAGTTATGGCTGGTTTGAAGAGCAAGAGGCGAGAGAATTCTGGCTGGATACAACTGGTTTAAATGCTAAAGGGTTAACATTTCTAAACTAATTCAGTTTTTAATTACCTGCAATTGGTATATTTTGAGTCAAAGAAAGCTGTGTATCTCCTGTTCCTGGAGGCATGTCCACAATGAGATAGTCAGTGTTAGCCCAAGAAACCTGACAAAATATAAAACATTCTAGATTATAAATAAGAAAGCATCATTCAATTCTTAAAAGAATGGCCACTGTTCTTAAAAACCTGTTAAATATGACTGTGTTTTAATTTAGAGACCCTGAACAAAGTAAGCCTTGCACAACTGGATAGCATCCTATATGGGCTACCTCCAGCATTAACATATCAATATACATGGTTTACATATAATCCAGATCATCTAGATAGCTCAAATTAAGAAAACAACCTACTTCAGCTGTCCATCAGAAGCAAAAGAATGCACATTTTATTAACTGATATTATCAACAATGGAAAGATGAATGGTAAGGTCAACTCTAGCAAGATTTGAGCTCAAATGTAAAGGGGTAAGGCATTATTCAATACCTTGCACTTCAGTAATAATGAAGGAAATATCACACCAGCTACAGATTATATGACTGTGTCTTCCAAAATCTCGGACATTATTTCAAAATCTCTGACTCTTCTCATCGAGAATATTCGTCGGAAACAATTTGGTCAGGAGATTTATTGGTGGAAAGGCATATTCTGAGTAGGAAAAAACAAAACAAAACAAAAAACGAAAAAAAGAAACAAAGAAACTACTATAGAAATGTATACAAATTTATTGCCAACTAATTTTTCTTGGGATTGCTAATCCCAAGACACCAACACCATCAAGCCAATGCTATAAAAAAACATTGCAACCGTCACTAATACACAGGATCTAATTACAATGATCCGATTGAATTTATAATTGGATGATTTTTACACGCACGCACACACTGAGAAAAACCGAGAAATCAAGCATTCTACTGTTACAGAATAACTTTTTAAAGACCGTGTCAAGGGAGACAACTCCTTCAAACCATAACTTAAGGCGTAGGGTATTGTAACCACATGCGACGTGTCATCGGCATTTTAAACTTAGTGGAACCCGTCCCTACTATAGGTCTGAACAACACAGCCGATTCTACTAAGTGTGTGTATGAGAGAGAGAGAGATGTGTAGATCCCAGTATTGAACTAATATTTTTCTGTTGACCTTGAAAGGATGAAAGGCAAAATTGACCTCAGCAAATTTTGAACTTAGAGTGCAGAGAATTGGAATGAATACCACAAAGCATTCTATATGATGTTCTAATAACTCTGCCTATTTGCTGCCTATAAGCTTAATAATCACGTGTTTACTTACATTTGCATTGTTAATGCTACAAGGTAAAATTCAGTGACCTCAGCATCCGAGCTACTTCTGATTAGCACTGCCGGTCTACCTATCTTCAACCTCCTTAGGCAGCAGAACAAGACATGAACTGGGAACTGAAGTCAGCTCTGGTCGATTGGATTGATGAAGGTTTTGCTGTCTCCCAGTATGCAGATGTTCAACACAACTGAGATGACATCAAGTTCAGGTCAACCTTTGGGTGGACTGAGTAATCCTTAGACCAACACTGTCTGGCCTGCCTCCACTTTGCCTTGTCGCCTCACAGCAGCGTGAGCTCAATTCAGTGCCATTCTCATCAATTGGTACGCTTTTTGATGATAAGCACCCTCACATTGTAGAGGCTCAGCGCCACACCCTCAGCATGTGTGAGCCATACAAATGCCGTTGTAGAGCCATTGTTAATGAGTTTCGTCTGCACCTGCTATCCTGCTGCTATAGCGCAGGTCAATTCCCTTGATACACTACTCTGAACAACATAATCATAATGACTTCCTTTTCATTCCAGTTGCCAAGACCTCAGGTATCTTAGGTCCCTGACCTGCTGTTTTCCTCTGCAAAATCAGGAAGACTGAAGTTCACATAAAGAAGGAGATAAGTTCGGTAGGGTGGCCATTGTAGCAGATGTTGCTGGCTTTTCTGCCCCCTTTTTTTTGTTTTTGCTTAATTTCAATTTTTTTATTTTTCTTCCCTATCTTTTTCGTTTCCTTACTGCCATTTATATCTTACATATACAACAAATTGTTTTCAGAATTAGGTAAAAGTTTGATTGCATCATCCTAATTCAGGAATTAAATTAATTGAAACACTGTTGTTTAGCCTCAAGCCAGCCCTTCATATAGTTGTCAGTCAAGTTTTGGCAATAGGTGACTGCTATTTATTACTCTATGAGCTTCCAAAGGATGACAGGCAAAGTTACCTTTAATTTTTTGTTCTTCTTGATGAACTAATGTTAAGTAATCTGCAAATGATTATCAAACATTGAAGTTGGCTGGAGAAAATATATATAAAAAAAATGAAATAGTGGAAATCACTTGATATGTTAATAAAATTAGTAAAAGAATCTTCCTCAAATCACACTCTACTATCTCAAAAAAGGAGGTATACATTGGATAATGTAGTCCCACATACTCATTGTTTGAATAAAATATGGGATGGTCATACCTGGAATATCTTTGAGCATAGATATACTTGATCAAGACTGACTTTGGGCTAAGCAACAAAAAAATAAAGATGGCCAAGAAAAATATTGCAGAAAAAGAAAACATAGAAGGCAGAGAGGCTATGAGCAAAGTTGTATGATATTATGAAAGGGAGATATAGAAGCTGGAAATGAAAATATTACTGAAGAAAGTAGAAATGGGAAGACAATGAAACTAGATATTTACCTGTCTGAGTAATTTGTCTATAGCTGAAATAACCATAGGACCTCGCCATACAATTGGAGACTTTTCATCAACCAGAAATCCCATTGACATGCTAAAAGACAAAAATACAAAGATGTCTGTTGTAACAAAAAGGGAGACCCATTTCAGTAAAATAACTATTGGATTTCAGTGTATATATTCTCTTTTTACATGGAATTATAATATATTTGAGATAATTTTTGGTCATGAAGGTACCACAAAGAAAGAAACACCCAGTCTTCGACAGTACTATATTGCTAATAATAATTACAACAAAAACAGCAATATACATGATATTTTTTATCACTTAGTTAAGAGGAACAGCAATGTCCATTGATCTTGGCAAGATCTGAACCCAGACTGTATGGATTTGAAATAAATACTGCAAGGAATTTCATCTGATACTGTAATACTTCTGCTAATTTACCACCTATGACAATCCATGGAAAATAGATGTAAAGTGGTGGTGATGATGATGATAATGATGCTGTTAGCTTGTGGTATTGAGTTTACATTTTCATATTAATTTGAAGATAAATGTTTTGTCTATCTTCAGAGTCAGTTCAAATTATTGCATGGGCAAATCCTGTGGTAGATTTCTGCCAAAGGGACAACAAGAAAGCTGATTGTAGCAGTTAATAATGTGGGGATTTTGGTAGATATAAGGAAATATATAAAAGTGTTGGGGATAAAGAAATTTCTGGAACAATATACAAGTAGGGAAAAATTCACTCTGTAAAATGAGTGGAGGCAATATAAGACAGGAAGGACTCTTTAGTCTTGCTAGGAAACTGATTTGCTACATGACCACATAATCATGCTACCATGGAAAAGTTCTCATAAATAATTGATGATGATGATGATGAATATATTTCTTATTGTGATACATAGTCATTATATATTATTGTTTAGCCCCCTGTCAGCCATGATTGATCAATGGCGTTCCAGTCATAACAATCCTGTTATTCTGTACATCTAGGAGTGTATTGGCCAATGTATCTTTCATGTTTTAAAATGGTAGGGAGTCCCTATGCTAATGTAGCATTTCTAAATTGAAAGATGTTTTTACAAATTTTAAATAATTCTAATAACAAATTTCTAAAAAAACACTTCATAATTACCATTTAATGCCAAAATTTTTCAGTGGTATCATCATGTTAGCTAGAAAATAAAAAAAACAACATTTTTTTTTCATAATACAAAAGTAAATTAAAAAGAACCCACTACATATCATCATCACCATTCAACGTCCATTTTCCATGCTAGCATGGGTTAGACGGGTTGTCCTATTAGAGGCAAATTGGGTCAGGTGTCTGTGTCTTACTCATATAGGACTGATTCTGGCTAGAATTCTACAGCTGGATGCCTTTCCTAACGCCAACCACATTTACAGTGTGCGTTGGGTGCTTTTTGTCGTGAGACCCTCATGACCATTTTACTGTGTGGGCTGGGTGCCTTTTGTCATGACACCTACATAATCACTTTACAGTGTAAGGGTGGTGTGGACAGATGTGGGAGGGTGGTGTAGGTGCGTGGAGGGTGTATGGAAGGGGGTATAGTGGTTAAGTGGTTAAAAGGTGCCGACTGGATGTATATGTGCAAGGGAAGGCAGGTCTTCTGTATTACAGCATAACGCCAAAGATCTCGATCCTGTAGCATTGTCTTCGACTGGTGCAATTACGCAAGATCAGCTTGTATCACCTCATCCCAGATCTTCCTACTCCATAGCTTCCTTCAATTTTGATTGCCCTGCACATTTTTATACAGCTGTCATCCTTCATAAGCATCACATGACCAAACCAATGCAATCTCCTCTCTAGTATACTGCATCTGATCCCTTTTATGCTTAATTTCTCACTCAGTTCATTTATGCTTTGCCGTTCAAGTATATTAATATTACACATCAATGCTTCATTTCTTTCCAATCTTCACAGGTCCTCTGCACACAATGCCTAGGTCTCACTACCATGTATCATAGCTGCTTGTATACACACATCATACAATCTGCCCTTCATTTTAAGGGAATCCAAATCCAGGGCCTTCTCACTTTTGAGGACTTGCTGTCCTCCACTGCTTCCTTTATCTGGCCATATTGAGCCATGCAGGACTTAAGTACAAGGTCAGATTGTTATGCCATCTTGCCTTTGGTTTCCCTCTGGTTCTTTTCCACTGCCTTGGTGTTCACTGTCACTCAAAAAGCCCACCTGTTGTCTCTGAAAAGAGAGACATGGCTAGCCCATCTATGTTTACCCTTTTTGATGGCCTTGATTATGTCCTTCATGCCAATCTGTTGCCAACTCCAGGTATTGCTCTTCCTGTCATTACAGCCATCATTCACAATCGAATATCACTCGGTAAAGGGTTTTAGGTATTCATGCAGTTGCTAGCAAACACAGAGACCCTCACAGCACCCAACAATTTATTCAACAGAACATCTTGGATGTGACAGCTGGAAGGGAAGAGGGCTGCACCACCACTGGAATGGTACTTTCTTTATCAGCCCTAAAAGAATGAAAGTCAAGGTGGACTTTGGCAGGATTTGAACTTTGAGTGCAGAGAATCAAAACAAATATCAAACATTATAATGACCCTGCCAAATTGATGACATATATATATAGTGTAGGTGATCCAGTGAATTACTGGTGGTGGTACCAAAACAAGCACTCTATGTAGAGACAGTGTATGTGTGTATACATGCAATCAATCTGGCAGGATCATGATAGTGTTTGATATATATATATGGGAAAATGTTTAACCCCAACGGCAGTGCTCAAGCCATTTCGACGGCTATTTCTGGACTGAAATAGCCGTCGAAACGGCTTGAGCTCTGCCGTCGGGGTTAAACATTTTCCTATTACCCACTCTACTACTCTAAGTATTGAGTACTCTGGTGCGTTATAGTCCATCTGGTTCCTTACCACACCTCCTTCGTTATATATATATATATCACCATCACCATTGTTTTATGTCTATTTCCCATGCTTGTGCATAGATTAGTTAGGTTGTCATATTCTGGGGCACACATGTCAGGTGACTGGGTCTTACTCATTCGTTCCATTTTAGCATGATTGCTATGAGTGAATGCCCTCCCTAATGTTAACCACTTCACAGCATGTGCCTTTTTTGTGGCACCACCACTTCCACCTGACAGGAATGAAAGAGTGATACACCAAATAAATAACAGTGTTTATTTATATTTCTCACTGTTCTGAGTTCAAATCTTACCTAAACCAAATTCGTTTTTCACCCCTATGTAATACTTATTAAAGCATATCTATTATCAAAGGCATTCTAGCTCAGATCATCCTATCTTTTTAATGTTTGTTTTTATTTAAGACCGTAGGATGTCATTTGAGCAATATTTGGCTGCTATTTATAGCAGATCGAACAATCATATAGAGGTTCCCCTTGAGTTTAATAAAATATATAGCAGACATATGTACTATGATTAATTCAATTGACTACATATTTTGCTTAAAATTTGTGACCTATCAATGTGAGAAATCATTTTTTATATACAAGGCACAATAGTTGTTGCTGTCAACACCAATAGCAATGGTGATCACCATCATCATCCCCATCACCACTCACATCATCATCATTATTATTATTGTTAACTCATATGAATTATCACCAAGTCACAACCAGTGACCTCAAGAAACACCAACTTCTGTCTAGATAAAAACAAAATAAAAAAATAAATGTATATACTTGTGAGATCCTTATATTGACAGAATTTTCATTAGTATGAGTATATGGGCAATTCCCATTAGTACTATCTTTTGTATTTCTTCTATATGTGTGTTTCTTGAAATTTGGAATAAGTAATCATTAGACCCCTTATGTATCATTGCTAGAGTGCCTACAATCATTGCTATTGTTTTATCTTTCGACTTCCACATTTTCCAATCTCTATTTCCAGGTCTTTATATTTGCTCAAATATTCAAATGTTTTCACATATACATTCTAATCTATAGGGACGGCTATGTAAATTAGCAGACACAGATTCTGTTTAAATTCCTTTAATATTATATCAGGCCTATTTGCATCAATTTTCCAGTCTGTTTGAATGCTAAAGTTCCACAAAATTGAAACATGAGCTTTTTCAATTACGGGAAGTAATTTTTTTGGTGGGGAAGATCAAAATACTTGCACATTATCCAATGTATATATTGTACAACTGTCATGCCTGTCAAGGTATTCAGTTGGAGCTAAAAGATTACACATTGAAATTATATGATCAATGGTCTCTGGTTGTTTTTTTACAAATATGGCATAATGGGTTGCATCCATGTTTTATGATATTGCCTTGAAAGTGTTTTGTTGGTAGGCACTGATCTTGTGTTGATAAAAGCAGTCCTTAAGTTTCCAATTTCAGTCCAGAAGATGCCAACCACTAATGGCTTAAAGTTTTGTCAATATCAGGATTGTTAGTTCTTTATAATAATAATAATGAAATTATTGTGTAAAGTGCTCAGGTGCACTACAACTCGTCAATATAGTACATAGAATAATACACAAATGTCAGGGAAGTACATGTGTGTATGTGTTAGCTGTTCTGTTGGCGAATCTCGGGAAGCATGGAGGCCTTAAAGGATGCAGTGTCTCGACAGCTAACAACTGATGCAGGTAGTTTGTTCCATGCTTCAGCAACTCTGAGCGTGAAAAAATGTTTCCGAAAGTCATGGGAACTGTGCTGTTTTCTTACTTTGTGGGCATGTCCACGTGTGTTAGACACATGGAAATCGAAAAGGTACTCAAGGTTGTTGTTGGCAACATGGTTAACAATTTTGTGGGTGTTTACCAAGTCAGTTGCCAGGCGTCGGAGCTTCAATGAATCCATGCCCAGGGAAGCAAGGCGCTCAGAGTATGGTAGATGCCTGATGGAGGGTATTCGCTTGGTTGCACGTCTCTGAACAGTTTCCAGGCGGTCAATGTCCTGAGCAAGATAGGGGTTCCAGACTGGTGATGCAAATTCTAAGTGTGGTCGCACCATAGCCATGTACAGCCTTAAATAGATATCTGGAGAGCGGCTGACAAAGGTCTTGCTGAGTGATGCTAAGACACCCTCGGCCCTCTTGACAATTTTAGAGACGTGCCTCGTCCAACGCAAATCGCTGCTGACCGTAATGCCCAGGTCACGTTCACAGGAAGACTTCTTGATATTAGTGCTGTGGAGGGAGTATGTGAACGCTGGGTTTTTACTCCCAAAATGCATGGTGGTGCACTTGTCCACAGCTAGCTTGAGTTGCCAGTCTGAGATCCACTGTTGCATTGTGTCCAGGTCAGACTGCAAGCAAGATCTATAGTGTTCAGGATCTGTCCTTTTTATCTCAAGGTACAGCTTGATGTCGTCTGCGTACTTTAGTACTGTGGCATTCCTTAAGTTGGCATCTATGTCATTAATATATACCACAAACAAAAGGGGGCCAAGAACAGATCCCTGAGGTACACCAGATGACATCTCATATGGTGAGGAATGCTGACCCAGAACCGTGACTACCTCTCTTCGACTGAGAATGAAGGACTTCAACCAGTTAAAAAGATCATCCTTCACACCCATTGCAGAGAGTTTTGCCATAAGCCTTTTGTGTGGCACAGAATTGAAGGCCTTCGCAAAGTCAAGGTAAACAACATCCACCCATGAGCCGCCATCAGTGATCCGGGTGATGTCCTCAAGAAACTCTATAAGTTGATCACAGCAGCTGGAGTTGGGGATAAATCCAAATTGCGAGGGCCGGATAAGACTGTGAGAGCTCCAGAAGTTCCAAAGTGTTTCTCTGACACAGGATTCCATCAGTTTGGCGATGCAACTAGTAAGATTGACTGGACGATAGTTCACAGGTGATGTGCGGTCACCCTTTTTGAACAGAGGAATGACACTGGCAGTTTTCCACTGTTCTGGAGTAGCACTGTTGTTCAGACAGAATTGGAAGAAGCGTGATAACTGGTGCAGAAGGAAGTACCCACTACGTTTAAGAAGCAGGTACGTAACACCATCAAGACCAGGAGAGGCATGGTTGCGTTTATTTTTTAGGTGACGTCGCAGCATTGCAGGTGTAAATTCCATGGTTGTAATAGAGTCCGGTGTCATAGGTGGTGGAGATGGTACACTCTGGTCTTCAATGGTGAAAATGCCTGCATAGCATTCAGCAATGAGCTCTGCGCATTCCTTGGGGTCGTCAGTAACCTGGGTATTTTACAGTTTTGTCATAAACCCTAAATCCATGTTTAGTTTTATTGAGCATTTTATTTTACAGAAAAAAAGTGGTGGTAAAATGTCTCCTTGAAAAACTCCACGACCATTGTCAACTTCTCCAGCATCCAGAAATTTGTTTTCACTGTTAAAAATGACTTGTTTTCCATGCTTTCCTACTGAATGATAAGAACTTCCTGATAATGGGAGATGTTTTGAAAATCTCTAAATACTTTTCAATCCAACTGTGTGGTAAACTATCAAATGCTTCTTCACAATCTATCCAAGCAATTGATAGATTCATGTGTCTGTTTTGACAATCTAGAATCATTTTGTTAATCAAAATCTGAACTTTACAACCATATGACCCTTGTTTACATCCTTTTTGCTCATTGGGAAATAGTTAATTTGATATCTTCTGTGTATTCAGTGAGAACTACTTTTAAGATTTTATACATTGTGGTCAAGCAAGTTATTATTATTAATTTTAGTAAAGCAAAGCAAATATAATTTTACCATCATCAAGTTCTGGTTCAGCCTCTAGATTCATCATCTTAGGTATTGAAGGACCAAAAATATCAGCATCCAGGATTCCTACTCTGTTTTTCTGTAAAGAGAAAGAATGGATCTTGACATTGACAGGTGACCCCAAAGTATGCCTTGGAAGGTCAAGTTCATTAATTCAAACCCAGTAAAGGTGCCACAGGCAGAATCTTCTCTGTCTTGTAAGTATTCAAATCAGGTGTCCAGTTTGAGGATAACCTTGGAGTGGTACTTCTTACTTGCAACAATCCATGAATTGGACTTTGTTCCTTCAGTTTTTTCAGCCAGTTCTGGGGACTTTGAAAAAGAGTCATGGGTTTGGGCCATTCTTTCTCTGACTAAGCCATAAAAAATCCCACCCAATAAAAACAAACAAAGCACACAGTTGCTGGCATTAGAAGGCACTACTACAATATCCTAATTTCATTTGCTTGAAATAAAGGAACACTATTCTCTTACATGTAGATATGAAGCTATAGCAATTGTCATAAGAACATAGAGTTTAACTTATCCAAGGTTAAAAGATATTGATAAGCAAATAAACTTACCCTGTCGAATGCAGCTAAGCCCAAAGCTAGATTGACTGGAAAGAAAAAGAAACAAATCTATATATTTTATTCTGGAATATGTATATCATTCATCATCATCATTTAACATCTGCTTTCCCTGCTAGCAAAAGTTGGCTGGATCAACATAGACCAAGTCATAACTGAAGCATGCCTACTGACCTCCCAGGCAGGCCAGAAGGAGGTGGGGTGCATCTTGCTTACGTGCAGTCTCATGTTCTATCGAGAGGTTGTCATATTTTTGACACAACTAAAGTGTCTTCCCTACCATTTGTTTAGCAAGCTTTCTATGGCTGGATGCCCTTCCTATTACCAACCACTTTACAGTAAGTACTTGATGCATTTATCGTGTAGATCACCAACACTAGAGAGATTGATGCACCGTGACACAACTATTGGGTCCTCTCAACCTTTCTTTTTTTAATAGAAATGGTTTCTACAGCTGCGTGCTCTTTCTGTCACCAACCACCTTACAGGGTGTACTGCGCAGATCCTTCTCCCAATGGAAGAGCCCTCACTGCTCTATATGTATGGGGGTGTGATAGTAGGAAGATAAGTATAAAGTTAAAGCAAGTGTGGTGTGATTTGACAGGGTAATGAGTAGAGAAGGGGATGTGATGAAAAGACTATAGTACTGGAGGTGGGTTGGCATAGATAGTTTTACCAGTGCTGGGAAGGGGAGATGTAGTGATGAAGAGAATAACTAAAGGATTGCTCATTGGTTCAGCATTTCAGAATTATGTATCTTAGTAATGGGCATGATGCAATACTGAATCTTACCAGCAGTTGTTGACTTGCCAACTCCACCTTTTGCAGAAGCTACAACAATAACATGCTTAATTCCATCAATTGGCCTCTTTTTAGGAAGACCTCGAGCCATTCTTTGACGACGAAGCTCTTCAAATTCTTTAGCTGACATTTTATTAGCATTCTGTAAATGGAAAAATAGAAATATTTGTTTAACTGTTCAAACTATTTTTCTTAAGGATGGGAATTCAAACTTAGGTCTAATTTAAAAATGGAAACATTCAAATCTTCATATCAATATGTATTTAGTCTGGACTCGAGTTGGTCCCAGGTGGTCACCTCCCCAACGAGAGGTGACAACACTTTGGACCTACTCTTCACCACTACTCCTGAAACAGTCATTAGTATTACTGCTGAGGAACCTTTAGGGGACTCTGATCATGCTATGATCATTGCCAATCTATCCCTCATGGGCAGTAACAAGAACCACAACCATCTCCAAACTGCTCACTTTGACTGGAATAAAGCAGACTGGAACTGTTACTGCACCGAGTTGCAACGGCCAAACTGGCTTGAGTTCTACAACTCTGGAGATGTCAACACTGTACTCCAGAACATCCTGAGCTCAATATGGACAGCATGTGCAGCATCGGTGCCATGTAAGCGGAAAAAACATCCCAAAAGCGCAATTTGGGAGACTGCAGCAGTCCGTCTTGCCAGAAAAGAACGGCGCAATGCTGAACGTGAGTACAAACTTCACAAATCAGACATTAATAAGAAGAGGCGAAATAGATCGTCCAACCACCTCAAACAGGTGACAAAAAAGGCAGTGCTTCAATTTAAGCAGCGCATAGCAACCAGCCCTGACAGTAAGGTGTTCTGGAAGTATGTTCACTCAAAGCAGAGGCCTCACTCTCCAGTTGGTCCTCTTTGCAATCCCCACACAAGCCAGGTTACTGACGACCCCAAGGAATGTGCAGAGCTCATTGCTGAATGCTATGCAGGCATTTTCATTATTGAAGACCAGAGTGTACCATCTCCACCACCTATGACACCGGACTCTATTACAACCATGGAATTTACACCTGCAATGCTGCGACGTCACCTAAAAAATAAACGCAACCATGCCTCTCCTGGTCTTGATGGTGTTACGTACCTGCTTCTTAAACGTGGTGGGTACTTCCTTCTGCACCAGTTATCACGCTTCTTCCAATTCTGTCTGAACAACAGTGCTACTCCAGAACAGTGGAAAACTGCCAGTGTCATTCCTCTGTTCAAAAAGGGTGACCGCACATCACCTGTGAACTATCGTCCAGTCAGTCTTACTAGTTGCATCGCCAAACTGATGGAATCCTGTGTCAGAGAAACACTTTGGAACTTCTGGAGCTCACACAGTCTTATCCGGCCCTCACAATTTGGATTTATCCCCAACTCCAGCTGCTGTGATCAAATTATAGAGTTTCTTGAGGACATCACCCGGATCACTGATGGTGGCTCATGGGTGGATGTTGTTTACCTTGACTTTGCGAAAGCCTTCAATTCTGTGCCACACAAAAGGCTTATGGCAAAACTCTCTGCAATGGGTGTGAAGGATGATCTTTTTAACTGGTTGAAGTCCTTCATTCTCAGTCGAAGAGAGGTAGTCACGGTTCTGGGACAGCATTCCTCACCATATAAGATGTCATCTGGTGTACCACAGGGATCTGTTCTTGGCCCCCTTTTGTTTATGGCATATATTAATGACATAGATGCCAACTTAAAGAATGCCACAGTACTAGGGTATGCAGACGACATCAAGCTGTACCTTGAGATAAAAAGGACAGATCCTGAACACTATAGATCTTGCTTGCAGTCTGACCTGGACACAATGCAACAATGGATCTCAGACTGGCAACTCAAGCTAGCTGTGGACAAGTGCACCACCATGCATTTTGGGAGTAAAAACCCAGCGTCCACATACTCCCTCCACAGCACTAATATCAAGAAGTCTTCTTGTGAATGTGACCTGGGCATTACGGTCAGCAGCGATTTGCGTTGGACGAGGCACGTTTCTAAAATTGTCAAGAGGGCCGAGGGTGTCTTAGTATCACTCAGCAAGACCTTTGTCAGCCGCTCTCCAGATATCTATTTAAGGCTGTACATGGCTATGGTGCGACCACACTTAGAATTTGCATCACCAGTCTGGAACCACTATCTTGCTCAGAACATTGACCGCCTGGAAACTGTTCAGAGACGTGCAACCAAGCGAATACCCTCCATCAGGCATCTACCATACTCTGAGCGCCTTGCTTCCCTGGGCATGGATACATTGAAGCTCCGACGCCTGGCAACTGACTTGGTAAACACCCACAAAATTGTTAACCATGTTGCCAACAACAACCCTGAGTACCTTTTTGATTTCCATGTGTCTAACACACGTGGACATGCCCACAAAGTAAGAAAACAGCACAGTTCCTATGACTTTCGGAAACATTTTTTCACGCTCAGAGTTGCTGAAGCATGGAACAAACTACCTGCATCAGTTGTTAGCTGTCGAGACACTGCATCCTTTAAGGCCTCCATGCTTCCCGAGATCCGCCAACACTACAGCTAATGTTCCCTCTCCATACACATATCCACATGTATATCATGACTCATACACTATTCACTTCCCTGACATTTGTGTATTATTCTATGTACTATACATACACCTTTGACGAGTTGTAGTGCACCTGAGCACTTTACACAATAATTTCATTATTATTACTGTGAAATTAGGCCCAGGAGGGTTTTTACAGAAGTTTCAGATAAGGATTGAACCCACTAATTTCATTGTTATTTAACAATTCCTCAAGGTTCATTCATCTCTCCCTCCCAAACTGATGATAATAGTAGTGGAAGGCTACTTCTTAAAAAGGTGAATAGAAACATCATAAAAAAAAGAATACTGTTCCAAATTTTTCTGAGTAGTAATAATTCAATTTATTTTTTTTTACCTGGGAGTTCTTAACCCTTTCTTATCTCTGTATTTATGTTTAGTTAAGAAAGAAGTGTTTTTATTCACAGTTGTATAAAAAAACAAGCATTACAAATATTGATGGAAATATGAAAAAAAAAAAAAAAAGGATAAAAACGAAATTAAGTAATGAACAGACTACAACATTCACAATCATTTTACAATTCTACTAATGTAAATGAAATCTCAATTAGACACTACTGAATAAATTGTTTTATACATTTGATGAATTACCTTCACACAATACAATATTAAGTATATCATTATAAACTGTAGAAATTATATTGTTAAAGAACACCTTAATTTAAACTTGTTAACTATATTACCATTAATTTTAGATAAACAGTCCATTGCTCTAAAAATAAATAAAGCAAAAATAATACAAAACTAAAGGGTGTTTGTGAAGCTCTCTAAATGCCACTCTCTAGAAAACAGCTATAAATCCCCTAACTCTAATTAGTTTCTGATAAATATATATATATGATATATAATACAGAAGACCTGCCTTGCCTAAGTACAAAGCGAAACCTACAGTCAGTAGGCACCTCTTAACCAAAATTCACCCCCGTCCCACTAACCCTACCCCCACCGCCATCTACACCACCCCTTTCGATGTAAAGCTATGTTGGTACCACAACATCCAGTCCTAAATAAATGAGGTCGTGTAGGTGTCACAACAAAAAGACACAGTCCACGCTGTAATGTGGCCGTGTAGGTAACACGGTAAAAACCTCCCAGTTCACACTCTAAACGTGGTTGGTGTTAGAAAGGGCATCCAGCCGTAGAAAACCCGCCAGACGTGTAGGTGTCATGGCAAAAAAACACACAGTCCACGGTGTAATGTGGCCGTGTAGGTAACACGGTAAAAACCTCCCAGTCCACACTGTAAACGTGGTTGGTGTTAGGAAGGGCATCCAGCCGTAAAAAACCCGTCAGACAGTCCTATGCGAGCAAGACAACCACTCTTGCCTCAAATGGGAAAACTCCCGTCCAAACCCATGCAAGCGTGGCAGATGGACGTTAAACGATGATGATGATATATATAGTATAATTAGAATTTCATACTTGGGGTCCAGTTATGGTTATATAGCAGGGACCATTTCAATACCGCCCTCCTCCTCTCATACGTAGAGGCTCGTCTTTATTTTACCCTTTTTAACGGCTGTTATTAAATAAATATTGAAAAGACTGACTCTTTGATGATTTTAATTATAATTGAAAGATGTTTTAAATTTAATGTTTTCCCAATATTCGTCAATATATGAGCAGAAACGTTAATGATCCAAACCCCTGTAGTTACGGCCCTTTTCATCTTCCTGTAGTCGATTAAATATAATTTTATTTGATCGACCCCGTAAGGATGAAAGGCAAAGTTAATGCGGGATGAAAGGCGGGATCTGAACTCAGACCGTAAAGGGACGTAAATACGCTGGAAAGCATGGCGTCCGACTCTCTACCGATACTGCCAATACACAGCCCTGCCAATATAATTGTTTCTACTTTTTTGGCACAAGGCCAGCAAATATTACTGGTACTTTATTTTATCGATCCCGTAAGAATACCAGTCAAATACTTATATCAATTTCGAATTCCAATAAAGCATCCAATAGCCTCGCCATCACCCGTGGTAGCGCTGCGAGCTAATTGGCTTGCTTCAAAATATTCAATTGACCCTTGTGATGTGCGGCTGATAGTCGCACTCGGTGGTGAATTGATGGACGGTTTTGTCCCCCCTACCCCTTTTTTTTCTTTCTATCGCTCTGGTCGTATATTTTAGAGGTTTCGAGCAATAGTTAATTGTATTTATTATGTGTTTATCTTTTCATTCTGAAAGAATGTGAACAACTTGTAATGCTATTTATACAACTGTGAATAAAATTTGGCTTTAAAAAATAACAAAAATAAATAAAGCATCCTTCATGTAAATGGAATTATAATAGAGTCTTTGATTTAACGGCCTTTTTTTGTTTTTTTAACAAATTTCTATTTCTTGTTGTATAGCTTCTTAAAAACTATGATTTATATCTTGTTTATCAACAATAGAATCCTAAAACATCGCTTTTGCTGAGACAGACCCCTAGCCTCTTAAATTGTGTAGCTATATATGTAATGACTCTTTCGTCCGTGGAACTATAACGTCTAGGTAATTCTTGATTGATTAATATAAAATAAACACAATTACACACAATTAATTTTAATGAATATTTCAGGCTTACATGACTGCTACAAAGCGAAAACTTTCGAAAAGTTGCACGGACAGCTCTGAGTTGGTGTTTGTTTATAATACAGCGCGATAAAACACATGGTATTATGTAAATAGCCATATTGAAATTTAAAGTTATCGTGCGTTATCTCCCTTACCTTATCAGAAACATTGTGGTTTGGCAGTATCGGTAGAGGGTCGGACAACATGCTTTGCAGCACAGAGTTACGCTCCTTTCTGATCTGAGTTCAAATCCTGCCGAGGTTAACTTTGCCTTTCATCTTTACGGGGTCGATAAAATAAAGTACCAGTAATGCACTGGAATAATTGCTGGCCTTGTGCCAAAAGTAGAAACAATTATTTTTTTATTCTCAAGGACAAATTTTCCAGTCTAAAGAATTTCAAAATTGTCACGAATTGAGTGAGCAGACTTGGAGGGGTCAAAGTGGGTGTGAGGGGTCGGAATTGATTACATTTAAAATAATCTCTTCCACTGACAGAAGATCATAATTTTTAATAGAACACTTCCAATATTAGAGATACTTATTTTATATGTTCTAGAGGAGTAAAAAACAGCCAGATTCGACAGGATTTAAACTCCGGATTTAACTTCATTCTTTAAGGCATGTCAACAATAGTTACATTGGAGACTTCTGGTGTCCTTGACCCTAGAACCACATCCCTACTCCCCACCATCGACGCGGAGTTGGCTACCCGTGAGCTGAAATAGCTCTTCCAACGCTTCTCCCTCACCATCCTCCGGAAAAACGCCCTCTCTATTTTGCGTGTGGCCCCTCATTTTCTTATTATAACACGAAATGATGAACAGGCGGACAAACAAACATTCGATAAAGAACGTATTCAGTTAGTGTTTAAATACTTATGAGTACATTACAAATAGTACAGACAAAACAGACAGAAAAATAATCAATGAAAAGAATTTTTTTCAATATCTGTAAGTGCAGGTCACATGGCAAATAATGCAGCCCTGCTCAATCAGTTGAATTGGGACTAAACAGTAACTACATATTTCAAGACATTATATTCTAATTTAATATATGTTCTGAGTTCAACACACACAAGTGTTAACTTTCGTTTCATATCTTCTGGACTAATAGAAATCAATAATTATAACTAAAATATATATAGTACATCTATGTAACCTAGTGCTGTGGTTATCATTCAGAGATATAATTGATTTTTAAAATTAGCACAAAGCCACACATTTTGGAGAAGAGAATAGACTTGACTGGTACTTTATTTTATCGATCCCAGAAGAAAGAACGGCAAAGTTGATTTCGGTGACATTTGAACTCAGAATATAAAGAGACAAAACTAATTACTACAAGTTATTTTGTTTGCTGCTCTAGTGATTCTGCCAATCCATTATCCTATATAGTTGATGGAAGTCTTACAATTCTGTTATCATTTCTTTTTTTGTTCTTCTTCACCCACTTATTCCTGTGAGGGTCGAGCTAAGTAGAGGCATTTGCTTTTAGCTAGATACTTTTCCTGCAGTTGTCTCGCAAGGGAGAGGGCATCCATGGTACTTTTTCCTGGCACAAATCCAAACGGCATTTCATCTTGGTTAATTTGATCCCTAATCAGTTGTACATTACCTTTTGGGTTAATGGGAAATGCATATTCTATTGTAAGAATTTTGTTGTAACTATTTAATTTTTTTATTTTCTGAATGGGGAATTATGCTAGATGAGTAAAAGTTTTGGCAAATACTCTTCATTCTTCTGGGGTTGATAAAATAAAATACCAGCCAAGTACTGGTATCAATTTAAAGGATCAACTACTTCCCCTTAAATTTGTGGCCTTATGCCAATTTTATAAACAATAAAAATTAGTTGAGTGGTAGAAATATAGCTTATAATACTTAGTTTTGCCACTGTGCATTCTACCAAAGTAGAATGTGTCTTTCTTCCTTTCAGGGAAGGAAAAAGAAATACCAGTAATATACTGAAGTTAAATTGATCAAATATATTCCCTATAATATTATTCCTGTGTCTAGGTAAGAGGTTGTTATTATAATTAGTTGGATGAAGATTTTTGAAATGGTAGAGCTTTGGAGAAAATCTTTTACAGCATTTAGTTTTGTCTAAGTTCTGAGTTAAATTCTTTTTGTGAATCAAGAAAAAAAACACACAAAAAAAAAACAATTGGTATTGGTGGCAATGGTGGTGATGTCAGTGAAGAGGATTGTGGGGTGACAACAACAACAACAAAACATTTATGCAAATGAGGCAAAAAAACATTTAAGAATATGATCATTTGTTCAGAGTTCTAAAAAAGTACGATAGTCATGAGGTATGTACAATCTCATTTTCTATTGTATTCTCTCATCTTGTATAAGGTAACAGGTAGGTAGATTGACATGTTTAAAATAAAAAAAAACTTGAGAGGAGAATGAATGAACTTACAAATGAACTTTGATGTAATCATTAAACTTTTTCAATATCGCAGCCAGACATCTCTCAATAAAATTCCTACTGAAGAATACCTATTTGATGAGAATCT
Organism: Eledone cirrhosa; assembly: GCA_964016885.1. Classification (NCBI taxonomy): domain Eukaryota; kingdom Metazoa; phylum Mollusca; class Cephalopoda; order Octopoda; family Eledonidae; genus Eledone; species Eledone cirrhosa. The sequence continues at coordinate 389,379,524 of OZ024740.1, read as the reverse complement.
GCAGCTCTGAGATTACAGAGTAGGTAAGTTATCAGTTTTGGGGTTAGTGAGATAGCCACATTCTACTGCAAGCATTTTGTTGTGACTGTTTAATTTTTTTTTCTGTATGGAGATTAAGTATTAGAATTTATGTGAAACATTTATGATAAATTAACAAGCTAGCCAAGTAAAGGTTTTGGCATATACTTTAATGCTGTAGAAGTTGAAGTTAAGCCCAAGCCTTGTGAATATTTAGGATTTGTGAGAGGATTAACTGAGATTGATTAACTGAAAGCATACAGATAGTTTTCTTGTGATGAGAATTATCCATAGAAAGTAAGCTTGATTTTAGCACCATTTCACTTCATTTATGTAAGTAATGCTATTTCAAAAGTGTTCCTTTTATACATATCCCACCCTAACCTTTAAATTTCATTCCTTCTTTGGAAAAGGAAATTGGAATACCATTATAATATATGATTACTTTCATAGGGACAAGGCCAGAAATTGTGACAGGAGGAAACAGTTGATTATAGTAATCTGGGTACATGATGGTACTTATAAAATCAACCTTTGCTCACAAAAGTATGAAAGATAAAGTTGACCATGGTCAGAATTAAACTCAGAACATACATAGTTACCACTAATATATAGTAAAACATTAGAGTCCAAGGAAACTTGTGTTGAGTATCAGCAAAATGCAATGCAAACAGTTCAAATGATGGACCAAATCATATAGAAGTGAAGTCTTATAATCTATCTTTCTTGACTTTTACAACAGATTTATAGTAAGTTTTTTTTTTCTGGGTACTCATGTTCTTTAATCAAAGAAAAGATATTCAATATCTACTGATTGCAAAGAGTTTGATTCATAAATATTCATAACTGCAGAGTTATAAGCTAAAATAATTGTTCAAAATACACACACTTGTCTCAGGATTTTTAGAGTTTTGATGATTGGAAGGGAAGTCTGACTACTTGCAACAGAATCAAGTATTGGTGTTAAACTGGTGACAAATCAACCAAAAATAGGAACTGTTCTTCTGATGTAATTTCACAGTTTCTGTCAACTGTCACATGTCTTTGGGTGACCCAAAGTAACAGTAGAGAAAACTTCTTAACCACACGGCGATGTTTGTGATCTAAAAAGTATGTGTTAAATAACACACAAAGGCCATGAAATCCTGTTATTACAAAGAAAGTTTGTGAAATAGATAAAACTTTTGCAAGATTATAAAATAAAATGCTAATAAAATCATTGTAAAATGGTTTAAGCTATAAACCCTTTCTTATATTGGTGATTATTTCATTCTAATGAATTATTTTCTTGCTTATAAGATAGATAGTTCTAGTTTTCTAAATTCATGGCAGTAATCATTGTTTTATTCTTGAATCAAGATTCCAAAGTCAACGATTGTTTTTCACATTAGGTTGAATAAAAGCTGCATAATTTATGAAGCTAGACACTCTTTTTTTTCTAAATATTAGGTCATTGTTCTGTGTAAAAAGTAGGGTCAAGAGATTGGGCTTTCAGAAAAAAATTTACACAAAAGGCAGTGTCTGTTGTTATGTGCATATAATATGGCTGTGTGCTGATATAGCTAGTTATGAGTAACACTGTTTTGTGAGGTAATAGTTAAGTTAGTGTTAAAATATTTCATGCTAGCAGCATTCAAAGATTAACTGATAAAACCTGAAACGAGACTGTTTAATCAGATCATACGAAATTGAGTGTCTAAAATAAGTCATACAAGATTTTACTGCATAGAAACAAACAAGGGTTTGAGGAAATAGAGATGGTCTGTTCTTGTAAAAATAATTTACAAAATTGAACAAGTTCAAATGTTGTAAAGAGAAGTAAATGACATAGAAAGCTTATCCAAATATTCCTAGATGGGATAATCCTTTTCCCATTCACGGGTAGTTAATCTCTAGTCTAGGACATTACATTTTCCAGCTTCAACCTTGTCACTTCAGCCACTGCCACACATAACACAGAGGGGCAGAAGATATTTGAATACTGGGACTTGACTGATCACTTCCTTTTTCTGCTGGTTGCCATCAGGTCTTCCATAATTCTGGGTTCTTGGATTGCCATTTTCCTCTGCAAAATCAAGAGGAGTGCATCCTGCATGAGGAAGAAACCCTTTGAGGTGAAATAGTTGATGCAACATGTGTCACTGGTTGTTTTCAGTGGCAATGCTTTTATCATCTTGTCCATGTGTGTGTATGTGAGGTACAGATGAGATAAACTACCTTGCCAGGGGTGTAAAATCTTCTTCTATATCCATTTTTCATTATATATATATATATCATCATCATCATCACTGTTTTACGTCCGTTCTTCCATGCTAGCCTGGGTTAGACGGGTTGTCCTGTTGTGGGCAGTGTCTGGTTGGCTGACCATGCCTTGCTCATACAGGAACTTATTTTGGCTTGGTTTCTACAGCTGGATGCCCTTCCTAACACCAACCTCATTTACAGTGAGTGCTGGGCGCTTTTTTCCGTGGCGCCTACACATCCACTTTACATTGTAGGCTGGGTGCATTTTTGCCGTGGCACCTCCACGACCACTTTGCAGTGGGAACATATTGTCTATATGCTTCAGCTTGTACCCATGGGAGGTCGGGTCTTCTTTATTACTGCGTGACGCCAGAGGTCACGGTCGTGTGTCATCGCCTTTGAGAGGTGTAATTGGGTAAGGTCGGCTTTTATCACCTCATCCCAGGTCTTCTTGGGTCTCCCCACTCCGCGGTTTCCATTGACTTCTAGTGCTCTGCACCTTTTTATGCAGCTATCATCCTTCTTATGCATCACCTGTCCATACCAACGCAACCACCTCTCCTGCACACAGCATTTGATTCCTCTTATGCTCAATTCATTTATGCTTTGCTGTTCGCGTATATTACTATTACATGTATATATAATGTATTATATGTATATATAATGCCAAGTAATCCCAGTGGAATGAAGATGCAATAGAGGAAGACCACAGAAAACATGGATGGAAATGGTGAGAGCTGACCTCAGATTTCTGAAGCTCACAGAGGAGATGAAGAAGGACCATAACGAATGTAGACATATTGTGCTGAAGAGGACCCATCCTACCCTCACAAGCAGGGAAAAGCAGATGTAAAATGATGATGATGATATATACATATATCATCATCATCACTGTTTTACATCCATTTTTCCACACTAGCATGGATATTTTTCTCTCTTCCAGTATATTATTTTAAACCTGTTACTTGTAGCCTAATCTAGCAACCCCATGGACAACAAGTAGTTGGAAAGTGTTGTTATTACTGAATTGCTTAGTCCCAATTAAGTTCTGATTAAGTAAAACTATGATCAAAAGCATTCCAGTTGTGACTACACCATCATTTTAGAGGTATCATGGACTCAGTGCCCCCTTACTTGGGCTCTGAAAGAGGTAACAACATTTTTGGCAGGAAGATGCTCCACCACCCCCTGCTTAAGCACAGGGCCCTGTGCTTAAGCACACCTAAGCACAATGGTAAATCTGGCACTGTTCGGACTACATAATTTAATGTGACATCCATTTTTTAAAGATAGTAAATAAAAGGTATTTTTAGCAGTTTGTGGTTGCATACAAACTCCTTTATTGATATGAAGTTAATATTATTGTTGTTTAACCCTAGGTCAGCCCTAATTGAGTAAACCTATGACCAAAACCATTCCAGCTATAATGATCCCATCCTTTTAGGTGTGTGTAGGACTACATTATTTTATTTATGACCATAGGTTGTGATTTGAGGGAGATTTGGCTGCTATTTCTAACAAGTTGAGCAACCAAATATGGGTTCTCTTGCATGTAGTGTAGCTTGGTGAATATATGGTTACCAATTTGATCATTTTTAAATTGCAATGCATGTGTGTGTGTGTGTGTGTGTGTGTGTGTGTGTGTGTGTGTGTGTGTGTGTGTGTGTGTGTGTGTGTGTGTGTGCGCGCGCGTGCGTGTGTGCATATATGTATGTGGGCATGCATGTGTATATGTATTTGAATATGTGAAGTGTGTTGTTTGAAGAGTGTGGTTTCTGAAAATAGATAAGTGCATGAACTGTAATCCATTTTGACCTCCCCATAGGAAGTGCTAATTTTATACTAAAGCCACAACAGCAGTTGATACATAGTCTATTATTTCTTTACAGTAATTGCAGCTTCATGTTATAAATGATTATTTAGAGGATCAAAAAAAACTTTCAACAAACTTAACTGTTTCTTTTGTTTCTTTTTCCATTTAGACTTTTAATAAACTGTGTATATATATCATCACTATTCTCTTATGCATATTATATATATAGTTGATGGAAGCCATGGAGTGGAGAGATGCAAGAAGACCTGGGAAGAGGTGATAAAAGCTGACCTTGTCCAATTGTACTTCTCAAAAGCGATGACACTAGACCAAGACCTCTGGCGTTATGCAGTAATAAAGAAGACCCGACTTCCCACGGGTACAAGCCGAAGCTGAAGCATATAGACAGTATGCCACCTGCCCCTCCCACTGTAAAGTGGTCGTGTAGGTGTGACGACAAAAAATCACCCAGTTGACACTGTAAGGTGGTTGTATAGGCGCCACGGTAAAAAAGCACCCAGTACTCACTATAAATGAGGCTGGCGTTAGGAAGGACATCCAGCTGTAGAAATCAAGCCAAAATCAGTTCTGTATGAGCAAGACATGGTCACCTGACCTGGCATTGCCACAACAGGACAACCCATCTAACCCATGCTAGCGTGGAACAATGGACGTAAACGGTGATGATGATGATGATATATTCTCAGACCGGGTGATGTGTTGTTTCCTTGAGCAAGACACTTTATTTCACATTGTTCCAGTTTACTCAGCTGTAGAAATGAGATGATAGGGACTGGGATCCATATCATTCCACTGCAAAGTGGTCATGGAGGTGCCATGACAAAAAAGCACCCAGCACTCACTGTAAATGAGGTTGGTGTTAGGAAGGGCATCCAGCTGTAGAAATCAAGCCAGAATCAGTTCCCGTCCAACCCTTGCAAGCAGGGAAAAAGCGGACGTAAAATGAAATGATGATGATAATGATATATATATATATATGTATATATATACATGCTTCCCGAGATTCGCCAACACTACACCTAATGTTCCCCCTCCATACACATACACACATGTATATCATGACTCATACACTATTCACTTCCCTGACATTTGTGTATTATTCTATGTACTATACATGCACCTTTGACGAGTTGTAGTGCACCTGAGCACTTTACACAATAATTTCATTCATCATCATCATCATCATCGTTTAACGTCCACCTTCCACGCTTGCATGGGTTTGGACGGGAGTTTTCCCACTTGAGGCAAGATTTGTTGTCCTGCTCGTATAGGACTGTCTGGCGGGTTTTCTACGGTTGGATGCCCTTCCTAACACCAACCACGTTTACAGTGTGGACTGGGAGGTTTTTACCGTGTTACCTACACGGCCACATTACAGCGTGGACCGTGTGTTTTTTTTGTCGTGACACCTACACGACCTCATTTGTTTCGGACTGGATGTTGTGGTACCAACATAACTTCACATTTAAGGGGGTGGTGTGGATGGGGTGGGGGTAGTGGGACGGGGGTGTATTTTGTTAGAGGTGCCTACTGACTGTAGGTTTCACTTTGTACTTAGGCAAGGTGGGTCTTCTGTATGACTGTGTAGCGCCAAAGATCTCGGTCCAGTGACATTGTCTTGGAGAGGTGTAAGTGTGTGAGGTCGGAATTTATCAAGTCGTCCCAGGTTTTTCTGGGTTTGCCTACTCCGTGGCTACCGTCTATTTTTATCGCCCTGCACATATCATTATATATGTATATACATACATATATACATATATATATATGGGATAACAAGTTATCGTTATAGGTAATCCAGTTAGAGGTTGTGAGTACTCTGCGTCGTGGATAGTTTTAACGTACAGCTTTGTTTAACTCAACAAGATGTTTCCATAGTTAGGCAGCGAGGTCGCAGTAATTCCTATGTAGGTTATACTTGGAGTAATAATAGTGAAAGAATGAAGAGTAACATGGTTGGCTGTACAATAAGGGGCTTTATTTCAGGTATTGACACTTGTTTCATTGATCAGGTGAGTCTAGAAGTCGCTAATCGCTGGAAGTTGCGTCACTCGATCTCCATTACATTATTTACCTCTGGCCAACACATCAGAATACAAAAATAATTCGCTCAAGGCAAGTTATATAGAGAAATAGCATATAATCAAAACAATAACATCAATAATAAAATATATATGATAAATAGGTAGAGAAGTTACAGATGTAAAAAGTAAAAAGTAAAAGATAAGAAAAAAAAAATACAGTATAAAGTAAGAAATAAAGAAATAAGGATAAGTGAGGGCATGTAAGTACAGACTATGATAGTGGTGGTTGTAAGTAAGTGTTCGTATAAGGATTCTGTGGTGGGTTTAGTGCTAACATAAAAAGTTATATTTGAAACATACAGAGATACATGTAGAGAGTCTGGTGTAGAAAGAAAAGAAAAAGCAATAAATTAGAGATTAATTGGGAGATACTAGTATGAGATTTACTGGCTAAGGGTGGATGGTGAAGGGAGGTTTGACAAATGTGTGTGGTAGATGTTTTGATGATTGTCTTGTATTAGTGGGGTTGATGGTTTTTCAGGGAGAGAGGGTGAAAGAGATGTTAAGAGATTTATGATCTAGTGACCAGTTGGCCGATTGACAGCTAATAACAGTGTGATGGTATGTATTGGATATGTTAAAATCCAGGTGGTTCAGTTCTAATTTTGGGATTGCTGGTTCGAATCACGGTGGTTTGAAATTTGTGAACTTGGTAGCTATTTTATGCCTACAGAAAATTGATCTTTCTATTTTGCTGTTAAGTAGAATCTTATCGTACCTTAAAATATGGAATAGCTCCATATCAAGAAGTCTTCTTGTGAACGTGACCTGGGCATTACGATCAGCAGCAATTTGCGTTGGACGAAGCACGTCTCTAAAATTGTCAAGAAGGCCGAGGGTGTCTTAGTATCACTCAGCAAGACCTTTGTCAGCCGCTCTCCAGATATCTATTTAAAGCTGTATATAGCTATGATGCGGCCACACTTAGAATTTGCATCACCAGTCTGGAACCCCTATCTTGCTCAGAACATTGACCACCTGGAAACTGTTCAGAGACGTGCAACCAAGTGAATACCTTCCATCAGGCATCTACCATACTCTGAACACTGTGCTTCCCTGGGCATGGATACATTGAAGCTCCGACATCTGGCAACTGACTTGGTAAACACCCATAAAATCATTAACCATCTTGCCAACAACAACCCTGAGTACCTTTTTGATTTCCATGTGTCTAACACACATGAACATGCCCACAAAGTCAGAAAACAGCACAGTTCCCATGACTTTCGGAAACATATTTTCACGTTCAGAGTTGCTGAAGCATGGAACAAACTACCTGCACCAGTTGTTAACTGCCGAGACACTGCATCCTTTAAAACCTCCATGCTTTCTGAGATTCGCCAACACTACGCCTAATATTCCTTCTCCATACACATGACTCATACACTATTCACTTCCCTGACATTTGTATATTATTCTATGTACTATACATACACCTTTGATGAGTTGTAGTGCACCTGAGCACTTTACACAATAATTTCATTATTATTTTATATCCTTTATATAAGATGATATGCAGTAATTACAAAGTCTGCAGTGGGACATCCCATTGTTGCAGGCCTTTGCTACCGATAATTTTGACCAGCTAATCCTATATTCCTGGTTTGTGTTTTTAAGCTGGCAGATTTTATTGGCGAGTGTCGTAGAGTTCTCCAGCCTACGGTTCTTCATGGAGTGACTGTGGACGTACCACCTTTTCTTGAACTCCCCGGCCCTGGAACCTATGTAGTGCCAAGTAGAGTTACCTGAATTTACAGTACACAGGTACACCATACTCGAATCCAGGCATCTACATCTATTTTGCAGTGGGCACTTATCCGGTAGGTGGCAATTACAGTTGGAGGCTTTTCTGTGTGCAGGTTCTCCGTTGCGGTATGTATGTTGTGGGTGGGTTGAGATTTAGGCCTATTAGTGTTTTGTTGTGATGCGCCCTGATGTGTTTGTGGCTGCGATGCTGTTATGTGTTTGCGTTTTGTATTTGGTGCTATGGTGTATGTTGGTAGGTTCTTTTCTTTAGATATATTTTTGTGGTTGATTTTACGTATGTGTGATTCTATGTTGGCTGCAGTAGAGTAAGATAGTTTTATAGTTTTTCTATTAAAGATTCTATGGTATTTGTGTAGTTTAGGGAAGTGTTTGTCTATTAGCTTAAATCATGTAGAAGGTAGTTTGGTTTTTATAGAGGAGTTGAATATTGGATTGAACCATAGGTATTTTCTATCTCTGGATCTTCTATAGTTCTTAGGGGTCCCTATATTAGTATTTGGTTCAGTTATTTTTGGTGCTCATTGTCTATTTCTATAGGTGTGGGTAGTGTAGTTGTCGTGAGGTTTGTTGTTGCTGTCGCTATCTGGTATGTATTCTAGCCCTTCTTTATGTCCTGCCTTATGTGAAGTTATGTTATAATAGTTTGCATGTTCGGTAACAATTTCTAGGTTAGAAGATAGGCGGGATATTCTATATAACTTGCCTTGAGCGAATTATTTTTGTATTCTGATGTGTTGGCCAGAGGTAAATAATGTAATGGAGATCGAGTGACGACGCAACTTCCAGCGATTAGCGACCTCTAGACACACCTGATCGATGAAACAATTGTCAATACCAGAAATAAAGCCCCTTATTGTACAGCCAACCATGTTACTCTTCATTCTTTCACTATATATATATATATATATATATATATATATATATATATATATATATATATAAATATATATAAGTTAAAACAAAAAACAAAATTAATAACGAAAAGTGCAGTACAAAGTGTTAGTATTAGGTTCACACTTGAGAGTGGGGGGTTGGGGACGACGTTTCGGGCATAAGCCCTTCATCAGGAGAAAATAGGGAAGGAAAAGAGTTCCGAGGGTGTGAGAGGGAGTGAAGGAAAGGGGGGGGATTTAAGGGGAAGGAAAAACATTTTTAAAAGAGGGTAAAAAAATGAAAATGAAACAAGTGGTGAAAGGGTGTGAGGTGTGTAGGGGTGGTGGTGGGTGGTTGGAAGGGGGAGAGGGTAGAAGGAGACAGGGGTCCTAGCGGGGAGGGCAGAAGGAGGTGTGTGTAGGTGTATGGTGTGTGGATGTGAGTGTGAGTGTGTGGGGAAGAACGAGGTTCCATGTTCGGGTAATAGGAAAACCAGTGTGTACATGGGGTGGGGTGTAAGTCAGTGTGTGTGTGTGTGCGTGTGGATAGAGAGGGGTGAGAAGGGGCGTGCGGAGTCCGGAGGTCGAGTATGTGTATGTGAGGATATGCAGGTGTGTGTGTGTGTTTTTGTGTGGTGTGGATACGTGGGAACGTATGGTTGCATGTGTGCAAAAATAGTGTAAGTGTAAGTGTTTGTGTGTGTTCCTGAATGTTTTCCCTGTGAGTGTATGGAGAGATACATTGAGTATAAGAAGGTGGATGTCTGGAGCATGTGACCAGTGGTGTAGAATTCGTGGAATGGTGCGGATATATATATATATATATATATATAGTTCAAGGAAACGACGAAACAGAGGTACAAAATGTCTTAGTTTTACACTTTATATGGAAAAGGATATATATATATATATATATATACAGGGTGTCCCCAAACAAGGTATACATACTTTTATTAAGATGCTGTTGAAGTGTGTATACATTTTTTGGGACATCCTGTATATATATATATATATATATATATATATATATATATATATATATATATATATATATTAGTTTCACACTTTATATGGAAAAGGATATATATATATATATATATACAGGGTGTCCCCAAACAAGGTATACATACTTTTATTAAGATGCTGTTGAAGTGTGTATACATTTTTTGGGACATCCTGTATATATATATATATATATATATATATATATATATTAGTTTCACACTTTATATGGAAAAGGATATATATATATATATATACAGGGTGTCCCCAAACAAGGTATACATACTTTTATTAAGATGCTGTTGAAGTGTGTATACATTTTTTGGGACATCCTGTATATATATATATATATATATATATTAGTTTCACACTTTATATGGAAAAGGATATATATATATATATATACAGGGTGTCCCCAAACAAGGTATACATACTTTTATTAAGATGCTGTTGAAGTGTGTATACATTTTTTGGGACATCCTGTATATATATATATATATATATATTAGTTTCACACTTTATATGGAAAAGGATATATATATATATATATACAGGGTGTCCCCAAACAAGGTATACATACTTTTATTAAGATGCTGTTGAAGTGTGAATACATTTTTTGGGACATCCTGTATATATATATATATATATATATATATATTAGTTTCACACTTTATATGGAAAAGGATATATATATATATATACAGGGTGTCCCCAAACAAGGTATACATACTTTTATTAAGATGCTGTTGAAGTGTGTATACATCCTGTATATATATATATATATCTGCATACGAACAGCAATGTTGCATGGCAGTGAGACCTGGGCATTGTGTGCAGAGGATATACGCAGACTGGAGAGGAACGAAGCTTGCATGCTCCGCTGGATGTGTAATAGTAATATACGTGAACGGCAAAGCATAAACAAACTAAGGGAGAAATTAGGAATAAGAGGGATCAGATGCTGTTTATTCGAGAGAAGACTACGTTAGTACGGTCACGTGATGCGCATGAAAGACGACAGCTGTATAAAAAAGAGCAGGGCGATAAAAATAGACGGTAGCCACGGAGTAGGCAGACCCAGAAAAACCTGGGACGACTTGCTAAACTCCGACCTCACACACTTACCCCTCTCCAAGACGATGTCACTGGACCGAGATCTTTGGCGATACACAGTAATACAGAAGACCCACCTTGCCTAAGTACAAAACAAAACCTACAGTCAGTAGGCACCTCTAACAAAAATACACCCCGGCCCCACCCATCCACACCACCTCTTCCAATGTAAAGTTATGTTGGTACCACAGCATCCAGTCCGAAACAAATGAGGGCGTGTAGGTGTCACGACAAAAAAACACACAGTCCACGCTGTAATGTGGCCATGTAGGTAACACGGTAAAAACCTCCCAGTCTACACTGTAAACGTGGTTGGTGTTAGGAAGGGCATCCAGCCGTAGAAAACCAGCCAGACAGTCCTATACGAGCAAGACAACCAATCTTGCCTCAAGTAGGAAAATTCCTGTCCAAACCTATGCTAGCGTGGAAGATGGATGTTAAACGATGATGATGATATATATATATATATATATAATGTGTGGATTTAAAATAAAAGAAATCCTTGGTACAATAAAATATATTTGATAAATGATAAGGATGACTTGTCTGATGATTATTATTATTTTTATTCATAAATGATCAGAAAAGCTATTCCCATTATTTTTCAAATCACTATCATTATCATCATCATCATTATCGTTATCATTTAACATCTGCTATTCGCTTTAGCACCATGCTGTAAAGTGGTCATGTAGGAGCCACGATCAAGAGGCTCCCAGTCCACACTGTAACTGTGGTTGGTGTTAGGAAGGGCAAACAGCCATAGAAAACATGCCAGATACAGTCCTATATGAGCGAGACATGGTCACCCGATCAATCTTGCCTCAAGTGGAACAATTCCTGTTTAACCCATGCTAACGTGGAAGATAGGTGTTAAACAATGATGATGATGCTGTCACAGGCCAAGTTAGTACTTAATTGGAATTGCTGATCTCTGAGTTATATATGTTCCTGCACTGTGCAGAGTGCGCTGGGTGCATTTTATCTTAGCACCAACACTATAGAGGTTATGAACGAGTATTTTTCAGTTCAGCATCCCTTCACTCATCGTAGTGAAGTTTTCTTTATGTTAGATGTCATTTTCTATTATTTATTTAAAAAAGAAAAAATAATGTTTGAAACATAGAAACAATTACTTTGTTTTATGCTATATAAATTAGTTACTCAGGAGATTGTCTGATATTTTATTGATTTAGTAGAAATGAAATGTGAGTTTTATGGTCAGAATAGTACTTTCAGCTTACTTGTTTCAGTTAGATTATTTGTGATCATATATCTAATGAGATTCACTGTCTATGTGTTTCAATAATTGCTTCATATTAAGCAGTCTATGCAGTGCACTTACAACTTTGCCCAGTTACATTCATATCTGATCCTTGCAATGTTGATATCAGAAGCTTTTCTACAGAAACCACAAAACAGTGAGATGTTTCGTGTTTGGATTAGTTTATCTTGTTTGATGTTGCATAACAATAACACCTCTGTTGATTTCTATCCTCCAAGCTGTTCTGTCATTCATTTTCTAGCAAATGTCTTTGAAGGACATATTTGGTTTCCCCTTCTTCATGCTTGTTGAGAAAGCTTGCCAAAGAGCAGCTGTTTCAATAAATGCTTTTAAAAAAAATCAAGAATTTTGAGGGATTTAGTAAAGTAACAAACTTCTCTATGATTAAACTGGTGTTTGTGATATAACTTTACAAAAGATTCTTCCAAGAAATTAACACAGGATGTTTTAATTTAAATATGAACACTTTAATATGAGAGATCTTGTATTATAAAACTTGGAGAAGCCCTGAGTTGGCATTAAAAAGTTTATGTGTATTTAGAACTGGATATGGTGTCATAAATTAACAAATTCATTACAAAACCATTAGGAACTATTATATGAAACAAGTTTTTCAGTGTTAATATATTGTGCAAAAAATTCTTTCAATTGGAGATTATTATAGCAAACTGAGTGTTATTAAGGCCTAAATATCTCAAATTAATAACTATAATGGTTCTGATTACAGGTAAGTCTTTCATAATTCCAGCATTGGGAATGTGCTGCTAATGACAGAACAAAATGGAGCATAGCAATCAAATGAAGTATTATATGGGAACATGGGCGGTGAATTGGCAGTATCGGTAGAGGGTCAGACGCCATGCTTTCTAGTTACAGCCCTTGCCATTCTGAATTAACTTTACCTTTCATCCTTACGGGGTTCATAAAATAAAGTACCAGTAATACACTGGGATAATTGCTGGCCTTGTGCCAAAATTAGAAACAATTATATGGGAACATGCAACAAATAGGTACAACAGAATTTCACATGAATAGAAAGTTTTTTTGGTTTGAATTCCAACATGCTAAATGTGTTGAAGCTGGTAACAAAATCTGCAAAGTTTATAATGTATCATGGTCAAAATAAAACATCTCATATGTATTTACAAGTGTTTCTACATGGTTACTTGACCTACTAGAAGTAACAGTCAAATCTGTCTCAAATCAAACTATACTGTCTTAACCCTTTTGATACCAAACCACATGAAAGCACCTCTGGATCTATGATACAAAACTGTTTATTTTAAAGAGCGTATCATCATCATCATCATTTTACGTCTGCTTTTCCCTGCTTGCAAGGATGGGATGGGTCCTATTCAGCACAGCATCTCTCCACTTGTCACGGTCCTTTGTCATCTCCACCGTGAGCTTCAGCGATCTGAGGTCTGCTCTCACCACCTCCGCCCATGTTTTTCGTGGTCTTCCTGTACTGCGTCTTCCTTCTACTGGCATTTCTTGGCACTTCTTTACCCAGCGGTCATCCTCCATGTGCATCACATGTCCATACCATCACAGTCTTCTCTCCCGCACACTACAACTTATCCCTCTTATACACAGTTTCTCTCTCAACTCATCGATGTTTGGTCGTGTACATTGACATTACACATCCAACGAAGCATGCTTGCTTCATTTCTCTCCAGCCTTCACATATTTATTTTAAAATGGTCAATTATACTTTATGTAAGAGCCCTTGTTTTAATACTTGATAACTAAAGAGAAAGTTAGTTATTCTTGATTATTTACAAAATTATTTTAGAATTATCTGTAGTGTCTTTCATTAGAAATATAGGAATTGAAGAGTTAAATAAAGGACACATTGATATAGGTTGAGTAACCACATTGAGGCTCCAGAATCAGCTTTAATTTTAAATAGTTATTATGGAGAGATAGTACACAAATAGTTCGTTTGCAGAGAGATTTTCATTAGCTTCCAGCATTGAAATCAAATTACTACCATCACTACTGCTACCACAGTTGCTACTGCTACTGCTGCTTCCACTGCTGCTGCCTTCACTAGTTCCACTGCTGCTGTTGCTGCCTCTGCCACTACCAACACCACCACTACCACCACATTATACTTCCTGTTTATCTACAGAAAAAATAAACAACTAGAATCAAACAGAGAAACCTCTTTAGTATCTTCATTAATAATCTCTGTGACATGATAATAACACAAGTTTAAAACAAACTATATAACAAAGAGATAACTATGTATGTTTTTTTCCAGACACACAGAGCATGAATTAATGAAGATAAATATATAGAATTAAATTGGGGATTAAAGTTCTTCTTTGCTCACTTATTCCTGAAACACTCCTCAAACACTCCTTCCAGCCCGTCCTCTCAGAAGCAACCATTTCCAACTGATCCAGTTCTGAAAAACAAAATTCATTTTAACCTCTCTGCCCAATGAATATATACAGACATATTATACATGCAATACATACACTGTCCTAATATCTATACCTAAACCTACATCTGTGTGCGTGTGTGTGTGTGTGCCACAAATTCAATTCTGTAATGTTCCCATTTTTTGCTATTAGAACAGACTATATATTACATATAAGTATATCATATATATATAATACTTTATTATGGCGAAATGATGAGTCTTGTTACTCTGGAGTTTCATCTGTGTACTCACAGGATCACCAAACAAGTCTGTAGTAAGCAAAGGAACAATTGGGTTGCCGGGCCTGTAAGTCGGCAGCGTAGAAATACCTAGCAATGTTTTCTGCCCAGCAAACGAATTTGTGCCTTTTTTCACTTCTAAACAGTTGCTGCTTTCATTTTGAGGAGACAAGACCTAACTAATTACATTCCTGGTTGATACTAGCAAGATGTAGCACTAAACAAGAAACTTTGGCCTTCTCAGCCAGAGCCCAGTAACATCTTACCTAGATATTTGCCACAATGGCGCCTAGTTTTTTTATTGTAATATTTCATGGAAAAAATAAACCCTTTGTCATGTTTTAACAGCGTTTCTGATAATTTCTGCCACCATGGAATCTTCACACATCTTAAAAATATTTTTTATGAGATGATCTTCCAACCAACTAAATATCTCATCTGCTGCTGCAACCAAATAACTTCTTTATCTGTTAAAAGTCTTATCTGATGATTCTGAAACTGTATCACATTAAAAATGATTGTCTTTACTTTAGTTTACTGAAGATTTTTACAAATGTCTGTCCACTAGTAAAGAAACTAGACGCATTTAGATATTGTCTGCTGAATTATTGTAGGATGTTAAGAGTTAAATGTGCTATAAAAGTGAGAATTATTTGTAATGTGCAAAAGAAAAGACTGCAGTGGCACCTACAAGTGATGTGTATAAAAGATGACAGTTAGATGAAGATGAATTAAACAATTCATGTATAAAGAGTTTGTGAAAAAGAAAGACATGGAAAAATGTTGTTCTCACAAAGAAAATGACAATGGACTGTATTTGGTATAATCCTGTAGTACACAATGAAGAAGCCTTATGGTTAAAGGAATAGATGGAAACAAAATGTCCAGTCAATTCTTACGTGAAATGCCTGAGACAGTTGACAAACATAGGAACTGGGAATGGATTAGGAAACGTGACTTAAAAGTTGAAACTGAGGCCCTTATTTTTGCAGCACAGGGACAGGCACCGAAAACGAACTATATCAAGTTCAATATTGATGAGTCAGTGAATTCCACTTTGTAGGCTGTGTGGTAAGAAAGGTGAGACAATAAACCATATTATTAGTGAATGTAAGATGTTTGCTGAGAAAGAGTAGAAGAGAAGGTACGACAACATTGCCAGATTGATTCACTGGAAGCTCTGTCATAAGTATGACATGAGCAGAAGGGAGAAATGGTAGGAACACCAATGAACAGTATAAGATTTTGTGGGAGATGACCAACCAATGTAACCATTTTATCGCGGCTAGATAGCCTGACCTTGTCGCAGAAAAGAAGAATAACAAGGCATGTATTGTGGATATTGCTTCACTGTGAATGAGAAGGAAAATGAGAAAGTTGAGAAATACCAGGAGCTGAAGAGAGAAATCAGGAAACTGTGGAGAGTCAGACAGGTGAAGTAGTACCGATTGTGGTTGGCACACTGGGAGCAGTTAGTAAAAGATTTGATGCTTGGCTTGAAAAGCTAGGAATTACCATCAGGAGAGAATTGTTGCAGAAAACAGCCTTGCTAGTAACAGCAATAATTCTAAGTTGAAGGAGAAGGAATGACTCAAAGGACCTTTGGCCATTGGCTATGGCTCGCTCTTTTGGCATAATATTGATATAACATCTGCCAGATCAAAAATATTATGAATGGTAATAATAATAATGTAGTTTTTGACAAGGAAAAAAGATCTTACTTGATTACAGATATAGCTTGTCCCTTTGACACAAGAGTGCAAAAAAGGAGAAAATTAACTGGTGCCAGGATCTAAAGTGGGAACTGAAAAGGATTTTGAACTGACATGAGATCAAAGCCGTCCCCAACATCACTAGGTACTATCTTGAAGAGTTTCCAAAACTGGCTAAAGAACATTAACTGAGCCCCCTTTTTTGCAACACTTCAAAAAGCATGCCTACAGGGAACAGCAAGGACGCTCCAATATGTCCTGAATATCTGAGGTGCATTAGCAGCTTGATGTTCATTTGGGTGAATTTTCTGGTTAAATAATATCAATGAGTAAAATATCAAATTAACAACAACAGCAACAACAATGTATTCCTTATTGACCACAAAGGGTTTACAAAAAATACATTAAGGACAGCACAGGACGGTACAAAGTGGGTTTCTTAGTGTAAAAATGAGTATAAAACAAAAACAAAGGATGTAACAAAATAAGGAAACAAAAGAAAATTCCCCAATAGGAGGGAAACTTCCAAGGGTTACTCATTGAGAAAGCCCACAAAAGCCACAGTTACTCTGACCACCAGGACAAGTGCCCTCTCCCAGATGTTGGTCCTCAATCTACAAGTGTATGTTCAGAGCAGGCCCATTCACTCAGGCCATTCTCACCTCTTTCAGCCACCTTTTAATAAATTGCTTTGAAGGCAGCACTTCCTTCTCCACCATGATTTTCTTCTTCAAGTCAAACCTGAAGAAGTTAATCAGGGGGTCGGCGAAGAGGAAAGTCCCTGTCTTCAGCCCTTTCTGATGCATTCACCATACAACCAGACAAAAGCAGCCTGTCCTTCCTGGCTAAGAAAGGGCGACAGGGCAATTTTGACGATGGACTCAGTTGACAGTCGGATCTGTCCTACACGTGACAGCAGGTATTCGAGATAAACCTGTAAGCCAGCGATACTCGGACACTGGACAAGTGCATGCAATGACGGTTTCATCGCCCAGCGTGCATCCTCGACATGTCCGGCTGATGGCACTTCCATGCCTGTAGAGTTTATCTTGGATTGGCAACGTTTGCCAGTAGCACTGCCAGGCCAGGGATTTCTGGAAGTTATCCACAGGCCTTGAACCGAAAGTCCTGCAGAAGAGAATGGTTGGTTGATTTTTATTGATGCCCAGAGTTTCCCTAAGAACATCGTCACTTTTACCCATCACTAATCCTCTATAGAACACGAAGGTGGAATTTCCACTGATCATAGTGCCAGATTGGCTGAGGGCTGTGAGTGTTTGAAGACATTCTCGCCTCCAAGCACTCCCCCAATAATAATGATAATAAAATGTTTTCAAAATATAATAATAATTAATTGTTTCTACTTTTGGCACAAGGCCAGCAATTACTCAGTACATTACTGGTACTTTATTTTATCGACCCCGTAAGGATGAAAGGCAAAGTTAACCTTGGCGGGATTTGAACTCAGAATGGCAAGGGTCGTAACTCTATGAGTCAAAGCATGGCGTTCGACTCACTACAGATATAATAATTAGTGATAATAAATTACAGTTAAGAAAAGGAAGACAATGTATGTAAATAGAGTTTGTGTGGATTGAGACATAAGTTTTAAAATTTGAGTTTGTAATTTTGTTTTAATGATTCATTTATTATTACTATTTCTATACTGTATAAAAAAAACACAATAACAGCTACATTAAAAATAATAAATCATTATAATTATGATAAAAATAACAGCAAAAATTGCATTTTTTTAAAAGTACATGTCTGAAAAGAGAGAGAGACAGAATGTCTAATAATTACAGATTAGGATCAGTGCCACTTTATTAAAATACTATAAATATCCTTATACTTAAAATAATAAACAATTAAATATGAGTGTATAGCCAGTTTAGGGAAACCAACCAGCCACACCTTAATGGGTTCTGTGTACTAACTTGACCTGCTAGATGTAGCAAGTAAATTTTCCCTAAATCACACACTATCACTTAAAAATGGGAAGGTCATATTGGATATTATCAGATCTGCCAACCTCTAAAAACCTAAACGAGGAGTACCATGAAAAAAAGTGCCCCAAAATGGGGAGATTTGACATAATGAAAGCTCTACCCATTTTCACAAGAGAAGTCATCTCTCACCTACCCCAAAGTGGGTGAGATATCTCCCCATCCGACGGGGAGCGTTGACAGATCTGTATTATGGCTGTCGTTGCACTATTTGTGATGATATGATTTGTTTTATAGCATCACTTTCTTCTCTTTGATTTCTTTTTATTCTTATTCATTGCATTCGTTCTCTTCTTGTTTGTTGTATTGTTGACCCATACTAGTTTCTTCTCTTATTGACTCTTTCTATATTATTCTTAGATTGAATAAAAACCTTTGATTTGGTACAAAATAATACAACACTATTTATAAACACTGTTGCAATAAGTTTTGCTGTAATAGAATGGGTTTTGTTGATGAATATCATTTTTAGGGATAAAAGAACAAATTTAACTACTATACTGATATCAGGGCTATGTATATTTTTAGGAAATTGTTATGCTTCCGTGACCTATTATCATATGTCAAATCATGGATGAGAATATATTGATCTTCTTTAGATACTGGAGTTCAAATATCAGACCTGTCAACTCTCCCCATCTGACGGGGGAGGGGGGGGGGGGGCTATTTCCCATCTACATTGGGGTGGATGAGAGATGTCTTCTCTTGTGAAAATGGGTATAACTTTCATTATGTAAAATCTCCCCATTTTGCCTCATTTCTCCCTGTTTTGGGGCATTTTTTTCATGGTACTACCCGTTTGGGTTTTTAGAGGTTGGCAGGTCTGAAGTATCTCAAACAACAAGAGGTCATTTAAAAATTATTACCATAAATGTAACTTTCCAATTCTTAAAAAATTAAAAATTAAAAGAATACAAGTACTGATATTTATAAACCTAAAGAATTATCAAAATGGTTGGAGTGTTGCGAATTTGAAAATTTAAATCTGAGGGTCTCAAAACAAAGAAAATAACAGTAATAACAGTTGATTACTATAGATAATAGCATATTTTATCATTATTGACCACTTTTAGGGTGGTGGATTGGTAGCATAGAGTTACGGCCCTTTACATCCTGAGTTCAAATCCTGCCTAGGTTAGCTTTGCCTTTCATCCTTATGGGGTTGGTAAAATAAAGTACCAGTAAAGCACTGGGTTGATTTAATAGACTTTCTCCTCTCCCCAAATTGCTGGCCTTGTGCCTGTAGTAGAAATCATCATCATCATCATCATCAGGTTTAGCGTCCGTGTTCCACGCTTGCATGGGTTTGGACGGGGGTTTTCCCACTTGAGGCAAGAGTGGTTGTCTTGCTCGCATAGGACTGTCTGGCGGGTTTTCTACAGTTGGATGCCCTTCCTAACACCAACCACATTTACAGTGTGGGGCTGGGAGGTTTTTACCGTGTTGCCTACACGGCCACATTACAGCGTCGACTGTCTGGCGGGTTTTCTACAGCTGGATGCCCTTCCTAACACCAACCACATTTACAGTGTGGGGCTGGGAGGTTTTTACCGTGTTGCCTACACGGCCACATTTACAGCGTGGACTGTGTGTTTTTTGTCGTGACACCTACACGATCTCATTTGTTTCGGCCTGGATGTTGTGGGACCAACATAACTGTACATTGAAAGGGGCGGTGTGGATGGGGTGGAGGTGGTGGGACGGGGGGGGGGGGGGGTGTTTTGATAGAGATGCCTACTGACTGTAGTAGGTTTTTACTTTGTATTTAGGTAAGGCGGGTCTTCTCTATTACTGAGTACCGCCAAAGGTCTCGGTCCAGTGACATTGTCTTGGAGAGGTGTAAGCGTGTGAGGTCGGAATTTATCAGCTCGTCCCATGTTTTTCTGGGTCTGCCTACTCCGTGGCTACCGTCTATCTTTATTGCCCTGCACTTTGTTATACAGCTGTCGTCTTTCATGCGCATCACGTGACCGTACCAACGTAGCCTTCTCTCGAGTAAACAACATCTGATCCCTCTTATTTCTAATTTTTTCCTTAGTTCGTTTATGCTTTGCCGTTCACGTATATTACTATTGCACATCCAGCGGAGCATGCAAGCTTCGTTCCTCTCTAGTCTGCGTATATCCTCTGCACACAATGCCCAGGTCTCACTGCCATGCAGCATTGCTGTTCGTATGCAGGCATCGTATAACCTGCCTTTCATTTTTAGGGAGAACCCTCTAGCGGCTAATAGTGGTATAAGCTCTCTGAACTTTTTCCATCCAGTTCTGACTCTAGCTACTGTACTTTCAGAGCACCCTCCCCCACTGCTGATTTTGTCACCCAGGTAACGGAAGCTGTCCACTATTTCTATAGAACCCTCTGCGCAGTTGAAGGAGCTAGTATTTTGTGGGCACTTGCTGCTACTTATTGCACCAGAGCACCGGCCACATGTAAAATCTATGTTATTAGTTAGCTTACCTGTGATCCCACTACATCTTTTATGCACCCATACTTTGCATTTGGGACATAAAATGGAGTTTCTACCTACGCCTTTCCTACACACTGAGCATGGCCATTTCCCAGATGGGACTGCCGCCATATTTTCTTTCCTACAAACTAGAACTTTAGTCTTAGCCAAGTTAATTTTAAGGCCTTTTGATTCTAGGCCGTGCTTCCATGTTTGGAATTTCTTCTCTAGTTCGGTCATTGATTCAGCTATGAGCGTTAGATCATCTGCGTATAGGAGTTCCCATGGGCAGCCGGTCTTGAATTCCTCTGTTATAGCCTGAAGGGCAATAATAAATAGTAGGGGGCTAAGAACAGAGCCCTGATGGACACCAACTTTTACGCTAAACTCTTCACTATATTCGTTGTTAATTCTAACCTTACTGACTGTTTCTTTATACATGGCTTGTATAGCTCTCACAAGCCATTCGTCAACACCTAGTTTTCTAAGAGACCACCAGATAATGGAACGTGGGACTCTGTCGAAGGCTTTCTCCAAGTCGACGAAAGCTAAGTATAGGGGTTTACTTTTAGCTAGGTACTTCTGTAGTTGTCGTACAATGAAAAGAGCGTCTGTGGTACTTTTGCCTGACACAAATCCGAACTGCATTTCATCTAGATCAATTCTCTCTCTGATTAGTTGCGCTATTACTTTTTCCGTGACCTTCATGACCTGGTCGATTAATTTAATGCCTCTATAGTTACTCCTATCTAGGGCATCTCCTTTTCCCTTATAGCAGTTAACGATGATGCTGCTACGCCAGTCCTTCGGAACAACCCCATTCTGTACGACTTGGTTAACTATCCGGGTGACCATGGTGTGTCCCACCGAACCAGATGCCTTCAGCATCTCAGCAACTATTTCCGAAGGACCAGCCGCCTTACCCGTCTTCATATCTTTGATTGCCTTGCTTATTGTACTACCCTGGACTAACACTGCTGGTCCCTCTATTGGGTCGATGTGGGGGAGACTGTCTTTCTCCCATTTGTTCTCCTCATTTAGAAGCCTTTCGTAGTGACACTTCCAAGCTACCTTCTTATCAGCGTCGGTGATGGCAAGTATGCCATCATCGTTAAGCACACACTTCTCCCCGACAATATCACGGTTTTCCTTGACACATTGCCTGGCAATCCTGAACACCTCACGTTTTTGGTCCTCACGTTGTAGAACATGCTTGAACTTTCTTTCCTCTGCTTCCCTTCTTGCGAAGTACACTTGTCTCCTAGCTTCCCTCCTGGCCACCTGATAGTCTTCTCTACTTCCCCCATCCCGCCATGCTTTCCAAGCCTGCTTTTTGGCCTTAATTGACTCCTCCACCTTACTGTTCCACCACCATGTTACTCTCCTCCTACCTACAGGCCTGCTCCAGCCACAGACTTCGTCTGCCGCCGTCAAATCACTATAGATAATAACAGAGAAAATTGTGTATATTACTATCAGAGATGGAATAATAGGAACAGATGCACTTCCTCATAGGCATTTTTATTAACTTTTTCTGTTTCTAACGATAATTTATCCAATTTTCTCAACTATAATCTATAGTGATCAACTGTTATCACAGTTACTTTTTGCGTTTGGGACTCTCACATTCAATTTTTTAAACTGATATTTATATTTTCCTAATAATTAATTTTTACTAAAGTTGAATTTAGTTAAAATTTCAAGAGTTGTCAATACTATATAGCTGAATTCAGATATGTTTACACATAACCTATAATTAGAAGTTTAGCACCTTAGCAAACTGATTGTTAGATGGTTGTAAAATGTTGGCAGCTCACAACTGACTATAGAGGAAAGTAAATGAAAGTTATGACTGTGGGCCTTGCACAAGGTCAGCTCAGGTCAAAAGAGAAGCTACTCTAATTGACAGTTTTAATTGAACTAAAAACAACACAC
This sequence comes from Eledone cirrhosa, assembly GCA_964016885.1. Lineage (NCBI taxonomy): Eukaryota > Metazoa > Mollusca > Cephalopoda > Octopoda > Eledonidae > Eledone > Eledone cirrhosa. Next base: position 389,356,536 of record OZ024740.1, on the reverse strand, counting down.
ACATGCATGCAAAAATCATGACCTCACATACACACATGCCTGTATACATATGTATCTCATGCACACATGCCTGTACACATATGTATGTATCTCATACACACATGCCTGTACACATATGTATCTCATGCACACAGAAAGAATATGGATGTTATAATGATTCAACTCTAAACTCCCTTATATGTAGGTCAACCGTTTAACCTCACAACTATTTTGTTCCATTTGAACAAAAGCAAACAACAAAATTAATAAATAAAAAATGAATAAATAAATATGAATAAAATTATAATAATACAAAAACTAGCATGACAAAAAATATAAATATAATAATACAAAAACTAAACTAACAAAAGAAAAAAAATATATTGACTAATAAAGTGTAAGAAGAGTGAGACAGAGGAGTCAGCTATCTGTAGCATGACAAAAGTCAGAGTGATCTTAGATAGATTTGATTGCTGTCTAACCACCTAACTTTGCTATGGACACTGATTTCTTGTTGTGGTTCACCTCTTTATTTATAGCATTTTATCTCTTTAAAAGATTGAATCTAACCTAAAAATATCTGCAATCTAACTTAACTTCTAGTTGTCAGTCAACCACTGCATGCCTGTTTGTGCTTGGTTGGTTGCTTGGTTGGTTGGTTGGTTAGTGTGTGTGTGTGTGTGTGTGTGTGTGTGTGTGTGTGTGTGTGTGTGTGTGTGTGTGTGTGTCTTTTTCTTGTCTCCCACAATTTCCTTGAGTATGCTTGTCTACACAGGCATATATACACCGATATACACACATCCATAAATATGTTTGGGTTTACAAGCTGGAGAAAAGTAGAATTCTATACATTGTGTGTATATATGTATATAACAATAATTGTTTCTACTTTTGGCACAAGGCCAGTAATTACCCAGTGCATTACTGGTACTTTATTTTATCGACCCCGTAAGGATGAAAGGCAAAGTTAACCTCGGCGGGATTTGAACTCAGAATGGCAAGGGCCGTAACTATGCGTCAAAGCATGGCGTCCGACTCTCTACCGATACTGCCAAACAATAATGAAAATTAGTACAGTGCTCAGGTGCACTACAGCTCTTCAAAGGTGCATGTATAGTACATAGAATAATGTGCAAATGTCACGAAAGTGAACAGTGCATGAGCCATGATATACATGTGTGTGTGTGTATGGAGTGGAGGGGGGATATCAGGTGTAGTGCTGGCGAATTTCAGGAAGCATGTAAGTTTTGAAGGATGCAGTGTCCTGACAACTGAGAGTGAAAAAGTGTTTCCGAAAGTCATGGGAGCTGTGCTGTTTTTTGACTTTGTGGGCATGTCCACGGGTATTAGACACATGGAACTCAAAAAGGTGCTCAGGGTTGTTGTTGGCAAGATGATTAATAATTTTGAGGGTGTTTATTAAATCAGTTGCCAGATGTCAAAGCTTTAATGTATCCATGCCCAGGGAAGCAAGGCATTCAGAGTATTGTAAATACTTGATGGAGGGTATTCATTTGGTTGCATGTCTTTGAACAGTTTCCAGGAGATTAATATTCTGAGAAAGATAGGGGTTCCAGACTGGTGATACAAATTCCGTAGCTATATACAGCTTTAAATAGATAGCTGGAGAGTGGCTGGCAAAGGTCATACTGAGTGATGCTAAGACACCCTTGGCTTACTTGACAATTTTAGAGATGTGCTTTGTCCAACACAAATCACTGTTGACAGTAATGCCTAGGTCACATTCACTAGAAGACTTCTTGAGATTAGTGTTGTGGAGAGAATATGTGAATGTTGGGTTTTTCCTCCCAAAATGCATGGTGATACACTTGTCCACAGCCAGCTTGAGTTACCAGTCTATAATCCATTGCTGCATTGTGTCCAGGTCTGATTGCAGGGAAGATCTATAGTGTACAGGATCTGTCCTTTTTATCTCAAGGTACAGCTTGATGTCATCTGCATATTTCAGTACTGTAGCATTCTTAAGTTGGCATCTATGTCATTAATATATGCAACAAACAAATGGGGATCAAGAACAGACCCCTGTGGTACATCAGATGTCATCTTATAGGGTGAAGAATGGTGTCCTAGAATTGTGACTATTTCTTGTTAACTGAGAATGAAGGACTTCAACCAGTTTTAAAAAATCATCTCCCACACCCATTGCAGAGAGTTTTGCCATAAGTCTTTTGTGTGGCACAGAATTGAAAGCTTTAGCAAAATCAAGATAAACAGCATCCACCCATGAGCTGGTAATGTCTTCAAGAAACTCGATGAGTTGATCACAACAGCTAGAGTTAGGGATAAATTCAAATTGTGAGGGCCGGATAAGGCTGTAAGAATTCCAGAAGTTCCAGAGTGTTTCTCTGACATAGGATTCCATCAGTTTAGCAATTGCAGCTAGTAAGACTGACTAGATGATAGTTGACAAGTGACATATGATCACCTTTTTTGAATAGAGGAATGACACTGGCAGTTTTCCACTGCTTTGGAGTAACATCGTTGTTAAGACAGAATTGAAAGAAGAATAAAAGCTGGTGCAGAAGAAAGTACCCACCATGTTTGAGAAGAAGATACGCAACACCCTCAATACCAGGAGAGGCATAGTTGCGCTTATTCTTAAAGTGGTGTCGCAGCATTGCAGGTGTATATATGTATGTATCCCGTTTAGAATAGGTAGTAAAAGTCGATGTAAAAATGCTGATATTTCAAGACTGCAGACTACTTCAATTTGGGCTACTAGTTACTTTTTAGGCTACTTAACTTTTTTAGAGGAGGGTGAGGCTACAGTCTGCTACATTTTTATTTTATTTAAACATTTTTGCACAATCAGTAAAATTTATAGACAAATTAAGGCTGCAGGGTGAATATTAAGGGATATTTAGCTGCTATTTCTAACATATTAGCGTGACCAAGTAGACATTCCCTGGTATGATTAAGTGAACCAAAATTTGGCAGAAATTACTCTTTTACTGGGTGGAAAAGGGGGTGATCTTTAAGTTTAAGGTGCAATTTTCATCTTGTACTTAAGCATCACTGAAGTCTGATTAAACTGGGGCAATGCATTCTCTGTCCTGTCAGCCAGGACCCAGAGGCGGAGGGTAAGTTGGTTGGTAGTGGAGGATACTTATTTGAATGTCACTTTCACACATGTATTGAGTGCCTTTTTTTTAAACTGTTGTGTTTATTTATCCATATATATTTTAAAGTACATATAAAAAAATCTAACTCCATTATTCTAAAACCCATTTATACAATGAACAAGTAGGTAATGTACAGTAAAGAATTCAAACAATTCTGGTTAACTATTTTAAAATCAAGTGAGAGAAGTAAAAAATGATGACAATAAAGCTTTGTCTTTTTTATTGCTTACTCAGTGGGGCAGTGCTCATGATTCTTTTCATAGCCTTTAAACTTGTTAGAAAGGTGGGAGGAAGGTATCCTCAAACAGGAGACCTGACATAAAATTCTTGTAACAAAGTTCCAGGTGATAGTGTTAAAAATGAGAACACAAACCTGACTACATAAAGCATGCTTCTTCAGCTTCTTCAGAGAACAAAAAGAATAAGTTTGTAATAAACTCAAATTTGGTATAAACTGTCAAAGCAGCTTATTCAGTAGCAAAATAACTGAATAAGAACTACAGTTAGCAGCATTTGTAGCTTATCATATAAGTATTAGTTTTTTAAGCAGAAATAAGACACAAGTTTTAAACAAAAAGTGATTTATTTAATCACAGATGTAATTACTGTTTCCTTCCAATATCTTCTGCCATCTTGTAGGCAGATTCATTCTTTCCTGTTCAAAGAATTTCCTGTCTTCACTGGTGAAAAATTCTTCCAGGGGAATTTTTACATCCTCTTCAGAATTGAAGGTCTGTTTATTAAGTCGAAAACAGGTGGAAATCTAAATTGGATGAATATGTAGGGTGTGGCAAAACTTCTCAGCCAAGCTCCTGCAACTTCTGCTGCATCTGTAAAGAAGTGTTTGGTTTGGCATTGTCATGGACAAAGACAGTGCTCTTATGATTAGCAATTGCTTGACACTTTTGGTAGATTGTTGCATTCAATTTGTCGAGCTGGTCACACTACATATCTATGGGAAGAAGCTAATAAAAGACAACACACTTCCAATCCATCCAAATTGAAAGTATAACCATCTTTGGGTGAAGTCCTGCTTTCAAGGGTGTGGTGGTTTGCCATGCCTTTCCCATGGTCGTTTGCTCTTCACATTAATATAGACAATCCATTTTTCATCTCATATCACCATTTTTTAAAAAAGAGAACTATTTTTTTCATGATTATGCAATGAATCATAGATGAAAATCTGTTGAGTGAGGTTAGCCTCATTCAATTGCTGTAGGACCCAAACATTGAGCCAACTGACATAACCAAATTGATGCAGATGGTTTTCAACATTTGATTTGGAGAATATCTGCAATGGTCCTGGTCGTATGAGGGATTCTAGTGTCAAATAACTCATTCATTTTGTTGCTGTTAATCTCAGTTGGCTAGCCAAAGCAAGGTGCAGCTTGGAACGAAAAATTTCCTGATCGAAATCTTGAAAACCATTTCTAGCACATACATTCCATAACATCATCCTCTCCATACACAATACATATCTTCCTGCAGGTTCCACCACTTTCTTAATTTGGTCCTCTATTTTCAGGGTAATCTCAAACACACAAAATATAACCTATCTTGTCGCAAGTTCACGTCAAACTACGTTGAAGTGTCAAGTATTGAATGAGTGGCCATGCACAAGAGACAAACTGAAGTTAGAGTGCTTGAAGTTTAGTGTCGACAAAAGCTGAACTGGCTTTTTGGCCAACCCAATATTTGAAGCATCATTTATTGGACAGGAATTTCTTCATCTTAAATTACAGCTGACTTGAAACTGCATTGAATAAAACATATTTCTTTATAAATGTATGGTACTCATATAAAATGTTATTGCTCCATCCTTACTGAAAGCCAGTTCTTGGTTTTGGACCAAGCCAACTAATATTGTTTGTGAAAAGTTTGTGTGTGTGTGTGTGTTTTATCAGTACAATAAATAGCAAAATAACATTGTAACACAGTTTTTAAGGTTATATCCTGTGGTAAAAACTACTGCTGAAGTGCTGCATCAAGTGATGAAAAGGTTCTCGAGTGATGAGGCAATTAATATTGGTTTCTGATTTAGGCACAAGACCAAGCAAATTTTGGGAGACAGGCAAAGTTGATTAAACCAATCCAAAGTTGACTTTGGCAGGATTTGAACTCAGAATGTAAAGAGCGTGGCCAAAATATTAAAGAATTAATTTCAAAATCATTAGGTCTTAGCTTCGATGCTACTGTATGGTATCTTGGTTCAAAGTAGGTTCAATCAAAAAATGAGTTGATAAGAGAAGGCTCTCAAATTAGCCTCTGATTACAGGAATCAGGCCATGATTCATTATCAAATAATTTAGCTACAAGGTATGGAAGAAATATATTTAGATCATGTCATAGAAATGGGAATGAGTGGGCCTACAACATATACCTACTTTTTGATTCCCAGGGTTTTGTATGTTCAATTGAGACATTTATTATTAGTTGTTACCCTTTTAAGTTTCTGTCAATAAAAATTTACTCATATATTTATTATAATTAGTCAGTTCACATAATAAAAAATAACATAAGTTAATTTATAATATACTGTATGGTAAGAGTGTTTTAGTATTCTGATTGAACGGCTGGAAGTTAAGAGATGGGATAGAGAAATGATTGGTTTTTTGTAAGGTAATGTGAGATCAGGTTGTATAAGCATGGATCTCACTCCCCCATGTCCATACATTGGAGAGAGAAGTGAGTGAAACAGCCATTTGTATTTTATTATTCATTCATTCATACATATATACCACCACCACTGCCACCACCATCATCATCATTTAGTTGTTGCTGCTGTTCTTGTGAAGATCCAGGTCAGAACTGACTGAACTGTCCTATACCATGTGGCCATGTGGATAGCTGGCCACATGACAAGAGATGACCCACAGATCTATCTTCATCTCTGAGCTAGTGAGGAAGCCTCTTGACTTGCATGAAGCTGCAGCCAAATCTTCCTTAACTATCACTCTGTCATCTTAAAAATAGTCAAGTCAATAGGAAAAACTAATAACATAAGAGTAAATAGATTCAATAGTCAGTAATGGCGTCTTCTTCTTCTTTCACTTATTCCTAAGAGGGTTGTAGGACAGAGTCCTCAAACACTCCTTCCACTGGGTCCTGTCAGAAGCAACCATTTTACCAAACCTTAGATTACTGAAATATAAAGATTTTAAGGGATAAAACTCTAATAGACTGGGGAAAATTAACCAGGAATGAATTCTGTTTGGAAAAAATACCAAACTGAATACATATTAGATATACTGAAATACAACTGACAACAAGCAACAATACATCAAGGTGGATTCATCCTAAATAGACTGAAACAATGGTGACAACTTTTATTTGTGGAATATTTCATGTAAATACAGTTTAATAGAAAAAAAAAAAAGAAAATTTAGATTAAAAAGAATGGAATGTAAAATAGGAAAATATAGAGAAAAAAGTAAAAAGAAAAAAACGGAAAAGGGAGGGAATGGCAAGGACTCTAGTGTCACAGAAGAATGGGCTATGAACATAGGGCGCCCCGTAGACTAGACCGCAAAAGAATTCCCTCGGACAATGGCCAGCAACACCTCCTGCAACAGCCACCCCACCTCACAACAACAAATTAGACATATCAAGTTAAATAGATCATAGAGATACTGAAAACATGATGGCAGCAACACTGCAGATATATCAAGATATCTTGAAATAATGGTGACTTGTAAAATCATATTGCTTCGCAAATATTCTGTATAATTTGATATTTTAGATATTCAAATATAAACATTTATCATTCTTAATGTCATCATGTGATTGTGTGTCAATGCAGAGGAATAAAATATTAAAGACGTATTTACAATGGTACATGATATATGATCTTCTACTAAGCTGTAACACTGCCAAAACATATTTACATCAGCATCAGCTAGTTTACTGTGTATAGCAGAGGTGATGATGCAAGTGTTGTTGTACATCTTCAATCATTATACCTCAAGCCTAAGGCTGTGTGTATTATGTTGTATTTATTTTTTCATCGTAATATTCCACCATTGTATTAGTGTATTGCAGGTATTTATTATTATAGGTTGTGTAGCTGTGAACATGTACCTAGATTTGCTTATAGATGAAGTGGACAAGACCCTGGTTTGGATCTTCATATCTAAGAGATATGAATATTATATTGATGTGAGGATGTAAAAGTGATGATAATGATGTTGATGATGATGATGATACACATTCATTTATTTCTTTAACCTTATTTTTATGATATATGTACATAGTATCTGAAGCCATTTTATTTATTAATAGAGTAATGTAATAGAGTAATGTTCAGCTCTGAGTGAATAAATCTAGTTTTTGGTTTCAACATCAGGTTTAAATGGCTTCATTTCTCCTATATTGCTAATACCTTTGAGAAATATAACATAATTGAGTTTCCTTCAGCTATGAAGAAAGTAGGGTGGGATTTGAGAGAGATAAAGGTACTATTTCTAGCAGGTCAATAACATCAAACCACTATTTTTCTCTGAATCTAAATGGTCTATTTATTTATTAGAAATAGCAGTCAAACCTCTCGCAAATTATACCCAACGGCAGAGGCCCCCAACCTTTGTGGATGAAAAGGCCACATTAACATTTCAAATTTAGATGGGGGCCACATAGAATTATCCATACTATCTTAGACAGTTCACGTTTTTATGATGACAGACATGCACTTAAAATTGCCGCATTCTGTCGCTTTTTCTATTGAAAGCCATAGAGAGACACACACACACGTTTTTTTGTAGTTGTGTTGCCTATATGTTGAATTTTTTTCCATACACACATAATACATATGAAGTGTGACGAACAGCGAAACAGGTTTCCTTTTATAATATAGATTACTACTACTACTACTACTACTACTACTACTACTACCACTACTACTACTATTTTGCAAAGTTATTTGAATTTATATAAAAATTGGTGCAAATATTTGAAATGTAGCAAAAATCCTGTCATGCAGTTGCTGGCTATGTGCAGTCTGCTGGACAAGAGCATAATTCTCATCTTGTTCTGAGGGCCACACTAAACATCCTTAAAGGACAAATGCGGCCCTAGTGCCACAGGTTGGGGATCGCTGCCCTACAGAATTCTTTTATATTGGATAAAGTAGTCCTAGATATATAACATAAAAAAACAAACAAACAGTGGGAAAGTAGTTGTCACAAATGGAAGGCCTTTGATCATAGGTCTGCTTGAACAGAGCTGGCTTGAGGCTAACAACATCTGAGACTAGTTTGTCTTGCTTTGATATGTTCACCTCTTATTGGTAGCCACTATAACTTCTTTCTAGCTCCACACTTTACAACTTTATACCTGGCCAGGTTAATTAAATTTTATGGTATTCATTTTTATTTCCCTTTTCAAGTTGTAATTTGACCTATTTGGTCTGTTGTTATTCTTCTTTCTGTTTATTTTCCCACTTTTTATTTCTATTATTATTTCCACTACATTATTATTTTCACTACATCTTCATTTGTATTTTTATATTAAGATAATACCTTTTGTTAAGTCTTTGTTTTTATCATTTATTTTGGTCATATATAGTGGCAGAGGAGCAGTGTACAGAGAAGTGAGGGTATAGGAAACAAGGGGAGAGAGTAACAGAGAGGAAGATAGATAGAGAGAGGGTGAGAGAAAGAGAAGAGAAAGGTAGAGAGAGGGTGGGTGAGAGGGAAAAGTAAAAAGAAAGACATGATAAAGATAATAGGATAAATAGGCAGACAAACACATGTACACAGTTAAAGTGGCTTATTGTGAACATTTTGAGACAAAGGCTTGTTTAGTTACTATAATTAGCTGATAACATTAAGCAGAGTTTGGGAGCCATATTTTACATTTGCTTTCTGTACTGGCATGGGTTGGACAGGTTGTCATGGTCTAAGACCAGATATGTTGGAGCAACCTCATCTTATAGATCACAGACTGGCAACTGAAGCTGGCTGTGGACAAGTGTACCAACATGCATTTTGGGTGGAAAAATCCAGCATCCACATACTCCCTCCACAACCCTGATATCAAGAAGTCCTCGTGTGAACGTGACCTAGGCATTACTGTCAGCAGCGATTTGCGTTGGATAAAGCACATCTCTAAAATTGTCAAGAAGGCCGAGGGTGTCTTGGCATCACTCAGCAAGACCTTTGTTAGCCACTCTCCAGCCACATATTTAAAGCTGTATACAGCTATGGTACGACTACACTTGGAATTTGCATCCCCAGTCTGGAACCCCTATCTTGCTCAGAACATTGACCTCCTGGAAACTGTTCAGAGATGTTCAACCAAGCGCATACCTTCCATCAAACACCTACCATACTCTGAACGCCTTGCTCCGACATCAGGTAAACACCCACAAAATCATTAACCATCTTGCCAACAACAACCCTGAGCACCTTTTTGATCTCCATGTGTCTAACACGTGGACATGCCCACAAAGTCAGAAAATAGCACAGTTCCCATGACTTTCGGAAACATTTTTTCATGCTTAGAGTTGCTGAAGCATGGAACAAACTACCTGCATCAGTTGCTAGCTGCCGAGACACTGCATCCTTTAAAACCTCCATGCTTCCTGAAATTCGCCAAAACTACACTTGATGTACCCCTTCCATACACATGCACACATGTGTATATCATGACTCATGCACTGTTCATTTTCCTGACGTTTGTACATTACCCTATGTACTATACATATACTTTTGATGAGTTGTAGTGCACCTGAGCACTATACACAATATTTTCATTATTATTATATTATTATTATACATACGTTTCATATTTGGCATGAGTTCTATGGCTGATACATTTCCTAACATGAACAACCTTACAGGTGTTCATACTAATGCAGACCACCTCCTCACACACTACACCAGATTTCCCCTTCTCCCAGTTTCTTTCTTAGTCTACTCATGTTATGGTGCTCATGCATACCAACAGCACACAGCCACTAGAGCATATTGGTCTTTCCAGCCTTTGCAGGTCTTCTGCAGCCAAGGCCTATGTTTCTGCCTTGCAGTTCATACGCAGGATACAGCCTATCCACCACTCTGAAAGCCCTTAGTCATTTTCACTCTAGTTACTCTACACTTTCAGCAACCTCTCCTACTGTTGATTAAGGTCACCCAAGTAATAAAAGCTGTGAACAACTTCTAGAGAGCCTCCTGAGGAATTAAAGGAATCTACTTCTCTAGTACATCTGCTGCATACAAAGCCTGTTTTCTCTGTCAACCTACCAACAGAAGGTGATCTCCAGCTTGCACTAGATAGGTTTGATGCCGTGTGCTGCATGGCTGGAATGTAAATCAGTGCTGTGAAAACTGAGACATTCGTCCTCTCAAGGAAGCCTGCACAGTGCACTCTACACGTGATTGGAGTTCCACTGAAGCAGGTAGAGAAGTTCAAGTATCTCAGGGCCGTGTTCACAAATGATGGAAGGCAGGAGGCTGAATTAAGTGCAAGAATTGTGGGAGCTGGTGCAGTAATGCTTCAGTATTCAGTAATCAGAAAAAAGGAGGTAGGCATAAAAGCCAAACTTGCTATCTTCAATTCGGTATTTGTGCCAACCGTTACTTATGGTCTTGAGTAATGACCAAAAGAATACGATCATGAATACACGTGGCCAAAATGGGGTTCCTCTGAAGGTTTTTTGGAGTAACGTTGCTCGATAGAGTGCGTAGCTCAGAGATGAGAGAGTCACTCCAGGAAGAGCTGCTACTTGTCTGAATTAAGAGATCACAGCTCCAATACTATGGGTTAGAATGTCCCAGGAAAGAATTGCTAGACAGATTTTATGAGTAAAACCAACTGGTAGGAGACCAAGGGTTAGACCTCAAAATGGTTAGATAACATCCACGAGCTTGGCTGGTCCCACTTGGGGATCCAGTCAGATCAGTTGGAGATGGTTGCTTCTGACAGGACCCGCTGGAGGGAGTGTTTGAGGACTCTGCCCCCATGAACCTCCCAGGAATACGTAGGAGGAGAAGAAGAAGAACTAACCATATATCTCGTTAAAATGACAATAAATACAACGATCAACATTTCTGTTAAATTGATGACCCCTCAAAACATCAGAATTAGCTTTAAAACAAACAATAAATCTACAACTACATTATTCATGTCATTCTTATTTTAAGACAGTGAAATATGATTTGTTACTATTATTGTTACAGTATCGGTAGAGGGTCGGACGCTATGCTTTGCAGCAAAGAGTTACGGCCCTTTATGATCTGAGTTCAAATCCCGCCGAGGTTAACTTTGCCTTTCATCCTTACGAGGTCGATAAAATAAAGTACCAGTAATACACTGGGTTATTGCTGGCCTTGTGCCAAAAGTAGAAACAATTATTGTTACTAATGGCAGTGGATTGGCAGTATCAGTAGAGGGCTGGACGCCCTTTGCGTTCTGAGTTCAAATCCTGCTGAAATTAACTTCGCCTTTCCTCCTTATGGGGCCGATAAAATAAAGCACCAGTAATACACTGGAATAATTGCTGGCCTTGTGCCAAAAGTAGAAACAATTATTGTTACTACTGTTATAGTAGTTTTTGTTGTTGTAGTGAACACACTTCACATAAGATATATTTTTATATTTTTTACTGATTTCAAACATTGGACTGTCTTCTGATGAAAGCCCAACTAGGCTTGGAAACTGGTTAAAGGTGTTTATATATTTTTTTAATTTTCAGGGAAATACGTACATTTGGCACGTTTACATGTCTATATACTAAAAATGTGTAAATTTATATACGCATTTTCCGTTACTTCTATTTTATATATACAGATATAACTTTAACACATGCTTCAGTGGCTTAGGATTATCATTAAAGCATTTAATGGGCTTACGAAAGCAGTAGTGTGCAGAGGGGGAGCATTTATATTAAAATCGAATAAAGAGTTTATTTCATGTTTCATCTTTGTTTATATATTCAAAATGTTTTCCTTTCTCATAATATTTCTCAGTATATTAGGCTTTATACTGGAGTCTTTGGGGCATACAATCAAGATTTGCCCCGGGCATCACCAGAGCTCTGGACACCGCTGTACGAACTTTCGTTAGACTAACAGGAATGGAAACTTCATTCCAGTAAAAATAGCTAACATTATATAATACAAATAATTTACCTTGCATGTTTTAATATGCCAGTGGAAGAAATAAGCGAAATTGTAACGTTGAAATTATATAAGCCTAAAATGGTAATTGAAATTTATGAATGATGGAATATTTGCGTTCAGTAAATATTTCACTAATTATGATATATCGTTACAAAAAGAATAACATACTTTAAAATAGAGTTAGATGTATACTAATGTAATTATAAAGTTTATGATCACTTTGTAAGTGAAGTTATGGAAAAATACTTTCAGAATATATTAAAAGAACGTTAAACACTATTGATGCATAAAACAGTAATTATATATATATCTATAATTAAAACAAATGTTTAGTGACTTAGGAAACTTCACGTTTTCCCCATTATATTTCCAATTTCGTATATTTCTCCCATTGGTGTAATAAAAAATATGTAAGGTGTGGTTAGAAAAAGCTACTTCACTTACCGCTGGCACCGCTAATCCAATGGCTGGTTTCTCCTCTCCCACGTGCGTACAATCCAACTCGTTAACCGGGAGCTCCAAAACTGACGTCCACCACATTCGCTGACCACCCTAGAGAGAGGCAGACCTGCTGGCCCTTCCGGTCAAGCACTCCCCAGCCTCCGGCCACCGCACACCACACCATACACACATAAGGTATTTGATTTGTATTTAATTGACTCTGATGAGCTATTCTTACTGGAACGAACTCTTCATTCCTGTTAGTCTAGCGAAACGTTTGTAAGTCCATTAAATGTTTTTAATAATAATCCTTGTCTAAACTTTCGTTTATATATATATATATATGCTTTGTGAAATTATGACACAACTATGATTAGAATTTTATCCATTAGATTAAACTTTGGACTGTTTATTGCCTATCTTGTAGACTCATCATCATTATCGTTTAACGTCCATCTTCTACGCTAGCATGGGTTAGATGGGAATTGTCCACTTGAGGCAAGATTGGTCGGGTGACCGGGTCTCGCTCGTATAGGACTGTCTGGCAGGTTTTCTACGGCTGGATGCCCTTCCTAACACCAACCACATTTACAGTGTGGAGTGGGAGGTTTTTACCGTGTTACCTACACGGTCACATTACAGCGTGGACTGTGTGTTTTTTTGTCGTGACACCTACACGATCTCGATCTCATTATCTCATTTATTTGGACTGGATGTTGTGGTACCAACTTTACAGAGAGAGGGTGGTGTTAGTGGGAGGATAGAGTAGGGGTACTGGATTTGGGTGTATATTTGGTTAAGAGGTGCCTACTGACTGTAGGTTTCGCTTTGTACATAGGCAAGGCGGGTCTTCTGTATTACTGCGTGGCGCCAAAGATCTCGCTCCAGTGACATTGTCTTAGAGGGGTGGAAGTGTGTAAGGTCTGAATTTATCAAATCGTCCCAGGTTTTTCTGGGTCTGCCTACTCCGTAACTTCCATCAATTTTGATCGCCCTGTACTTTTTTATACAGCTGTCGTCTTTCATGCGCATCACGTAACCACACCAACGTAGTCTTCTCTCCAGTAAACAGCATCTGATCCCTCTTATTCCTAATTTTCCACTTAGTTCATTTATGTTTTGCCGTTCGCGTATATTACTATTACACATCCAACAGAGCATGCATGCTTCGTTCCTTTCCAGTCTGCTCAGGTGCTCTTCACACAATGCCCATGTCTCACTGCCATGTAACATTGCTGTTCGTATACAGGCATCATACAATCTACCTTTCCTTTTTAGAGAGAAACCTTTTGTGGCCAACAGCGGAATAAGCTCTCTGAACTTTTTCCATCCCGTTCTGACTCTGGTTACTGTACTTTCAGAACACCCTCCACCACTGCTGATTTTGTCACCCAGGTAACGGAAAGTGTCCACTATTTCTATAGAACCATCTGGGCAATAGAAGGAGCGAGTATCCTGTAGGCACTTGCTACTTATTGCACCTGAGCATCGGCCACATATAAAATCTACGTTGTTAGATAGCTTACCTGTGATCCCACTACATCTTTTATGTACCCATAGTTTGCATTTGGGACATAAAATGGAATTTCTACCCCCTCCTTTCCTACACACTGAGCATGGCCATTTCCCAGAGGGCACCTACATACTAGAACTGTAGTCTTAGACAAGTTAACTTTAAGGCCTTTTGATTCTAGGACATGCTTCCATGTTTGGAATTTCTTCTCTAGTTCAGCCATAGATTCAGCTATGAGTGTTAGATCATCTGCGTATAGAAGTTCCCACGGGCAGCCGGTCTTAAACTCCTCTGTTATACCCTGAAGGGCAATAATAAATAGGAGGGGGCTAAGGACAGAGCCTTGGTGAACACCAACTTTTACGCTAAATTCTTCACTATATTCATTGTTAATTCTAACCTTGCTGACGGTTTCTTTATACATGGTTTGTATAGCTCTCATAAGCCATTCATCTACACCTAGTTTTCTAAGCGCCCACCAGATAAGGGAGCGGGGGACTCTGTCAAAGGCTTTCTCCAAGACAACAAAAGCTAAGTAGAGGGGTTTACGTTTAGCTAGGTACTTCTCCTGTAGTTGTACAAGAAAAAGAGCGTCTGTGGTACTTTTACCTGACAAACCCTAACTGCATTTCATCTAGATCAATTCGCTCTCTGATTAGTTGTGCTATAACTCTTTCTGTGGCCTTCATGACCTGGTCAACTAACTTAATGCCTCTATAGTTTCCCCTATCTAGAGCATCTCCTTTACCCTTGTAGCAGTTAATGATGCTGCTGCTACGCCAGTCAGTTGGTTTGACCCCATTCTGTATCACTTGGTTTACTATCCGGGTGACCATAGTATGTCCCACCATTCCAGATGCTTTCAACATCTCAGCAACTATCTCCGAAGGCCCAGCTGCCTTGCCTGTCTTCATATCTTTGATTGCCTTACTTATTATTCTACCATTAACTTGTACTGCTGACTATCTTTTTCCCATTTATTCTCCTCATTTAGTAGCCTTTCGTAGTGACACTTCCAAGCTACCTTCTTATCAGTATCAGTTAGGGCAAGTACACCATCATCATTACGCACACACGTCTCCCCGACAATATCACGGTTTTCCTTGACACATTGCCTTGCAATCCTGAACACCCCACGTTGTTGGTCCTCGTGTTGTAGAACATGCTTGAACTTTCTATCATCTGCTTCTCTTCTTGCCAAGTACATTTGTCTCCTAGCTTCTCTCCTGGCCACTTGATAGTGTTCTCTACTTCCCCCATCCCGCCATACTTTCCAAGCGTGCTTTTTGGCCTTGATTGTCTCCTCCGCCTTACTGTTCCACCACCAAGTTACTCTCCTCCTGCCTATAGGTCTGCTCCAGCCACATATTTCATCTGTCGCCTTCAGCAGGTTAACTTTCAAGAATTCCCACTGTTTCTCTATATTGTACGTCTCTAATTGCTCTTCCTTACTATCAAAAGCATCAAGTAATATGCTTTTAAATTCGTTACTGGCTGTGGGGTCCTTCAACTTCTATATTCTTCTCTATAGACTATAAAATCATATTGAGTTTTTAATATTTTTTAGCTTTATATACAGTTGTATTATCAACTCATTCGAACTTGTTTATATATATATATATATATATATATATATATACAGGGGCGGTGGAAACATTTCTGAAGTGGCGGGGACCAAATTTGGTCAATATAATTGTAGTGATTAGTTTAGCTGTTATTATCAAATATCAACCAAGATATAAAAAAACTTCGATATGCGATAAACATAACATATACATAAATTGTAGCGCATATACAAATAGATTGGTAGTTTGGAGAGAAAAATATAATTATTGGGGGAGGGTCATGCACTCTGGCTCAAAAATATAAACGCACTTTTTCTTCTCTGTTTTTTTCTTTGCTTGTTGCCTCTTGGAATATGTTTACCATCATTCCGTTGGTATACATCTATTATGCAATTTACACCTGAAGATGTCACCGGGTTCTTACGCAACATGGCTACTGAAATGTGCATAGTGTTTGCAGAAATAAATAATTAAGGAAATTCAACCTATTTGGCCTCCTGTCATTGGATTGGCAGTATCGGTAGAGGGTCGGACATCATGCTTTGCAGCAAAGAGTTACGGCCCTTTATGGTCTGAGTTCAAATCCCGCCGAGGTTAACTTTGCCTTTCATCCTTACGGGGGTCTATAAAATAAAGTACCAGTAATACACTGGGATAATTGCTGGCCTTGTGCCAAAAGTAGAAACAATTATATCGTCTGGTACTTATTTTATCGATCTCAGAAGGACGAAAGGCAGAGTTTGAACTCAAAACGTAAAGATTCGTAATACCATAAGGTATTTTGTTCGACGTTCTACTAATTCTGCCATCAAGTAGCTAATATGTGTTATTTTGCTGTTTTATTTCTTGAACTGTACCTTTTTGTGAGTCTTTGTATCTGCTTTCTGCTAATCTTATTTTAACCACACCCAAAGTAGCAGTTACAGACATCTCAACTCTCCCCGTCCGTCGGGGAGATTTGTAATAGCCTTTGGGGTTGCTGAGATATGTCTTCTCTTGTGAAAATGGGTATAGTTTTCATTATGTAAAATCTACCCATTTCTTTCCGTTTTGGGGGCACTTTTTTTCGTGGTACACTCTGTTTGGATTTTTAGAGGTTGGCAGGTCTGCAATTATATCTGGGTCTATTTATAATCAATCTCCCAATATTTCATATATTTCCATTTTTATATTTTTGTTTTTGGATTAGACATTTAAACATTCTACGCCATACAAATAACCAGTACTTGTAACTTCAAGGTATGCTATTTCACATTAGTGGCACTTAGACAGCCTAACCGACACTTAAAGTGATAGCTTTATTACAAGTATCAAACGCCAAGTCAATAATTATGCCACCTAAAGTGATCCGATTATAACAGTTAATGAAAGGAAACAACTACAACTCCAAATAGATTCCAAGTTCACTCACTTTCAACCTAAAAGGAATCACACTTGCTGGTTCCTGGAATGAAAGCCACAAATGCATAACTCAAATAACACCTGAAACAAAAAGGCGATATTATTAAAGACAGTGGTGGATTGGCAGTATCGGTAGAGGGTCGGACGCCATGCTTTCCAGCATAGTTACGTCCCTTTACGATCTGAGTTCAAATCCCGCCGAGGTTGACTTTGCCTTTCATCCTTACGGGATCGATAAAATAAAGTACCAGTAATGTACTGGGTTATTGCTGACCTTGTGCCAAAAAGTAGAAACAATTATTAAAGATATCGTATGCCTCATATGTGACGGACATCGTCGCCCTCAAAGTCCCGAACTTGATAAACTGTTTGAGCTACCCGAGGTATCTGCCGGTGCTCTTGACTTTGGTTGGTGAGGTCGGAATGTATATTATGTTCGGTAACACTGTATATTATGCAAAGAAAGGAGGCAGATTTGAAACTCGACGGATATTTTAGTCAAACTGAATATAAATAATTGTTTCTACTTTAGGCACAAGGCCAGCAATTACCCAGTGCATTACTGGTACTTTATTTTATCGACCCCGTAAGGATGAAAGGTAAAGTCAACCTCGGCGGGATTTGAACGTTACGCTGAGATAGCTAGTTATTGATTACGCATATCAAAGTCCCAGAACTGCTTTGGACATTGTGGTTAATTGTTTTTTTTATTCCATTTTTTGAGTCTGGAAGAGTTGCATCTTTGCTTACAAAATGATTCCAGACAATTGGTCCATGATAGGATAGAGGTAGCTAAATTTATTAAATTTTGTTATGGCATAACTATTACATTTGAATGTTACCCTGGAATACGTCATCGGATATTTATGAATATTTTAAATAGAATTTTCTTGAACACATTTTAGTGTAGAGTTGTGATAATCTTAAAGACACCCAAAGGCTAAGAGTCCTGTAAAACTATTGTCCATTTGACAGATTTGAACAGACTGGAGACTAGTAGACGATGCAATGGGATTGAATCTAGAACTATATCATAGCAAAGTGAAAGTCGATCAAATGGACTTCAAAATTGTTCATCTTCCACTTCCTAAGGTTTTAGAGACACAATACCTCTCTATATTAGATAGTCTTCTTCTTCTTCCAGCGGGTCCTGTTAGAAGTAACCGAAGCAACCATTTCTAATTGATCCGACTAGATTCCCAAGCGAGACCAGCCGAACTAATGGATGTTCTCCAACCATTTTGCTCAGATAGTCAACAAAGGTAAAACATCACAGGAGAACAATACAATCCATTGATGGCATATTAGTTCAACGGTTAATATTGTTGGAAAAGTGTGTTAGTGTTTCGGAAGCTAGTCTTTCATTGGAAAATAGATAAAGAAAGAAGAGACGATGTTTGGGAGAAAAAAGAAAACAGACGAGTTCAATATATTTGTTAGTGGTGGCGGGAAGCTTTCTCTTAAATTTGCCTCAGTACGTTACTGGTTCTTTTTTTTATCGATCTCGGAAGGATGATGCTGGCAGGATTTGAATCGAGATCGTAAATAGTGATACTTAAATAATTGTTTCTACTTTAGGCACAAGGCCAGCAATTACCCAGTGCATTACTGGTACTTTATTTTATCGACCCCGTATGGTTTCTGATTTAGACAAGGCCAATAATTTTGGGGGATGGGAAAGTTGATTAAATCGACTCCAGTGCGTTACTGGTACTTTATTTTATCGACCCCGTATAGATGAAAGGCAAAACCAACTTCGGGAGGATTTAAACTCAGAACGTAAATGGCCGTAACTAAATACCACAAACCATGTTGTCCGACGCTCAACCGATACTGCCACTCCACCGCCCTCAGTCAACTTCGTAATTATGCGAAGTCCTTTGTTTTAGTTATTGCAGAAGCACTGTCAAGCTATTTTTGAATTTCTTTGATATTAAGCACAGCCCTGTCATGTGAGATACTGATAATGCAAGGGTTTATATTGTCACCTTTTTATAATGACTCCTCCCTTTATTATAGTATAGATATATCTTCAAGTCTTTTGATTCATGCTGTATTTTCTTTGCTTTGTCAGCTGTTCTTATCTTTAATACTGTACACAATAGCCATCTTATCTATAGTGAAATAGGTTTTTGTCTTCATTTTGTCACTTTTATCATGTTCACCAATTAATTCGAAGAGTGTTTTTATTTCCTATACGGCATTTTCTTAGTTCTACCAAAATCTTTTTACAGCAATTGTATATTTGTACGATTCCACCTTCTTCGTAGATGCCAGGCAAATACACCTTGTCTACATCGAATTCAGTGTGGTGTATTCTAAACTATGTCACATGTTTCTTTTTTTCTAATAATAAATTCCCATTTTATTACAATGAATAATAGACCCCCCCCCCCCCCCCCCCCCAAAAGTATTTACTTACTAATTGTTGTGCGTTCTAATATTGCAAAACTAAAGCTCCAATTCCAAGCTTTTATTCAATATCTAGAATATAAAAACAGTAATTAGTCTTGAAGAAATATAACAATAATATTTGTAAGAAAAGAAAGATATGCAATAAAACAAAGTTATATTGAGGATAGATGAACTTCATAACATTCTTCGCCGATTTTATTGTTCTTCAATATAGCGCTTGGGGGCTACGCGTATACGATTGCTTCGTCTCACGGGGTCAACAGGAACTTGCGGTAGGATGCTAGTGCTATTTGCCACGGGATTTAAATCAATCACGGTTTCATCTAAGAGTAGATCGTTACTGTGGTCGATGTTAAGTGGTCTCGGCATATCAGCAGGACTGCTAATCGAACTGTTTTCTTGGATGGATTGATTGTCATTATTTTGACAATTAATTGGGACAGGGGAGAGGTCTGCTGTTGAGACTGTACTAGATCTTCCATTTTGATATCTGACAACCGCGAAATTAGCATTCACGATCTGTTAGATAATAACTTTATTCACTAATGGGTCGTTCTTTGTACGAATAAAGTTTCTAATATAGGCGTCGTTTCCAACTCTAAGCCAATCTGGTAGGGAAAATCCTAAGGAACCCTTTCGATCGAATCTAAATATGCGGTTATGGGGTGACTCATTAGTCGCTGTACAGAGAAGTGATCGTTGCGAGGCAAGAACTTCTGGTATGATATCTTCCCACATGCATTGAATTCCTTTCCAGAGGACTCCGTTGTAGCGCTCGTTTTGGCCATTTCCTTGTGGATGGTACGGCGAAGTGCGCGTGTGGGATATACCATTGGACAAGCAGAAATGATCAAATTCTTTGGAGAGAAACTGAGTTCCTCGATCGGAGTGTATGAATGAGGGAGCTCCGAATATTGAGAAGATTTGTTTGAGACAGTTAATGACAGTGTTTGAGGTGATGTCACGCATACCGAAAGCAAAAGGGAATCTGCTGAATTCGTCTACTGCAGTCAATAAGTATATGTTTCCTGCTTTTGAAGATTTTGGTTTTGGTCCAACGATATCGATTGACAGACGTTCGAACGGCCTTGTTGACTTAATGAGTTTAGCAGATGGAGGCTTGAAGAATTTTGGCTTGCACTCCAAACATGATACGCAGTTTTTGACGAAGTCGCGGATTTCGTCTACGGAAAAGGGCAGGTTATGGCGTCGGATATAATCGTAAAATCTAGTTACTCCTGGGTGTGCTAAGTTGGTCGTGGAGTACTTTTAAATCACAGGGTGGCGATATAACTGCAGCGATTCTTGAAAGACAATCGGCTTGGGTGTTGAGGTAGCCGGGTTTGTAGTCAATGTCAAATTGATGCTCTGATAGTTCTAAACGCCAGCGAGATATTTTATCATTTTTGATTCGTGATTTATTACTCGAGAAAATGAAGGCTACTGATTTTTGGTCAGTCCGTATAATCGTATGAAAACACTTCACGTAGTGCGACCATCTCCGTACAGCTTCAATAATAGCCATAGCTTCTCGCTCCATAGTTGATTGTCTTTCCTCGGACGGTGTAAGTGTTCTCGACAGGAAGGCCACGGGCCGTTCGTTTTGAGAAAGTATAGCTCCGATTGCATCGCCAGACGCATCTGTTTCTATTACCAATGCGTGGCCAGTTTTAAGAGGAATGCTAAGAGCGGCATTAGAGATATCTGCTTTCATGGCTTGTATTACATCTGTAGCTACTTTATTCAGCGGGAACGAGTCAGCTTGTAATAGTGGTTGGATTTTCTTCGAGTAATCGGCAATCCACCTAGCATTATAGGCTAGGAATCCAAGGAATCGTTTCAGTTGTTGTTTGTTTGTTGGGATTGGGTAGTCTAGTAGGGTTTTGATGCGTTCCTTATCGGGTTTCTTTACTCCGTTCTGAATGTTATAACCTAGTATAGATATACTCGTTTGGCAGATTTTACTCTTATCCGAGTTAAGAGTTAGGTTTTCTGTCTTCACGGCGTTTAAGAATGCTTCCACATTTCTATCATGTTCAGCTTTGGTATTTCCCGTGACTATGACGTTGTCAATATAGGCATAGGTTTTGAGTAAGTTATATTTCTCTATAACTTGATCCATAATTCTCTGAAAAACAGGTACAGCGTTAGTCACGCCGAAGGGTAAGCGGCAGAATTGGTAGAGTTTGTGATTAGCCTGAAATGACGTTAGAGGTTTGTCAATTTTTCTTAAAGGTACTTGGTGATACGCTGATTTGGGGTCGAATTCTGAAAAATATTTATCCTGTGCCACTTTGTTAACAACATCCTCAATGTCGGGGGATGGATACTCATCCAATTGTGTATACTTATTAATTGTCTGGGAGTAGTCTACCACGAGTCGAGGTTTCTTTCCGTGTACTATGAAGCACTGAGCTCGCCAAGGTGAAATTGATTCCTCAATGATACCGGCTTCTAGGAGGCGAGTTATTTCGGACTTAATAAAATTGTCGTCTTTCTTGTTAATGAAACGTCCCTTAGTGGCAATCGGCTTGATATTTGTGTCGGCTAAATCGTGGAAGACAAGAAGCGGATTAACTTTTATTGTCGGAAAGGTACAGCATAGTTGATTTGAAAATTTCATGGGAGGTCGGGCACCGCCAAGGTGGAGAATAATAGATCTATGCTGGGTGAGGACATCCATTCCGATAATGACGTCTGCGACAAGACTTTTTGCAGTGATTAGGTTCACAGAGTATTCCTCGCTGTAGATACATATCGGTATGGATGTAGTACCAGTCGTCATTAATATTTTATTGTCGGCTAGTGTGATTGCCCGTTTTTCTTGTTTTACGCTCAAGTTTAATTCAGTTGCTATGCTATGACGTATAAACGAATCTGTGGAACCAGGATCGATTAAGGCCTTTAGTGTGGTGTCTTTTATAGTTATCGGGCAGAGAATAGCTTTAGACTGTTTGCCGGTATTTAATGAACATATAAGTGAGGCTGCTTGCTTACTGCTTTGGCAGTCAGATTTACAGACTAATTGCCAGTGGCCGATCTTCCCACAAGAATAGCATATGTCTTTTCTAGCTGGGCATTTATTTCTAGGATGCCTAGAAAGTCCACAAAAAAAGCATTTAAATTCACTTTGGGAATTAGCATTTTTCAAGTATTTCAGAAGAGGTTGTTTTGATTTTGTAGCTGCTACGGTAGGTTCTTGAGAGGATGTAGTTGACAGTGTTGATGAATTCAGAGAGACGTCTAGGTTAAATGATTTAGTAAAATCACTGGATAGTTCTATTGCATTTGCCATTGCTATGCAGGTTTGCTTGAGTATCGTCCAGCTCTAGGAGACGTGCTCGTATAGCGTCTGATTGGACTCCTGCTACTAGTGAATCCAGGATCAACATATCTCTGTGGTCTTTAGCTGTGATGGCTTTACAGTTACATTTTTCCACTAAAAGGTTGAGTCTTTTAATAAACTCTCGGACGGTTTCTTCTTGCTTTTGGCGGCATGTTAGGAGTTGATGTCTGGCATAGAGTATACGACTGGGGGCTAAGAATTGAGTATCCAGGGTGATTAGTGCTTCGTTGAAGTTTTCTGCAGATTCGAGTAAACTAAATAGGTCGGCCCCAGCTTGTGAACGAAGGTAGGTCAATTTATGGTTGTCCTCTACTATGCCGTTTATGAGTAGGGAATCCACAAAACACTTCCGCCACCATCGCCATTGCTCGGATGTGGGGTCATTTGGGAATGTTGGATGTGGAATTTTTAATTGAGCCATTGGTATTGAGAATGTAGCAAGCTTTGAAGGTAGAGTAAGGGTGGAAACGAATACCACAAAACGTCTAGTCTCGGAACGAAACAGTTGTAACAAATATCATATTGCGTTCTAATATTGCAAAACTAAAGCTCCAATTCCAAGCTTTTATTTAATATCTAGAATATAAAAACAGTAATTAGTCTTGAAGAAATATAACAATAATATTTGTAAGAAAAGAAAGATATGCAATAAAACAAAGTTATATTGAGGATAGATGAACTTCATAACACTAATATAGCTAGGCTGATCATATTTTATTTTTTCATTTTTGTGGTGGGCTTCCAATAATAATCTGATCCTTCAATAAATTTCATTTTTCCTCTCTCTAATGATTACGTATAGGCGGCGAATTGGCCGAGTCGTTAAAACGTCGGATAGAATGCTTTTTGGTATTCGTTCCGGCTCTCTGCTTTCTGAGTTCAAATCCCGCCGAGTTCAACCTTGTCTTTCTTTTTTTCGAGGTCGATAAAAAAAGTACCAGTCTAGTACTGGGTCGATTCTTCCTCTATATCTCTTTCTCATTTCCTCTCTCTCACTTTCTATCTTTCTCTGGAAGAAATCTTCTGTATTCAGGCCTGGAGAGGGATAGGCTCTGTCAGTCTTAAGACACGCCCAAGAAACGTCGTATGTCAATACGACACCCCTACGACTCTATCAGGAGTTACGGGACCATATATACATACAATAATTGCGTATATTGTTTATTATTAGCAGGAACGATGGCTACAGAAGTTCACTTCTCAATCGTGATGACTTGGGTTCAATACTGTTGTGCGACATCTTGGGAAAGTGTATTTTACCATAGAATTTGGGTCAGTCCAGATCTTGTGTGGGAAATTGGGTAGACATAAACTGTGTGTAAGCTTGTCGGACAGACCCTATTTGCAATTCAAACGTCCAACTCTGTCAGCCACTGGGTCGCAATAATTCCAACTGAGGATTACGTTAAGGATAATTGTAGAATGCCCAGTCACTTACACGTTAATTGAATGGACAGGTAGGCTAGTTGATCGGACAATTGAATACTCATAGTCGAAACTGACGGAGATCAATTTATGTTTTATTTTCAATAGCAATGGTATCGATAACAATAACAGCACAATCCTCAACTATAAAAGAAAGGGCTGCTAGAGATAACAACTAAATCGTTTTCAAACTGCACCTCACCACCTTAAACAAGGAAGGACACATATAATGCATTTCTAGATATACTATGTATGAATATGAGATGGCCATGGCTGGAATGTTGTTGATCATAGGTCGGCTAGATCAGAGAAGCTACTGGACTAAACAACAACAAATGTTCATTGTGTGGGAGCTACTACGTCACCGCTCAATCTGCTAGAGTTAGTAGACAAATATTCCTCACACCACACTCTTAAAAAAGAAGGACACATTAGATAGTGTTGTACAAGATATATTATATCTTGAAAAAAAAAAAACGTGATGGGAGGCAATTGTTGGATGACCTTCGAGTAAAGGCCAGCTTGGTGCGAGCTGATTTGAAACTAAGTAAAAGTAAGAAAAAGAAACTTCTCATAGCATTCAGTAGTTACCAGTTAAAGATGAAATAAAACCAAGAAGCTTTTTACAAGACTATCAACCCACCAATTGGGTTAAACAAAATATACACCCCAGAGAATGGTTGATACTATAAAATCGACGAATGTTTCGATGGCGTACAGTGATGAGCCCCAAACACCCACGGGGAAAAGAAACCTAAGCAGGGGTGGGGATGGTGGAGCATGTTGCAAAAACAAAGAATAAAAACAACAATAACAATTGAAATAGTAAAAAAATAGCAATGATTTCTTTATTAGCCACAAGTGTTTGCACATATCATACATAAATATAAACATAGGGGTAGCAATACATGAGGATCTGAACAAACAAAGTTATACAAAACGAGGGCGACAAGGACGCTATACAACAAACAAATACAATTCTATAAAACATGAAATAAGTATAGAATTATTATAAAACATAATCAACACAAGATAACAATATAAAACATAAAAAACATGGAGGATTGCCTATCTACACATGGGTGCAAACCCACTAGTTAAGTTGAATCAGGGCACCCTGACACCATACATTAGGGGCGGTGGAAGTATTTCTGAATTGGAGGGGGGGGGGGGCACAAATTTGGTCAATTTAGTTGTAATGATTAGTTTAGCTGTTATCAAATATCAACCAAAGGGCGGTGTATTGGCAATATCGGTAGAGAGTCAGACACCATGCTTTTCAGCATAGAGTTATGGCCATTTGCGGTCTGACTTCAAATCCCGCCGAGGTTAACTTTGCCTTTCATCCTTAAGGGGTCGATAAAATAAAGCACCAGTAACGTAATGGGGTCGATTTAATCAACTTTCCCCTCTCACCAAATTACTGGCCTTGTGCCTATACTAGAAATCATTATTAAATATCAACCAAGATATAAAAAACTTCGATATGCGATAAACATAACATGTACATAAATTGTAGTGAATATACATAGATGTGTGTTTTGGTAATTTGGGGAGAAATATATAATTATTGGAGGGGCAGGAGGAATGCCCCCCCCCCGTTTCACCACCCCTGCCATACATTATATTCTACCAGGGGTACACTGAAATCAGCGGCAAGCATTTTTTCGGAGTGTTCATCAGTAAGAGTCATATACTTCTTTTATCGTTAAAGTTGATTATCCCGGTGTCCTCAATAGTATTCTCCGATTTTCATGTCCATCCACATACTACACGGATTTTCCTCTTCCAATTCATGTCTTTTATTAAGGAAACCAATGCTTCTAGTTCTGAAGTTCGTGTATTTATAAGAATCACACCGCTTAACTTGTTCTTTTTTTTTAAAAGCTTTCTGATAGTAGTTTTTTGTATGTATAACAGTATCGACGTTATAGACTATGGACTGCAGCAATGCAAACAACAGCAATAGCAACAGCAGCATCATCACTACCGCATCACCACTAACAACAATAATGTCGTAGTCGTCGTAGACGTTAGCAGAAGCAGTGTATTTGCAGACATGTTTTCAAATCAAGTAGCTAAAACGCAATCCGAGATTACTTAATGAATATCTTGAATATATCTTAAAAAAGATAAATTCGATAAATAGGGCAACAAATTGGCGAAGTATTTAGAACATCAAATAAACTGCTTTATGATACATATTTTGGCTCTCCACGCACTGAGTTCAAATCTATCAGGGGGTTAACATTGCTATTCTTCCTTCAAGTAGCAGTGAAGGCACGTAAGCATGTCGGTAGAGCTTTAGACTCACAACCATAAGTTCGTGGGTTTTATTCCAAGACTGGACGTAGCCTTGTGTTCTTGAACCAAATTATTTCATGTTTTTCCGCCAGGGCAACCGGCAGATGGTATCAGCAATGGAAACATTCTTAACTTGGTCCTATCTGACGATAGGCTCCTTCTCTTCACAGTCAAGTACTAGGGTCGATTGTCTCTCTCCCTCTCTATCTCTCTTTCTCTAAAAGGGATGGGCTTCGCCAAATAAAAAAAAAGCCCCAAACACCCCTTTGCGATTTCACCAGAAGTGCAGGGCCCATGGATTGATTTGAGGGAAATAGTTATCCTGTACAGCAGGAAAAAAGATTTTGATTTTGAGTTTACACATACGCCCATCGCTCACTACTCAAATGTTATGCTTTCTCTATATCATAGAAAGATGTTTAAATTGTTTTGATTTACTACAATTACCTGATTGGAATCTACCACCTCTCTATATATATTCAGATATGTGTGTGTATTTTATAGATATGCGTATGTATTTGTGAAAGTGTAAATTTTGATCGAAGTTGAAATTACATAGATTTTCTTGTTTATGTGTGATCCCTATCATCCTAGCTGCAAACCGCAAAAAACAACAAAACTATTGTGTATTTTTTATTATTATTCACATGCGGTCTAATAGTTTCACTCTAGTCTGTGTAGAGACTAGACATGTCATAAATACTAATTCTATAATCTCCTGCGGATCATATTTGAATTCTTCTAAGTTGCACTTGACTGCTTGCAAATTAAGTTTACTAAAAAAAATTACCTAATAGGAACAACAGTGTATTACTGATGATTAATATCAAATTATGCTGGGAAGATTGAGCCACTTTTTCCTGTATTTGCATACATTTACTAAAACCAACCAACCAAACAAACAAACAAAAAACAATGGCTAAGTTAACTTGTATATAAGAAACATGCGATTTGATCATCAAACATTTTAGCAGAAGAGCTTTTCAAATGATTAAATATACATTGTTAGATTTAAAGAGACCCCTTTCACAAACAAGTGATCTGTTTCTGAACCATAAAAAAAGGCTCCACATCGCTTGGGAACATGTAAAAGATGTAAGCTCGATATTGTTAGATAAGGTATTACTTAGATAGAGGGTTTCAATGTCGTAAGAGTAGTTTAGAGAAAATTAAAGATTCTTTAATGTGTTTGCACAGCCGGGGGTTCTATACATTATTGTATCAGACAATAATAGAGAATTCATAGCAGATTTCGAAACTGTGGCAGATTCTATCATCATTCTAATTGTCTTATCCAATGTATGAAATGCCACAACTGTGGGAATTAGGCCACTTAAACAGTTCTGTCATTCCAAGTCAATGCACCATATTAACAATGATATCCATTATTGGAAGGAAATCACAAACCCAAGAAAACAATTGAGAATACATTTAGAGAAATGAAAGTTCAAATAATATTATAACGCATTTTAATAATTATTTTCACGTTTCCGAGCAATCAATGTAATAAACGAATTGATTTTGTATTTATATATTGAATAAATTATTAACACCACTGAGTAAACGCGTTTTTGATGTAGTTGGAATGTTATTGTATAAGTCTATCAGTCGTTCACTCATTTGTGAGCGTAGATGAATTTATTATGTAATCTGGCCATTTTCTCCAGACAAGCTGACGACAGTCCCGAACAAAGGAATTCAATATCTATGTGGTCGAAAAGGTCGGCATGTGTAGTCACACAGACCAATTTAGTCAACCTGAGAACAAAAGTTCAAATCAGACTGATTGCATTCGTTACATAGTTCCTCGCCTAGATCGACAAAGGAGTAGCGGACCAAACTACAAGACTATGCCCTGAAGAAATACGTGGAATCGAGATCTTGCTGGCTGCCAATATGCGGAGCTGTGGGTCGCTAAAACAGGTTGCACAAGCCAGGTGTGCATTCCTCAATATGCAAGGAATCGGAGACTAAATCTTGAAGTCAAAACTATGGCTATTTGGGTGTAGTTGCATGTAACGAGTGCAAGGTGTACTAGTGCCGTGTTTGAGGGAGTGTGCCAATAGATTTTGCCGTAACCTCAAAACTAGTGGAGGTAGAATATAGAAGAAAGAATTATCTCGTGAAATTCCACGTAAATCAATTACATAGACCTTGCGCTGTATACAAAAAAAAGAAGAAAAAATCTGAACATTTTGTAACAATGTGTATGCTTGTGCAATGTGTGTGTAAACATCTACATGCATGAAACATCGAATGGTTTGAAACATACGGGATCGCAATCGTCAAGCTGAAATGGTGCACCTTAGTGAGTGGGGAAGATGAGACCAGATTGAAGTTAAGCCATGGAGTAATTGTGTGCCGGTAGCATTGCACACCTGAGTTAGGCGACTGAGAGCCGATAGCTTTTGTTGAGAATAGGTATCTCGCCATATCCATACATGAGTCAAACTGCACACGTACATGTCTCTGTAAAAATACAATTGAAATGCTTGACGCAGTGTGTATGCGTGTGCGAACATTTAACAGATATATCACAAAAGTAACATTACAAATAAACATAAAGGAAATAAATAAGAAAATGATTGTTCTAAAGATAAAGAGTTCGTTATTAGAGAGGGTGGGGTGTATTACCAAAATGTTGCCTTGCGGTCTGCCAAGGTCAGCTTTGCTTTTTATTTTTCCAGGGTCGATGAAATAAAGTACTAGTCAAGTACTGCGTTCGATTTAATAACCCCCCCCCCCCCCCTCCTCCTCCCACCAGTGTCATAGCAAGGGATCTCAATGTTAGGCAACAAAGACAATTTTGGTAACTCCAAACCTTGATTAACAGGTATGATAGGCCAGTGGAAATTTCTGCGCCTATTCACACTTGCGTCCACAAGCGATTGCCCCTTTCGCACCCCTTTGCTACGCTTCTGCCGCCCAGTCCCACGAAAGCCCGTACAGTTCATCTGAGGTTAAGAAACTATCATATGATTAAATACGTCAAGAAGACACATGTTTACACATTTACGTAGTTTCCGTTAAATATTGTGTTGATTTTGTACACATATATTTATCTATTAAAATTATCTTGTTTTGTAATATGTTTTTCTGTTTCTTAAAAATATATTTGAGGCAGCTTCTTAAGAAGTGAGTAGCTATATAAGTATTTAAACACTAGCCACGTATTTTATAAAGCAATCCACACTTCAGTTATGTTAATACCGCTAAGAATTCTTATTATTTCTCTCTAATCCCTTTGTTATTGTATTGTATTTATTTTCACTTTTTGTCCCATTGCCCCTATTACTAATGGCATTGTTAATATTGTGGCTGTTGTTGTTGGTTGCTGCTGCTAATTCTACATACCTTCATGATTTCAAAAGATAATGTATTAAAAGAGAAAAGAGTTAAAACGAAATAGTGTTTATTGCCATCCACAGTTTTTTTCCACCTTGTAACAATAAATAATCACAACTAAAAAAAGAAAAGGCGGATGGGTGGGGATTGCTTAGTGGTGATAATAGTTACGCTATTATCTCCCCTCAGCCCTCTTTCTTGTTTATTGTTCGGACATCTGAATACAATGAATGTAATATCTTCATTTAATGTTTTCTGACAACAACCATGTTAGCCATGACAACGCCTTAAGAATTTTTACCCATAAGCTAATTTAAGCTTTACCAAATACGTGCTGTATCATAGTTACCAGATCAATTTCATAAAAAAGTAGCGTGAGAAAGTAGCAAAAAATGAAAAAATCACTAGTAAATCAAATATATATTATTGTAAGGGAAAAAAGCGTAGCCTCACCTATCTTGCGGGCCCTGTCCTATTGTCGATCTTGTCCTGATGGGATATATCCACGAGAGCCCTAGCCGCCAAATCTCTGATCAGAAATCTAGCACATATTTCTGAGCTCACACAACAATCAAGTTCGATTAACACAACAGCCCCCCCCCCCCTGGGAGGGGGGGATAAGAGAGAACCCATGCCAGTTGTCCTTCCAGTTATGTGACGTCACTAGCCCCTATACTTCCGACAAGCCCATCTCCACACGCCCCTTTCCCCAAAGATCACCATTGCCTCACTTCATGTCATAGTCCTCCACCCACCTGGGTGGAGGTCGCTCCCGATGTGATCCCAGCATGCTCGCATCCTTTTCATCGTCGTCCGACAAATCGACGACCCTGCGGACATCGAAGACACGACACAACATTCGATCCACTAACACGTTGTTTCAGGAACCCACAGTTACCATTCTCTTCTCCCATTGAGACATGCAGTGCGCATTTAGGAGCTTGACCCAGACTTCGTCTCCTACCTGCACGAATGCAATCTCTCCCCCTTCCATAGGTTACTGTTATACTGTACATGGATGCCGCAATTTAAACCTGAATATCGCTCTGTGTGACACCGACTCCTCTGCCTGTCATGACCGGGTGACATATATCAAAACACTTGTAACGGAATTCTCCTATAAATTACCCGGCGAAGATTCGAAACCGAATCTAAGAGTTCTCGCATCTGAGACCACCCATTATAGGGAATTTCCCACGATTGTCTTGTCAAGAAATAGGATGATAAACGTACATACCACTTGACCTGTGACCTCAGCTTCCTGAGAGACAATATCCACATGGCTGATCATAAATCAACTTCATATACACATCCTTCTAACTATAACATTATTATAAATACAATGACTTAAGGAACCCAGCAGGCTGACCCGAAGCAGCAGTCAGCGAGTGATAACGATGTAGGCATCAGCAGACCTTTTAACCTTTCTCTCTGCTGGCCCTTACTGGTCCTCACCCTATCGACCTCAGACACAGCCAGCCATGCCTGCCTGACAGATTGACCACTACTACTACGACAATAACGTATACTAAGAATACACACACATAGTAAGTTTAATTTGTTTACTGCTATGCTTCACCTATTCTTTCGTCTTCCTGTCATATTGTATCTGTAAGATACAACACAACCTTTACCATATCGTTTTCTGTGATGCATGCATTTACGCTAACTCGTAGAAGCTAACCAGCTAATTAATGTAAGGATAATTCATGTCATAAATATCATTATTCGATGTTTAAAGTGAATATTGTTATAAAATAAACGTTGTTAACAACTCAATCATGGCATTATTCTTTTCATCAAACACCCATCAAAAGAATATCATTTATCCACTACACACTGCCTCAATGTGAGAGATATGTTCCTTCTCCATCTTGATCGAGCGATGGTGTCTCTCCACAATCCTATTTCCACTTGGTCTATACGCCGCTTTGAAGAAGTGGTTCATGTTCCACTTGTCAAGCATTTGTTTCAGCACCTCTGAACGAAATGCAGTGCCGTTGTCTATCAAAAATATCTCGTTCAGCATTCGTTCAATTTCATCTGCAGCCCGCCTCCCCTTTTTATTTCCTTCCCTATTGCTACCCACCTCGGTCCAGAGTCGATCATTGAGAGATACGTTCCCTACTGCAATGCGTCACATCCACAGCCAAACGTTTCCAGTTGTGTTCCACTGGAATTTTCCCGTCTCGTGCACACCCGGAGCGGGATCGATGGACTGACTCATGTAACGACCCCCGACCACCTTTTGAATAATCCGAACGTTTGGAGCCACCCCGATAGCGGCCCACTTGTCTCCCGCACATCGAGAACAATTCACGCCGGTGCCCAGTTCCTGGATTTCATTTCCTCTCCGAAATATCAATACACCTGCCATGTCTCTTCGCAGCTTGTACAGTACCACCCTCCATCGCCTACCGGCTGGATTATGTTTTTCGTTGGCTGCACCACTGCCATTAGCAGCAACACGCCGCTCTCCTCTTCCTTTCAAGGGATTAGAATACACTCCTCGACCCATCTTTCCACCTCTCCCTCGAACTTGCCCCTGGCATTTCCTTTCAATGCTGATATCAGCTCACTTTATTTTTCAACGTCGGGGGTTTTCTCTTCTAGTGTCATTTAACTGTCCACTGCTGACCGTCGAATATAGCCTGGAAGTCCTTGTCTTCAATGGTGGGTGCACATTTTTCTTCAGAGTCTTCCTGCTGTACCCTGACGGCGCATAATGTCCCACAGCATCCAACGTTACCCCGTCTTCATTAACTGTAACACCTAAATGGCCGATCGTACCCATGCCCATCACCTCCATCCACCTCATGGTCCAGCACAATTGCTTGCAGCCTTATTCTCGTTTCCCGTACCACCATCTCCACCATACTGCTACCTCTTCATTTCAAGGTACAACGCCAACATATTTCCTTTCAAGTACATAGCCATGAGGCCTGCTACATCTTCAATGCCTTGCAGCCTGGTCACCACTCTGATCTTTCGAATCCAGGCGATTATATCTCCCTCGCCACAGAAGGGTCAGATAGTATCGTTACCAATCCTTATATATTGTCTACGGGTGAGGAATGAGAGTGGAAAAAAAAAAGAAAGAGCAAGACGTTGAGGAAACGTGTAGCCTCACCTACCTCGTGGTCCTCTCCTATCGTCGATCTTGTCCAGATGGAATGCATCCGCGAGAGACCTACCCACACAAACTCTGGCCAGAAACCTAGAACATATGTCCGAGATTATACGACAATCACGCCTGGTCAACACGATAGACAAAAATGGAAAGGATAGCCAATGCCTGTCGTCTTTCCAGTTAAATGACGTCACTGACTCTATACTTCCAGCAAGTGTCTTCAGTCCCTCTCCATATATATATATACGCACACACACACACACACACACACACACACACACACACACACACACACACACACACACACACACACACACACACACACACACACACACACACACACACACATATATATATGTATATATATATCATCATCACCATTTTACGTCCGTTCTTCCATGCTAGCATGGGTTAGACGGGTTGTCCTGTTGTGGGCGGTGTCTGGTCGGCTGACCATGCCTTGCTCATACAGGAACTGATTTTGGCTTGATTTCTACAGCTGGATGCCCTTCCTAACACCAACCTCATTTACAGTGAGTGCTGGGTGCTTTTTCCGTGGCGCCTACACATCCACTTTACAGTGTGGGCTGGGTGCTTTTTTGCCGTGGCACCTCCACGACCACCTTGCAATAGGAGGGTGTGGGGGGCATATTGTCTATATGCTTCAGCTTGTACCCATGGGAGGTCGGGTACTCTGTATTACTGCGTGACACCAGAGGCCACGCTCGTGTGTCATCGCCTTTGAGAGGTGTAATTGGGTAAGGTCGGCTTTTATCACATCATCCCAGGTCTTCTTGGGTCTCCCTACTCCGCGGTTTCCATTGATTTCTAGTGCTCTGCACCTTTTTATGCAGCTGTCATCCTTCATACGCATCACATATCCATACCAACGCAACCGCCTCTCCTGCACACAGCATTTGATTCCTCTTCTGCTCAGTCTCTCTCTCAATTCATTTATGCTTTGTCGTTCGCGTATATTACTATTACACATCCATCGGAGCATGCAAGCTTCGTTTCTTTCTAATCTACGTAAGTCTTCCACCTTCAGCGCCCAGGTCTCACTACCATGTAACATTGCTGTTCGTATACACGCATCATACAGTCTGCCTTTCATTTTGAGGGAGAAGCCTTTTGCAGCTAGCAGTGGCAGTAGTTCCCTGAACTTCTTCCATCTCGTTCTTACCCTAGTTATTGTACTTTCTGAACACCCACCTCCGCTGCTAATTCGGTCACCTAGGTAGCAGAAGCTGTCTACTGTTTTTACAGAGCCCTCCCAGAGATTGGTGGTACTTGTTTCCTGTGGTTGTTTGCTGTTTTCTGTCCCAGCACAGCTGCTGCATGTGAAGCCTACATTCTTAATTAAGCTTCCTAAGATCCCGCTACATCTCTTGTGTACCCATTGTTTGCATTTGGGGCAGAGAATGGAGTTCCTACCTACACCTTTCCTACATACTAAGCAAAGCCATTTCCCCGAGGGGATCTGGGTTCTGTTTTCTCGTCTACTTACAAGGACCTTAGTCTTTGTCATGTTGACTTTGAGACTCTTTCTTTCTAGTCCCTGCTTCCAAGTTTGGAATTTATTCTCTAGTTCTACCATAGATTCAGCTATAAGTGCGAGGTCATCAGCATACAGGAGCTCCCATGGGCATCCGGTCTTAAACTCCTCCGTTATTGCTTGCAGGACTATGATGAACAGGAGAGGGCTAAGAACAGAGCCCTGGTGGACATCAACCTGCACGCTAAATTCCTCGCTATACTCATTGCTAATCCTAACTTTGCTGACTGCTCCCCTATACATGGCTTGTACAGCTTTCACAAGCCATTCATCTACTCCTAGTTTTCTAAGAGCCCACCAGATTACAGCACGTGGAACTCTGTCAAAGGCTTTCTCGAGATCGACGAATGCCAGGTAGAGTGGCTTACTTTTAGCTAGGTACTTTTCCTGTAACTGCCTCACAAGGAAGAGGGCATCAGTGGTGCCTCTTCCTGGTACAAACCCAAATTGCATCTCATCTATTTTCACCCGGTCCATAATCAACTGTGCTATAACTCTTTCTATTACTTTCATGACCTGGTCCATCAGCTTTATACCTCTATAGTTTCCTCTATCTAGTGCATCACCTTTACCTTTGTAGAAGTTGACAATGATGCTACTGCACCAATCTTTTGGTATGACACCTTCTAGTATTACCTGGTATATATATATATTTATTTAGGTTTGTTGGTCTGAACACGGAAGAGCCAAACTCCTGGATAGAATTGGTCATTCCGTATGGTCAATCTTGGTGTAATATTGTGGAGAGTACTCAAC
This sequence comes from Eledone cirrhosa, assembly GCA_964016885.1. Classification (NCBI taxonomy): domain Eukaryota; kingdom Metazoa; phylum Mollusca; class Cephalopoda; order Octopoda; family Eledonidae; genus Eledone; species Eledone cirrhosa. The sequence continues at coordinate 389,321,102 of OZ024740.1, read as the reverse complement.
GTAGTGCAGTTCACCCGTCTTCGTTCGTGTAGTTGGTGGTGCGAATACGGAGTTAATTAAAAATAAAATAACATAACACTTTGAGGGCGACTGGCCGAGGTGAAAGCAGCTAGTTGGTCAGTCGTCCTCTCTGTCTCTGATTTTTCGGACCCATGGATTTTTATATATTACTTTGTTATATTTCGAATACCTAATGATATCACCGGATTCATATGGGACCCGGTCATTGAAATGATCATAGTATAATAAACCTTTCAAGGATTTACACCAGTCCAGCCTCCTGTTATTTTATATATATATATATATATATATATATATATATATAGGAACGAGTAGGACCCCGACGGCTGAGCTCAAGCCGTTTCGACGGCTAATTCTGGACTAAATGAAACATGTTATCCTAGTATTTGAATAGCCGAGCTTCTCAGAGGGTAATTCCATATATGGTAAAAGTGATTGTCACAAGGATTGGTCAAAAGTTTGTTGTTGAGACATAATAATTCTATCATGGTAATTTGTGGAGGGAAGGGGTAGCTGAACCTGCCAGTAGAAGATAGAGGGAGAGGGGGTGGAAGACGCAGTCGTGCGTTAATAGTGCCAACTACGGCAGGGCAGGAGGTCAAAGAAGATACTAGGGGGGGGGGGAGTCGAAACAATAAGTAAAACAATATGGGGTAAATATATAGAAAAATACCGGGAGTGTTAAAAAACAATTAAGTGTAAAGAAAAAAACAATTTCTCGTTACTATAACCTAAGGACAGCTATCAAGTCTCTCACTGGTACTGCTAGACTAAAGAAAGGTTTACTAGGTGGGATGGAATTATAATGAGACCCTTTTAAGAGGTATAAGTAAACAACCGAATATATCTTACGGTGACGGGTCAACAAGTGGGGGGCCAAAATACTAAAGAAACTACCACGAAATAATAAATTAGAGTCCCGAGACCAGTACGAAATAAAGGTTTCTACCCCAGGCACAAGGCCAGCAACCACCCAGTGCAAAAAAAATAAACTAATACGAAATAATAATTCAGAATCCCGAAAAAGAATACTAATACTATTTCTAAGGGTGCTGCCACGCTACAAAAATTCTAGTGCAAACTACATAAATGCTCGTACGACGTATATGTAAAATTTGATACGGAAAATTAATTCAGAATCCCCCCCCCCCCCCCTACAAAAAAAAATACTGATATACGATAAATTAAAGCAAAGATACCACTAAGAAATATAGAAAGCACGGAAAAGGTGCGGCCATCGGATAAGAAGGCTAGTATCCAGGGTCTAACACATCTGCTATAAAAAGCGGAGTCGGCCAAATCTATCATGGATTAGGGGAAGGGGGTGGTGGTACTGAGGCTACAAGGGACCGAGGGGCTGCCTCGGGTGGGCGAGAAAGTAAAAGGACGACGACAAAGAAAGAGGACTGGGGTGGAAGGACTAGGGAGGGAGGGGGGAAGAAGGAAATATAGAGGAAGTGATAAAAAGATATAGAAGATATTAGGTCTACCTTTGCAAGCAGGGGTTACCCGATACAAAATCGGCAAGTGGGGTGTTATAGTCCTAGTCTACCCCCCGGGTCATTATGGGGTTTGAGAGCGAGGTAAGTCCTACGCAATCGGTGTTTACATGCAGTTACCAGTTCATCTTTCTTGTTTAGGAGTTGGTCCGTCGAGAACAGCATTTGTAAAGTTTCCTCCGAGCATAAATTGCACGGACGGCGTCCTCCCGTGTAAGAGTTGGCTCTGGACAGTAAGCTCCAAGTGAGATCATAGGTAATATTGTTATCCTTGAGGTCCCATATGTGGGCCGAAAGTGTAGTGGCGTGACGCCGGGCCGGGTTTCGGAAGGTATGTCTGTGTTGGTATAGCCGGGTCTTGAAGTCACATGCGGTTAATCCTATATAGGCTTTGTTGGAGGTGTCCGTCCTCACGTTGCACTGGTAGATCACATTACGATCTCTGCATCTGTTGTCGAGGGGGCAAATGGATCCATCAGGACAGTTGAACCTCCTGGTCGGCTCTGCACTGCTATTTCGGTTATTTCTTCCATGGGGGTTGAGTTTTTTGTTGTTAGAGGAGACGATGTTTTGTGCAAAGTTTGGTGTGGTGCTGTAGGAGAGTTTGATGGTATTTTTGTTAATTATGTTGTGGTAGCGGTGTTGTAGTGGGAAGTGTTTTTCAATGAGCCTAAAGAAGATTTTCCCGATAGGAGTTGTCACCTCGGCGTTATCTATGATAGATTTGGCCGACTCCGCTTTTTATAGCAGATGTGTTAGACCCCGCATACTAGCCTTCTTATCCGATGGCCGCACCTTTTCCGTGCTTTCTATATTTCTTAGTGGTATCTTTGCTTTAATTTATCGTATATCAGTATTTATTTATTTTTTATTAATTTTTTTGAGGGGGGGGGGGGGGATTCTGAATTAATTTTCCGTATCAAATTTTACATATACGTCGTACGAGCATTTATGTAGTTTGCATTAGAATTTTTGTAGCGTGGCGGTACCCTTAGAGATAGTATTAGTATTCTTTTTCGGGATTCTGAATTATTATTTCGTATTAGTTTATTTTCTTTTGCACTGGGTGGTTGCTGGCCTTGTGCCTGGGGTAGAAACCTTTATTTCGTACTGGTCTCGGGACTCTAATTTATTATTTCGTGGTAATTTCTTTAGTATTTTGGCCCCCCACTTGTTGACCCGTCACCGTAAGATATATTCGGTTGTTTACTTATACCTCTTAAAAGGGTCTCATTATAATTCCGTCCCACCGAGTAAACCTTTCTTTAGTCTAGCAGTACCAGTGAGAGACTTGATAGCTGTCCTTAGGTTATAGTAACCAGAAATTGTTTTTTTCTTTACACTTAATTGTTCTTTAACACTCCCGGTATTTTTCTATATATTTACCCCGTATTGTTTTACTTATTGTTTCGACTCCCCCCCCCCTAGTATCTTCTTTGACCTCCTGCCCTGCCGTAGTTGGCACTATCAACGCACGACTGCGTCTTCCACCCCCTCTCCCTCTATCTTCTACTGGCAGGTTCAGCTACCCCTTCCCTCCACAAATTGCCATGATAGAATTATTATGTCTCAACAACAAACTTTTGACCAATCCTTGTGACAATCACTTTTACCATATATGGAATTACCCCCCCCCCCGAGAAGCTCGGCTATTCAAATACCAGGATAAAAATGTTCATTTAGTCCAGAATTAGCCGTCGAAACGGCTTGAGCTCAGCCGTCGGGGCCCTACTCGTTCCTATTACCCACTCTACTACCCTAAGTACTGAGTACTTTGGTGCGTTATGGTCCACCTGGTTCCTTACCACATTTCCTTCGTTATATATATATATAAAGAATTAGTATATCTACCAACATATATATATAGATGTATACCTATACAAGCAAATATATAGGTTTTGTCTTAGTAACTTTGTGGTTCAATGCAAAGGGATGCAGAACAATTATATGAAAAACGTAAAATAAGAAAATTATAGTAATTAGCTTACTTACTTAAAGCTTACTTCCTTTTCAGAAACTAATTAGTTGGAATGAAATTTAAGTAAGTAAGCTAATTACTATAATTTTCTTATTTTACGTTTTTGATATATATATATATATATGAGACGTATGGGGTAGCCAAAGTGCTCCAGTGACCACGGTCAGTTGCGTCTATCAATACAGTGTTCCAACTTTTGTTGACGTGTTTCAGGTCTCTGTCGAGTGCGTGCTGCCAGTTCACCTTGGGGCGTTCTCTTCCTCTCTTTCCATGGGAGTACCTATACAGGACCTGATTAGCACTTGGGAGTTGTGTGATGTGTCACAACCAGCCACATCGACGCTTGCACATGACATTAGACACACGTTGTTGGTGAGTTCGTTGACGGACTTCTGTTGGGGATGAAGTCATTGTACTTTTCGATGATGCGTCGTAGAGTAAATATTTGATCGACACAGGAGTGTTTGGGTCAGAATCCACGCAAGAATAATCAATTGCCTCTTTCATTCGATTCAGGATAACCTGGCGGTAAACCTTTTCTGGTATGGATAGATGTGTTATTTCCCTTCAGTTGTCCCATTCTGCAAGATTACCCTTTTTAGGGACACACGCAACTGCTACGTATTTTCAGTCCTCCGGTATTTCACATGTATGCCAGATCTGGTAGCAAAACTGACACATCCATGTGGTGACGCATTTTCCTCCCGGTTTTGACCATCTCTGCGGTGGTGCCATCTGTACCTGGCGACTTATTGTTTTTTTTTGTTTTTTTAGGATTTTGATGATGACCTTCCATATTTCTTCCCCTGAGAGATCGTCTCATTAAGTGGGAGATGATAAGAGGGTTCTTGAGTTACTGTCTGAGAGTCAGACTCAGGTCGATTTAGAACTTCCTCCACCACTCCACAATAATAGAACATATTGTACAATAACTCCTTCTTAAAGTGTCGCCCGGGACGGACTGCCTCACCTACCAATTCTTCTGACCCAGGCATCCAGGCGATACAGATTAACAGACTGCAGAGGGGCAGAGGCGTGTTTTCACTGTTCAGCTAATGTGTGTTCCAGATTTCTTTCAATCTTTGTGCAGTGGTCATGAGTCCAGTTTTTCTTTACATAGTATATAATTGTTTCTACTTTTGGCACAAGGCCAGCAATTACCCAGTGTATTACTGGTACTTTATCGACCCCGTAAGGATGAAAGGCAAAGTTAACCTCGGCTGGATTTGAACTCAGAATGGTATAGTATATAATGAAATGTGTTGTCAGATAACGTATTGTATCTCGTCGTCACGAACGCTTCCGTATCTTTAGCTTATATTTCAATGGTTTCAACAGTCGCTGTTATTCGAACAAATTTATTTGCCGACTATTTCATTGGTACGTCGTACTGCTTCCAATTCTAACACCGATACAGGGATGGTGAAGCATTTCTGAATTGGGGGAGGTCAAATTTGGACAATTCAGTTTAAGTGATTAGTTTAGCTCTTTGCACTCTAAAATGGTCAGAAAACTTCGGTATGCGATAAACATAACATGTACATAAATTGTAACGCATATCCAAATGTTTTGGTAGTTTGGAGAGGAAATATAATTTGTTTTGGTGGTGGTGGGGCAGTTCCACTGCCACTGTATATGTATAATTTAAAAAAATTATGCTCTGTGCCCTTTTTTAAGGGGATTATATATCGAGCTTCTTCGCATTTAATTAGAAACTGGTATTATACCCAATTTATTCATCTCCTATATATACATATATATCCATTTTATTGTGGCTATTGGTGAGCTTTGTTACTCTAAAGTTCCACCTCCGCACTCACAGGATCACCAGTCTTGTCTGGTGAGTACGCAGGTGAGACTCCAGAGCAACAAGGCTTAGCCATAATAAATTAATATTTAAACTCTACTTCGGTATTGAGTTTTCATTTTTAAGTCTGTCAATAATTCACGTACTCTCAGGTCTTGAATAATCGACCCCACCCCGCGCTTATTAGTTTGTAAGATCCCACTCCCCGGTTTTTATTACACCCTACCCGCTTATTAGATTTGGCTAATTTATCTCCGGCGAAATTTTATTGTAAGTGGTTTATATTGATAAGGCAGCAAGAGAATCTAATAATAATTTTATTTTACATTAAAAAAATCATTATATATTAAACTTAAACTTATTGAGGGGGGAGGCAAGCATGGGCCTTCTGGCCCCTCCCCAGTTCCACCGCCCCCGTTTCAAAGATATGCATCACTGTTAATATATTGTTTACATTGAAAGTATATTCAATAATGGAAGTATTTACATTCTCAATTATGTTTTTGATTTCCTTCCATAATCAAGGTTGATGGCAGTCGATAGTTAGAACCAGTGTTCTTCAGTCGTAAGCATATGTATACCAGCAACATTTTTCCGCAAATTATAAATAGAATTCTTATAGGTTAGCTTGAATTTCAAACTGCTAAATTGTGTTATCTGTCATAATTTTAGACTGACACCTGAACGCAGCTGAATACACACACAGTAGGTTGAAACAACTGCTTTCTGGCGATTTCTGTAAGTCATATTATGTAGTGTGCAGCTATGTTTTTAAACACCGACTGCGTGGATTTCACAAAATTTTAGGTCTACAAAGTCTATGAACACTGCTCATCATTTTAAAACTAAATTACAGAAAACAAAAGAAAGGGAATATACACACAATCATTGTGTGGGCGTGTTTCATTATGACTCCCCGTGGTGTGAAAAAATACTCAATATTGCCAAGTAGAGTAGAATAATTGTTTCTACTTTTAGCACAAGGCCAGCAATTATCCAGTACATTACTGGTACTTTATTTTATCGACACCGTAAGGATGAAAGGCAAAGTTAACCCCGGCGGGATTTGAACTCAGATCATAAAGGGACGTAACTCTATGCTTCAAAGCATTAATTAAAAACTGACCCTAAGCGAGTCGTTGCTTAAAGTTTCTCGTTACCGGCATTTATTCCTCGTTACCATGGTAAGGAACTGGTATAAATATAATTGCTACATATGGGAGTAGTTCGTGGTGGGAAGGCGGTGAACTGAGCAGGGTCTCATGGCAAAGTGGAACGGTGATTGAGGAAAGGCAAAAAAAAAGAAAGATAATGTGAGGGTGGAGAGAGGGGGTCAGAGACGAAAACCACGAAAAGGATGTTCCATATTTACAATATCTTCTCCTAAACGCAAGCGATCTCTAATGGCAACAGAAACAGATGAGCAGGAGTTCTGCTTTGCTCATGGTCAATTTTATGTAGGATGCTCAAGAGCGGATGCGCATTCCTCCAATCTCTTTATTTACGCTTCTATTGGTAAACCCCAAACTGTGCATTCTGCGGTGTTGTCATAACAATATCCAGAATTCTTAATGCTATGATGAGTCTCAAATCTAGAATTCATCGCAATTCTTAATGTCATTTCTTTATTGTTCCAAATCTAGTTCGAATATTTAGATATGTGGGTTACCCCCGGGAACTTCGATGTTCATAAGAATGATATCATTTCTATTGGCAGTTTACCTATCTGCACTCGGGTTTCTACTGATTTTTAAAAGCTTTTTAAAAATTAAACTATTTCAGGGAAAAAAAGACAAATTATTATGACCAATAATAGTTTCAAATGAACCAAAACTGTTTTCACTTTCAATTAATCCCGAGACTTCATTTCATGCGCACGAATTAGAGATATGGAATACTATAAACGTTTTTGAAAACAACATTCTTACTTGAACTCTAACTTTTCGAAAGAAATCCAATAGTGTTTTATAAAAGCAAATAAACATTCATTTAAGAACAATTCTGATACATTTATAACTACTTTGAGTTTAAGGATCATTAGGTATTCTGCTAATAGTGTAATATAAACTTTAAATTATACATTGACAAGTACAACATAAGAGAGAAAAAGTGAACAAAACCTACAACTGAAATTGAACCACATATCCGAGGTATATCGAACGACCACGTTACTGATTATACCAAAGAGCTTCTGATCAACACAACCCAACAAATTAGTACTTATAGACATTTTATTGGATAAGGTAACATTGTTTATTCCCACTTGCCTTATTCGAGGTTCGTATTTTAGTATCCACTTAACCGCATGTAGACAAATATTAGTAGAAAATGAGTGAAGCATTATTTTTTTTTAACACATTTGTGGTTAGCTTTGGTTAATCAACTATATCGAGTCAGGAAAGAAGTATGTGTTCTACTAGAGCTGAAGACAATAATGTTGTTCTTTAAGCCCAGATCAGAACTGATTGAACATACCAATCATCAAAGATGTTCCAATCACAGTCTTTCCACTTTTTATTTGAGTATAGTGTTATATCTAAGATTATTAGACCTAAATCTGAAAGCAATCGCACACAAATTTAAACATCCATCTAATCAAGATGGCCCTTTAAAATTTAAAAATGTAATAAATTCACATACCAAGATGTAGTTAACTTAATATTAGCAATTTAATGTAGTGAGCATTAACAATCTAATTAGAAATATTTTTGCGGTAGGAAAATGCAGCATTAGCTTAATGAACAGTATCATTTCGTTAAGTACAGGAAGCAACTCCGAACATGTTTTTATCAGATTATGACCTCTTCAGCGAAGCATAAATTTCATCGTAAATATACAATATCATACACTAGTAGGCGTGAAAAATCAGCATATTAAAAAGAGAAAATCGCCGAGGTTAATTACTCGAAGTCGCTATCTGCACGAAAAACAATAGTTAAGTTAGCGTTAGCATATTTAATGAATAAACATCAAAAATCTAATTAGAAATACATATATAGGGATGATTGGTAATATTAGCCCAATGATTGATATTACGTTAATGATTTCTAAAAGTAGAGGAGACATCACACCAGAGATGTTTTAGTCTTATTTGATCTTTACAATAAAGTATATAGTTCAATATACTGCCGAAATAGTGACGAAAGAATCCCAACATCATATACGGGTTCATTTATCCAGAAGTTTTTCGTCCAAAATTATGACAAATGATTCTCTCTCTCTCTCTCACACACATATAATATGGAAAACGAAGAATCAGTGATGCATCGGAACACAATTTATTATTGTATTACAATTGTTTTTCCGGCGAACAGCTCGAGGTGCGATCTATTTATGGATCGAACCTGACTCTGGATTCGCAAGTTCCTCAGATACGTCTAGTGACTTCGAAGCAAATCCTCTGTCTGCATAGAGTGCTCAACTGGCATCCCGCCTATGGACGCATCCAAGCAACCTTACTACAAATATATATATATATATATACACATTAAGACATGTTGTATAATCGTATTTATTGGATTATACGGATTTCAGTGACACCAGCGTAGAGCTGTTATGCAATCAGTACCA
>OZ024740.1:389302227-389304727 GCA_964016885.1 Eledone cirrhosa | reverse complement strand
ATATATGAATATATATATATATATAATTATAGAATTATATATAATTTATAGAAATGACAGTAAAAGGTATAGCTCAATGTAATTAAACAGAGCCGAAGAATTATGAAAATAAAACAAAGAAGCCTTCAATACATCAAAAGTCTTTATTAGCCAACAATGTTTCGTCCTATTAAGGACTCATCAGGGCAATCAAAACCACAAGAAGCACTATCGGCCAATACAAGCCGAAAACTCCGAAGAATATGGAGTGTACATACACTAAAGTATTGGAAGATTATGGGTAAAAATATATAATAAAAATCACTAAGGAGGTGGATAACATTTTGAACCATATTACAAATATAGTCCAAAGCAAAAAAGGTGGTTATATAGAGCGGGAATTATAGTACTATATGTAATACAATATAATATAATATAATATACTTGTAACAATATTAAAATTAAAATTAAAATTAAAAGGCACAATATACATATGTATTTATATACGCACACATACATATACATCAATACATATTTCCATCATTAACAGCACAAATTAAACCTTATTAAGAGTTTAAATATAAATAAGCATAATAGGAATAAAAATAAAAATAATAATAATAATATCTAATATACAGTATAACATGAAGTAATGAAATGATTAAAAGTAACACATATAATATATAATAAACTATATAATTATATAATATATAATATAATATAATAGATAATCTCCGGTTAATTTACACAAACAATATAGATGTCACGATAACACTATAATAATATTATAATAATATATAATATATAATGGCATGTAAGTTAACAAATCAATTCATATAGAGTTACAGAATAGGTGAGAAAAAAATATAAATTGTACAATACCCAAAATTATAATGGTACAAAAGTATAAACATCTTACATGATATATAAAATTTAACATATCATAATGGTACATAAAATCATCGGTAAATAATAAGGATCAATAGTACATTTACAAAGAGTTGAATAACAACTTCAATATAAAATAATGAACATAATATAATATATAATTACTTATAATTACAAGGTTGGTAAACAGACACGTATGTGAATGAGTGAATAAGGGCCAGACAGGAAATATTATGCACAGTAGTATTAATAAATAAATAAATAAAATCGACCGGAAATCAAAAAACAAAAGCAAAAGTATTTACTTAGGTCTCACATGCAGTTAAGTAAAAACTTAGGAAACAACCCGGATAAATGAGTAGAAAACCCTATTTGATAAATTAATATTGAAAATATTCAAAATACCTAATAAGGTAATACAATATTAGCTATGGTTTAAGTAATCAAAATCACTAAACATTAATATTTCACTATAAAAGCATATAGAAAGGGATGAAATATTCTACTATCATTTACATAACGATATCTAAAAAACTGACTTAAGCAGAATTATCGTAGGCTAATAGGGACAGAAAAAAAGAAATGTATGGAGGATACAAAGGAGCATAAAATCATAATCAATATACTGTATTATATAATAGAAAGGAGCATAAAAAAGGGGGGATTAAATATAATCATAATATATTTGAAAGGGTTAGCAATAAGTTTATGGGTGCATGGGGGCGAGGAGGGGGGGGGGGTTATCCAAAGAAGAATCCAAATAAAATAAAATAAAATGAAATAAAATAATATAAAATATATAATCAGATATATACTCATAAGGTGTTAATAGTGAAAATTTAATGTGTAAGAAGATAGATATGGTATAGTAGCCAAAAGATTATGGGAGCTAGAATAAAAAGTTGTCAAAAACCAATGATAATAATGATGATAATAATGGTGGTAAGCAAAAAGAACCTAAACTAAAAATAAGTAATGGAATATATCAGCTAATGGATACAATTTACACTACTAGAACCTTTAGGTTTATAATAAAAGTAAGAATTAGAAATCGCGTGGGGGCAAGAAGAGAATATCTCAGACTTTCTATTAAGTAAGGATTCACTCGAGAAAATTATAGAGTGTGTTTCGAGGATACAGAGATTACAAAATTTAGTATGTGTAGAAAGGTTATTAGAGCGTGCTACTAAACGCCAATTAAGGCTATATGGTATATTAGCCCCCTTAAGATCCCAGATATAGTGTGCTAAAGAAGTAGAATTCTTAAACTTAACATGTTTGAAATTAGAGATATGAGAATTAAACCTAGTCTTAAAAGTGTTAGATGTAGAGCCTATATAAGTTCTATTAGAGGAATTAGTTATAACTACGCAAGCATAAACGATGTTCTTAGAGAGGCAGTTACCGTTTAAAGGGCAGTTAGCACTCACTCTACAGTTACACTTCCGGGTGCTATTGATTGGCTGAAGTAGTGATGCATTACACGTAGGATTACTATTAGATAAGGTCTACTCTGGTGGTAAGGCATTTGCAGATCCGTTCAGACTAGTAGTATGTAGAGAGGAGTATCCATCCCTAATTTTCCTATTGTTAGTGCTAGCTAAATGAGAACTAATATTGGGGGTGGTAGAGA
>OZ024740.1:389279727-389289727 GCA_964016885.1 Eledone cirrhosa | reverse complement strand
GAATCATCTGTACTCTACCAACATGCTAAAATAGAACACAAGGGTAAATTAGAGAACATAGAAATAAAAATAGAATCTACACACAGAAAAGACGCAATGTTTAGACAAATTACAGAGGCAATAAACATAAAAGAATTACAACCAAAATTAAATAGAAAATATGAGTGGAACAGCAACATCACAACTTACAATTAAGGATAAAATGAAAACACACACACACATAGAACAAACAACCAACCAGTAACATGTAAATAAACAAATAAATAAATGAACATAAACACACACAGACACCCGGATGTGGCGCATGCGCAGACTGAACACACAACACACACACAGAAACAAAATGGCGTAGGATAGAACAAAGGAGAGGCACAGAAACAAAGAAAGGAATCCCCAGTCACTGAAGAGGTCACAGAGTGTGTGACGAAAGAACTATGACAATATATAAACAACTATCTGGTTGTGGAATCAACCAACCAACCAGAAATTTATAAATTTATTATAATAAATTGAAGTGAAAGCAACTGGTGCGTGTGTTTCTTATTGGCAACATGACCCTCCCAAAGTATAACAATATCGGTTTCAACACACGATTTCAGATAAAGAATCTTGCTAAACAAATTCAGAAACGAAATATATATATATATATATATATATATTATATATATATACATACATATATATATTTATATATATGTATTATTATACTTGGGGAGAGTCATATTGATGTATATATATATATTTATGTATATATATATACATGTATATATATATATATATTTATATATATATATTATTATACTTGGGGAGAGTCATATTGATGTATATATATATATTTATGTATATATATATACATGTATATATATATATATATATATATTTATATATATATATTATTATACTTGGGGAGAGTCATATTTATGTATATATATATACAGCCGCTAAGAGAGAAGCTAGACGTCAGGTGTACTTAGCACGCAGGGAGGCAGAGAGTAGGAGGTTTGCCAATGTTCTGCGACGGGAAGATCAGAGGCGTGCGGTGTTCCACATTGCAAGGCAGTGTGTCAATGCAAATCAGGATGTTGTTGGAGATAAATGTGTCCGGGATGATGCCGGTGTACTTAGTGTCACGAATGATCAGAAAAAGGAGGCCTGGAAATGTCATTATGAGAGACTGATGAATGTGGAGAACGAATGGGAGAGAGAGAAATTACCCTTGGTGGATCCGACAGAGGGACCAGCTATTGAGATTGACGAATATAGGGTCCAAGAGGCGATTAGGGAAATGAAAAATGGTAAGGCTCCCGGACCATCGGGAATAGTTGCTGAGATGCTGAAGGCATCAGGGGACGTAGGCACTAAACTGGTTGCACGCGTCATCAATCAGGCTATATATGGTGGTGTCATACCCAAAGACTGGTGCAGCAGTATTCTCATAAATTGCTACAAAGGTAAAGGGGATGCTTTGGAGACGAGCAATTATAGGGGTATAAAACTGATAGATCAGGTTATGAAAGTGGCAGAAAGGATTTTAGCACAACTAATTAGAGAAAGGGTCAAACTAGATGAGATGCAGTTTGGTTTTGTGCCTGGGAAGAGTACAACAGATGCCCTCTTCTTGGTGAGACAATTGCAAGAGAGGTTCTTAGAGAAGAATAAGCCACTATACTTAGCCTTTGTTGACCTAGAGAAGGCCTTTGATAGGGTACCCCGATCTGTCATCTGGTGGTCCCTAAGGAAGCTAGGTGTTGAGGAATGGCTTGTGAGGACAGTGCAAACTTTGTACAGAGGTACTCTCAGTAAAGTCAGGGTAGGAATGGAGTTTAGTGAGGAATTCCAGATACAAGTAGGAGTACATCAGGGTTCGGTCCTCAGCCCGCTCTTGTTCATTATAGTCCTCCAAGCCACAACAGAGGAGTTTAAGACTGGCTGTCCATGGGAACTTCTCTATGCTGACGATCTGGTTCTTATAGCAGAATCAGTAGAGGAGCTAGAGAATAAATTCTGGCTATGGAAACAGCAGTTGGAAGCAAGAGGACTGAGAGTGAATCTAGCTAAGACAAAAGTATTTGATGAGTAGAAAAGAGGACAAAACCCTGATTAGGTCAGGGAAATGGCCATGTTTGATATGCAGAAAAGAAACTGGCATAAATTCTATAAAATGCACACAATGCAGATCCTGGGTACACAAGAGATGTAGCGGGATAGCAGGCAAACTAACAGGTAGGGAGAAATATGTATGCAGTAGATGTACAGGGAAATTAGACAGTAGAAGTCGCACTGATAGACACATTTTTCAAATGCAAGAGGGCGCTATAGAAGTGGTGGATAGCTTCTGGTACCTAAGAGATCAGATTAGCATGGGAGGAGGGTGTTCCGAGGCCATAGTATCTAGAATAAGGACAGGTTGGAAGAAGTTTAGGGAGCTGCTTCCTCTGTTGACGAAGAAGGGTTTCTCCCTGCGTACGAAAGGCCGGTTGTATGATGCCTGTGTGAGGAGCTCGATGCTGCATGGTAGTGAGACATGGGCAGCAACTGCAGAGGATATGTGAAGGCTGGAGAGAAATGAGGCAAGCATGCTCCGTTGGATGTGCAGTGTAAATGTGCGTGAACGACTCAGAATAAATGTGTTGAGAGAGAAACTGTGTCTGAGAGGGATAGACTGTAGTGTACGGGAGAGGAGACTGAGGTGGTATGGACGTGTGATGCGCATGGAGGATAACCGATGGGTGAAGAAGTGCCAGGAATTGCCAGTTGAAGGAAGACGTGGTAGAGGTAGACCACGAAAAACATGGGCGGAGGTGGTGAGAACAGACCTCAGATCATTGAAGCTCACGGTGGAGATGACGAGGGACCGTGACGAGTGGAGAGATGCTATGCTGAATAAGACCCGTCCCACCCTTGCAAGCAGGGAAAAGCGGACGTAAAATGATGATGATGATGATGATATATATACATGTATATATATATATATATATTTATATATATATATTATTATACTTGGGGAGAGTGATATTTGTGTAATATTGCCAGAATTAATAACAGAACACACTCACTGTTTGGTTGGTTTTCGCTTTTCGCTTCTGTGTCTTTTATCTAATATATTCGGTCCTCAATGTTGCTATTGACTGACCAACGGTCAAAAATAATACAGATACAATATAGACACAAACACATATATATAGTTTATCAAAGTTCTTTCGTTGTACATCTGCAACAACGTCAGTGGTGCTATTGTTTCCTCCCGTTGCATTGTATTTTCTACGCCATCTTGAAAAGATGGCGCAGAAAAAAAAAGTATAACAATATTTCTTTCGACACACGATTTCATATCAAAAACCTCGCAAAACTAATTCATCGCAGTTATATATATATATATATATATATATAAACGGAAAAAATGAAACGAAATTTCATTTCCCACTCTTAGTACGGCTGTTACTTAAATATAAGTATGTACACGTACATACATATATGTATACAGACGTACAGTTGTATGTATATATATATATATATATATACAAGCACACGTTCCTTTGTCAGTGTTGAACAAACGAGCAACGATGGTTGCTAGACACTACGGCTTAATACGGGATGTTTGTTTACAAACTCACCGAGCATTATAATAAATGTTCGGTGAATCCATACGTACATATATATATGTGTGCATGTATGTATATATATATACATACTACTGTACGTCTGTATACATATATGTATGTACGTGTACATACTTATATTTAAGTAACAGCCGTACTAAGAGTGGGAAATGAAATTTCGTTTCATTTTTTCCGTTTATCGTATTCGGTGATCCCGGCCGATTAACCCACTCGATATGCAAATTGGGCTACTCAACCGTTAATATGCATAAGGTAAGTATATACGTTCAACAATCTGGCAGGAAGCTATACGTTGCTGACGATAGCTAATAAGCTTGAAACTAGTACAGCGTTCCTTTGTCAGTGTTGAACAAACGAGCAACGATGGTTGCTAGACACTACGGCTTAATACGGGATGTTTGTTTACAAACACACCGAGCATTATAATAAATGTTCGGTGAATCCATACGTACATATATATATGTGTGTGCATGTATGTATATATATATAAATACTACTGTACGTCTGTATACATATATGTATGTACGTGTACATACTTATATATATACACATAAATATATATATATATATATATATATATATACATAAATATATATATATATACATAAATATATATATATACATATATATATTTATATATATATATATTTATATATATTTATTTATATATATTTATTTATATATATATATTTATATATATATATATATATATATATATATATATATATATATATATATATATATTTATATATATTTATTTATATATATATATTTATATATATATATATATATATATATATATATATATATATATACATATATATATATATATTTATATACAAACATAAATTATCGAGATTCGCATTTCGGCCCACGAAATAACGAAAAACAACCTCCGAGATGTGTGGCAAGTGCTCAATGATTCAGATGAACCAGAGCTATAACAAACGTTAAAGGCCAAACACAATGAGACGATGGTTAAATAATTATTCGCATAACCCCCCCCCCCCCCCCAAAAAAAAAAAACGATCAAGTAATTCGTGTATTGAAAATTTACCGGGACCCCTGGAAGTTTGGTAAAATCCAGTATATGGGTTTCTGCGGCTCCTAAATCAAGTACCGTCCGCTTACATAAATAATGTCAGGCTTCTGGTAAGATGATTGAACAAGGAAGCCACTTTCTCAACAGGTTTTAGTTCAATGTTAATACAAGGACTGACTATTGCTGACCCCACGAGGGGATCGGCAAGGGAGGCAACCCCTATATCAGGCGAATGAATTCACTTGTGTATATTTTGCAAGAATGTAAAAACATGACAAGTCGAATAGAGTTCTCAACAGAACGGTTAAAATTAACATAAGCTATTTATCAGTCAATAGAATCAACTAAAAAAATCAAGAAAATTAACTGGTCAATAGCTAGAGTCTGGAGAATAATACAAATATAAATTATCGAGATTCGCATTTCGGCCCACGAAATAACGAAAAACAACCTCCGAGATGTGCGGCAAGTGCTCAATGATTCAGATGAACCAGAGCTATAACAAACGTTAAAGGCCAAACACATTGAGACGATGGTTAAACAATTATTCGCATAGCTCCCCCCCCCCCCCCCCCCCAAAAAAAAAAACGATCAAGTAATTCGTGTATTGAAAATTTACCGGGACCCCTGGAAGGTTGGTAAAATCCAGTATATGGGTTTCTGCGGCTCCTAAATCAAGTACCGTCCGCTTACATAAATAATGTCAGGCTTCTGGTAAGATGATTGAACAAGAAAGCCACTTTCTCAACAGGTTTTAGTTATATATATATTTATATATATGTATATATATATGTATATATCTATGTATATATATATATATATATATATATATATATATATATATATATTTATATATATATATTTATATATATATATATATTTATATATATATATATATATATATATATTTATATATATATATATATATATATATATATATATATATATTTATATATATATATATATATATATATATATATATATTTATATATATATATATATATATATATATATTTATATATATATATATATATTTATATATATATATATATATATATATATATACATATATATATATATATATATATATATATTTATATATATATATATACATATATATATACATATATATATTTATATATATATTTATATATATATACATAAATATATATATATATATATATATATATATATATATATACATAAATATATATATATATATAAATATATATATATACATAAATATATATATATATACATAAATATATATATATACATAAAAATATATATATATATAAATATATATATATACATAAATATATATATATACATAAAAATATATATATATATAAATATATATATATACATAAATATATATATAAATATATATATATATATACATAAATATATATATATATACATAAATATATATATATATACATAAATATATATATATATATAAATATATATATATACATAAATATATATATAAATATATATATATATATACATAAATATATATATATATAAATATATATATACATAAATATATACATATAAATATAGTATTAATTATACTATTTATGGTTATGTAAATACAAAAACCTTATGCAGTTATATGTATTTTTTATACAAACCCTAAATAGTGGTAGGCAGTAATGTATTACTACCTTATTACCAGTAAGTTAAGTAGCTCAATGTAAAAACATCAGATGCTTTACAGAGAGATATCAAACCATCAGACTGAGAGAAAAAACTCAAGAGAGAGAAATAAGAGATAGAGAGAGGGGGAGAGAACGAAAGCCTTAAGTCATGTCATATTAAGTTGAGTTAACAATTGAGATGAAATGAATAAATAAAATTAGAAATATTAATATTCATGAATAGAATATACGTATATAATATGAGAAATTAATCATTGTTTAATTATGATTAGATATTTAGTTTAAAAATTGAGATCAATATACTAAAAATTGGAATTTAGACATCACAAAATGTATATTGCTATAGAGATTACCTATCGTACAGCACGTATATATAGGCAAAGATACATAAATATATATATATACACATACATTCAGAAAATAGACATTATATCTACTCCCGCATATAATATATACATACAGAGCATAAGTGACTTTTTTTATTACTGCTATACATTCCTTGTGTTATTAAATAAAAAATTCACAGTATATATATAAATATATAGGATTAACTTTCATGCATTTATGGGTGTTAAAATTATGCATATCTGCAATCAAAACTGTATGGGTAAGCATGCACACACATAACTCCTAGCTATACACACACACACATATTTATATATATATATATATATATATATATATATATACATATATATAAATATGTGCGTGCATCTTCACCCGATTGGTAGACACGCGTCACTCATGCATATATACAGACAGATATATAATCACAAAAAAGCATATAACACATGTATATGTATGTTAATACACATATATATATACATATTCGTATAGAGATAAGTATACATCAATATATTACATAGTACAATTGAGTATATAAAATACAAAAGGATTATATTTTGGAAATATAATTATATCAATATATATTTAAAATACAAAAGGATTATATTTTGGAAATATAATTATATCAGTATAACTTAAAAGACAAACGAATTCTACAAATATCAAAATATTAAATATTTTAAAATATTATATATTAAAATAATATGTTTAATAGATTTAGTATAGAAATTTATCTTACGTATATTTTAATCAAGATATTGAAAGGATAAACTTTTGAAAATTATGAGAAGCTATCAGAATAAAAACAAACCTAATAAAAAATAAATAAAATATTATATCAATATAATTTAAAAAACAAGGATTCTACAGATATCAAAATATTAAAATATTTTAAAATTATAGAATATTTTAAGCTAAAATAATATGTTTAATATATTTAGTATAGAAATTTATCTTACGTATATTTTATTTAAGATATTGGAAGGATAGACATTTTAGAGTACTTTATTATATCTATATTTATATTTAGGAAGAAAATTTAAAAAGAAAAAGGTGAAGGAATCTAATGATCTATCGACAGGTTTCATATATTAACCAAATTACTTAATTAATTATACTACATTTTAAATTTATATTTATATTTAAACGTTGAGTTCAATCTATGTCTGCAGCAACTGAATAAATTATTCCTTAGATTAAGGGAATTTTTGGTCTTTAATATAAAGAATATTTCTTCTATACAAAGATCACAATTTTCTGAAGAGGAATTAAAAGGAGTAGCTTTTGAAATAATATTCCAAATCAGCGAATATTCAACATTATCTCGTTTTAGGTCCCATAATAGGCTAGATAGCGAAGTTGAAGATTTTTTGTTTGGATCTGTAAAAGAATTTTTATGATTATTGAAGCGGGATTTAAATTCTGTAGAGGTAGAACCGACATAATTAAATGAATTTAAATTAGTTTTAACATTACAATTATAAACTACATTTTTAGCTAAGCAGTTGTTATTTAACGGACAGTTGGATTTATTTCTACAGTTACAGTTATTCGATTGAATATTGCTTGGGTTATTATTGGTATTTTGGTTAGGTTTTAAGTTTCTATTATTAATTCTATTAATATTTTGCGCTAAATTTTTGGTGGAAGAGTAAGTTAATTTTATAGTATGTCTATTAAAAATTGAGTAATATTTATGTGTTCTAGGGAAGCGTTTGTCAAGAGCTTTAAAGAATAGTTTAGCAATAGGGGTTTTAATATTTAGTGAGAAAGGAGGGGCGAACCATAATATATTCCTAGTTCTATTTCTTTTTCGGCTTTCGGAATTATTGTAATGTTTTCTATTATAGTTGTTAAAGTTGTTACCATAATTAAAGTTGTTATTATTTTGGTTAGTTTGTTTATTATTATTATTATCGATGTATTTAATTTTATTTCTATACCCAGCTCTACCTAACGCTTCGTTGTAATAATGCGCTTTTTCATCAAATATATTCTTATTAGATGAAATTCTTGAAATTCGTTCTTGAACAGAGTTCACTATAGTATTTTTTACGGATCTGGGGTGATTAGAGTTAAAATTAACATAATTCAAGTTCTCATTTAGTTTGTGAAATGGATAATGAAGACATGTGTTGAGATTTAGTGTTACATCTAGAAAATTGACTATTTTATGGTTATTCTCTATTTCTACTTTTAGATTAAGGTAATTAAAAAATTGTATAATTTGTTTTCTTTTTCTATTTAGTTCACAGCTATTATTTTCTATAAGTAAAAGCATGTCGTCACGATATAAGCTTCCGGTTACACCTGGTATTTTTCTATGTAGAGAATTAATTATAAATAGGCCCACAAGGTCCGTTACCTGAGCTGAGTCTGAAGAACCCATAGTTATGTCGAAATTATTATTTCTATCTGCCCTAGTCCAGAGTTGGTTATTAAATTCTATTAATGTTTTCCGTGCCGATAATATAATGTGCATTTCATTGCTAGTTAGGTCTGTATGTTTAAATGCGTAAGTTAGTGCCTTATTCAGTAGATTTGGAATGATAGATGAGTAGTAGTTAGCAATATCCAGCTGAATAAACTTATTATTATAGTTATATTTAATTTCTTTAAACCAATCGATAACCTCACTAGTCCCTTTCCATAATTTTAAGATAAATTAGGTAAATTCTTAATTTGTTGTATTACTCTGTCTAGAATATTTTTGCTAAGTCTGCCCAGGTCAGATTTAGATGGTGCAATTAATCTGACTGGTAAATCATTTTCAAAGTTTCTTTTGTGATGCTTCATATTGATCTTAGGTTTCCTTGGCATGAAGGGTTGTGTTTTATTTTCAATGTCTAGTTCATGAATTATACAAGAGGCATCTGTATTCAGTTTTTCAAGTTCGTCCTTATTTGCTACCTTGTATTTCTTCCTTAGTTCCTTCAATATAAGGTCGTTATAAATGTCCTTTTGTATTCCGTAAAGATTATTAGTTTTGTCCGACTTCACTAGAATTTTCTCCGTTTTCTCCAAGTTTTCAATATTATCCTTAATATTTCTTAAGTAATCTTGGCCTTTGAAGTTTTTTTTGAATTTGATGCTTTGGATGATAGATATGATATCATTTTCAAAATCCATTAGTAGTTTGTTGGGGGGTGGATTTTTTTTAGATTTGAAGAGTTTATCCAGATTTGAAACATTTTCAATTAGATTAGATTTATCGAAGTGGAAACGCCACCTGATTCTTCTTATAAAAGAATCTGATTTTTCTATTAATTGTTTAATAAAATCTTTGTTCCTAGGTAGAGGTATATCTTTTAGAGAAGAAGAGATCTTAA
>OZ024740.1:389265460-389270460 GCA_964016885.1 Eledone cirrhosa | reverse complement strand
CATAAATATATATATATAAATATAGTATTAATTATACTATTTATGGTTATGTAAATACAAAAACCTTATGCAGTTATATGTATTTTTTATACAAACCCTAAATAGTGGTAGGCAGTAATGTATTACTACCTTATTACCAGTAAGTTAAGTAGCTCAATGTAAAAACATCAGATGCTTTACAGAGCAGTTATATGAAATATAAGAATCAAAGAACTGTTCAAAACATTATTGTGCTTACAGCTGTTTCTTCCAAACCGAGGTTTGGATTCTTCGGAGCAATTTATTAATGGATGGACAGTTATATGACCTCCTTTTCAGCCAAGAGACATACCGATACATATGCAAATATTGTGGGTCAACATTCATTACAGAATTTAGAGTGGCAGTACACACTTCGAGATTACATTCATATTAAAAGGTACAATCAAAAATCAAAAATACAGGTTAAAATACAACATGAAAATAAGCGGTTATATAGTGCAAATGTTATATGTGTGGCAAGCACGTGCGTCTTGTTTATATAGTGTGGCAGAGAGATACGTGTAGTAGAGGCACTTAGGTAGGTAAACAAGAGTGTTAGGTTGGTTGATCTGGTGGCAGATTCTTTATATGATTGATATAGTCTGTGTGTGGAGAAATGATATAAGCATTAAAAATAGTGCAAGCATTAAAAATATTAAAAATATTAAAGTAATGGAGATGCACAGCGAAGGGATGACAAGTACTTCATGTACTTCGACATTTTCATGGTCAGGGGAGTGTATTTATCGATTATATGCCCCTCACATAATCCACGACAATTCGCGGTGGTTGCAGAATCACTTCAAGACACAATGATCTCTGGTAAGTTCTCTGGTCCTATGAGTAGACTACAACCACAGAGATCATTAATTCACCATAATAATACGAACACCTTCAGCACAACTTAATTAAACTACTCTATAGTTAAAACACTTTATGCTTTAGAAATTTTTTGGAAGTTGCGCATAACCATAGAAATTAGGGTCTATATTGAGACACATTTCAATAGCTAGGTATAGAAACCCCGGAGTTACCTCCCCTCATGCATTAACTCCCCTTAGCCACACACACACTTCCGGGTGGTATTCAATGTCGTTTCTCGAAACGTAACAGCCTCCTGTATTGAACTAAAGAACATCAGACTACGATTCTCTAACTGGATTGTCAAACGCTCAATATCGAATTGGAAACTATATTTATAAAACCATATTTATTTCATTATACATATTTCAAGGATAGCAAGTTAAATTATGGTATGCCTTCATCCGACAAAATACAATATATATCAGTTTTACAAATAAGCATTGACGTACCCTTTCAAAATGCGACCATCACTTTTGGAGGACATCAGGATAGTGGTTTGTTTATATTATTTTAGTAAGTCTTAGTGTTAAGGACAATTACAAAAGACGGAGAGAGAGAGAAAAGCGTGGAGAAAAAACAGAGAGAGAGAGAAAAGCGTGGAGAAAAAGGGAGAGATAAATAAAGAAAAAGAGGAAAGAAAAGAAGAAAAAAGAAAAAAATAAGAAAACAGAGGAAAGCAACAGAGAGATATCAAACCATCAGACTGAGAGAAAAAACTCAAGAGAGAGAAATAAGAGATAGAGAGAGGGGGAGAGAACGAAAGCCTTAAGTCATGTCATATTAAGTTGAGTTAACAATTGAGATGAAATGAATAAATAAAATTAGAAATATTAATATTCATGAATGGAATATACGTATATAATATGAGAAATTAATCATTGTTTAATTATGATTAGATATTTAGTTTAAAAATTGAGATCAATATACTAAAAATTGGAATTTAGACATCACAAAATGTATATTGCTATAGAGATTACCTATCGTACAGCACGTATATATAGGCAAAGATACATAAATATATATATACACATACATTCAGAAAATAGACATTATATCTACTCCCGCATATAATATATACATACAGAGCATAAGTGACTTTTTTTATTACTGCTATACATTCCTTGTGTTATTAAATAAAAAATTCACAGTATATATATAAATATATAGGATTAACTTTCATGCATTTATGGGTGTTAAAATTATGCATATCTGCAATCAAAACTGTATGGGTAAGCATGCACACACATAACTCCTAGCTATACACACACACATATATATATATATATATATATATATATACATATATATAAATATGTGCGTGCATCTTCACCCGATTGGTAGACACGCGTCACTCATGCATATATACAGACAGATATATAATCACAAAAAAGCATATAACACATGTATATGTATGTTAATACACATATATATATATACATATTCGTATAGAGATAAGTATACATCAATATATTACATAGTACAATTGAGTATATAAAATACAAAAGGATTATATTTTGGAAATATAATTATATCAATATATATTTAAAATACAAAAGGATTATATTTTGGAAATATAATTATATCAGTATAACTTAAAAGACAAACGAATTCTACAAATATCAAAATATTAAATATTTTAAAATATTATAGAATATCTTAAGTTAAAATAATATGTTTAATAGATTTAGTATAGAAATTTATCTTACGTATATTTTAATCAAGATATTGAAAGGATAAACTTTTGAAAATTATGAGAAGCTATCAGAATAAAAACAAACCTAATAAAAAATAAATAAAATATTATATCAATATAATTTAAAAAACAAGGATTCTACAGATATCAAAATATTAAAATATTTTAAAATTATAGAATATTTTAAGCTAAAATAATATGTTTAATATATTTAGTATAGAAATTTATCTTACGTATATTTTATTTAAGATATTGGAAGGATAGACATTTTAGAGTACTTTATTATATCTATATTTATATTTAGGAAGAAAATTTAAAAAGAAAAAGGTGAAGGAATCTAATGATCTATCGACAGGTTTCATATATTAACCAAATTACTTAATTAATTATACTACATTTTAAATTTATATTTATATTTAAACGTTGAGTTCAATCTATGTCTGCAGCAACTGAATAAATTATTCCTTAGATTAAGGGAATTTTTGGTCTTTAATATAAAGAATATTTCTTCTATACAAAGATCACAATTTTCTGAAGAGGAATTAAAAGGAGTAGCTTTTGAAATAATATTCCAAATCAGCGAATATTCAACATTATCTCGTTTTAGGTCCCATAATAGGCTAGATAGCGAAGTTGAAGATTTTTTGTTTGGATCTGTAAAAGAATTTTTATGATTATTGAAGCGGGATTTAAATTCTGTAGAGGTAGAACCGACATAATTAAATGAATTTAAATTAGTTTTAACATTACAATTATAAACTACATTTTTAGCTAAGCAGTTGTTATTTAACGGACAGTTGGATTTATTTCTACAGTTACAGTTATTCGATTGAATATTGCTTGGGTTATTATTGGTATTTTGGTTAGGTTTTAAGTTTCTATTATTAATTCTATTAATATTTTGCGCTAAATTTTTGGTGGAAGAGTAAGTTAATTTTATAGTATGTCTATTAAAAATTGAGTAATATTTATGTGTTCTAGGGAAGCGTTTGTCAAGAGCTTTAAAGAATAGTTTAGCAATAGGGGTTTTAATATTTAGTGAGAAAGGAGGGGCGAACCATAATATATTCCTAGTTCTATTTCTTTTTCGGCTTTCGGAATTACTGTAATGTTTTCTATTATAGTTGTTAAAGTTGTTACCATAATTAAAGTTGTTATTATTTTGGTTAGTTTGTTTATTATTATTATTATCGATGTATTTAATTTTATTTCTATACCCAGCTCTACCTAACGCTTCGTTGTAATAATGCGCTTTTTCATCAAATATATTCTTATTAGATGAAATTCTTGAAATTCGTTCTTGAACAGAGTTCACTATAGTATTTTTTACGGATCTGGGGTGATTAGAGTTAAAATTAACATAATTCAAGTTCTCATTTAGTTTGTGAAATGGATAATGAAGACATGTGTTGAGATTTAGTGTTACATCTAGAAAATTGACTATTTTATGGTTATTCTCTATTTCTACTTTTAGATTAAGGTAATTAAAAAATTGTATAATTTGTTTTCTTTTTCTATTTAGTTCACAGCTATTATTTTCTATAAGTAAAAGCATGTCGTCACGATATAAGCTTCCGGTTACACCTGGTATTTTTCTATGTAGAGAATTAATTATAAATAGGCCCACAAGGTCCGTTACCTGAGCTGAGTCTGAAGAACCCATAGTTATGTCGAAATTATTATTTCTATCTGCCCTAGTCCAGAGTTGGTTATTAAATTCTATTAATGTTTTCCGTGCCGATAATATAATGTGCATTTCATTGCTAGTTAGGTCTGTATGTTTAAATGCGTAAGTTAGTGCCTTATTCAGTAGATTTGGAATGATAGATGAGTAGTAGTTAGCAATATCCAGCTGAATAAACTTATTATAGTTATATTTAATTTCTTTAAACCAATCGATAACCTCACTAGTCCCTTTCCATAATTTTAAGATAAATTAGGTAAATTCTTAATTTGTTGTATTACTCTGTCTAGAATATTTTTGCTAAGTCTGCCCAGGTCAGATTTAGATGGTGCAATTAATCTGACTGGTAAATCATTTTCAAAGTTTCTTTTGTGATCCTTCATATTGATCTTAGGTTTCCTTGGCATGAAGGGTTGTGTTTTATTTTCAATGTGTAGTTCATGAATTATACAAGAGGCATCTGTATTCAGTTTTTCAAGTTCGTCCTTATTTGCTACCTTGTATTTCTTCCTTAGTTCCTTCAATATAAGGTCGTTATAAATGTCCTTTTGTATTCCGTAAAGATTATTAGTTTTGTCCGACTTCACTAGAATTTTCTCCGTTTTCTCCAAGTTTTCAATATTATCCTTAATATTTCTTAAGTAATCTTGGCCTTTGAAGTTTTTTTTGAATTTGATGCTTTGGATGATAGATATGATATCATTTTCAAAATCCATTAGTAGTTTGTTGGGGGGGGGG
>OZ024740.1:389220460-389260460 GCA_964016885.1 Eledone cirrhosa | reverse complement strand
CTGGTATTTATTGCTATCATACCATGAGTTTATTCTATTAGTCTTGTTCCTAGTTCTTTCTATTCTATTCCAAAATTTGCTCCTATACAAGGGGCAGGTCCCATTTATGTCATTATGTACCATTTTTTCCCATTTGGTTCTGGCTCCTCTATATACTCTGATTTTATCTCTCTGATTGTAGCCAGAGAACTGCATACGGTGGATGAAGTGTTGTATGTGTCTCTCTAGTTCTTCGGGGTTGCACATGCGGGACACGTTTCTCATCACCCATACCAAATCCGCAATCAGTATGTTGATTTTGGTATGGTCCGAAACGGCCGAGTTTCGGTGGATCAGATGTTTGGAAGTCATGGGTTTGGCATAATGGGAATGGAGGATTTGTTTTTTGTTATTAATGGTATCTAACCAGAGCTCTGTGTCTAGTACAGGCAATCGGTGGTTGGGGTGTTTACTTGGGTAGTCTATAGTAACTCTAATGCTCTGGTCCACCCGTTCCATCTATCTGTGTGGG
Organism: Eledone cirrhosa; assembly: GCA_964016885.1. Lineage (NCBI taxonomy): Eukaryota > Metazoa > Mollusca > Cephalopoda > Octopoda > Eledonidae > Eledone > Eledone cirrhosa. Next base: position 389,259,949 of record OZ024740.1, on the reverse strand, counting down.
TTTTCTTGGCCATTGAGGTAATGGTAGGTGGTCTGCCTCTTGCTGGTCTTGTAGGGCACAGGTTGCTAAGGTCATATGTGTCTAGGTAATTATTACTATAGGTAAGTTTAAGTAGGAGTCCCAGCTCACTGGTATCAATCCCACGGAACTCAACATTGCTCTCACTGATCATTTCTACGCATTTATCCACAGCAAAATACACGTCAATAGATGGATACAGGGACACAACATCCATACTACCTATTATGCAGTTTGTTAGGTCCCTAGATCGGTTACTCACGCCGATCCTGCCGAGGAGGTCCTCCGTGCTGTCACATACATCTGGGGACATTTCAATGAAGGGGCGTATGATCAAGGAGAGGAAGTAGGACAGTCTGTAGTTACTAGCAATGTTAGCTCCACAGACTGGCCGTGTTGGTGGTCCCGCGACAGGGTCACTGCCCGTTTTATGGTCTTTTCGAAGCCCATACAACGCCGGCACGTCATTGTTCCAGGCCTGGAAGTTGTTGGCAGTCCTTTTGTTGGGCTGCATTATATTTGTCCACATCACCATATGGGCATTGAGGGCTTTTTCTCTATCCTCATGCTCCTGTGGTGTTACCTCTCTTGTGTTGGTGATGTGGGGTTGCATTGCCTGGATGTAGTTTGGCAGGCTGTCAACCGACATTCTGCCAGACTTGTCTGTTGGAAAGCATGCTATCTCTTCATTACGCGAGCGCTGCATGAGATTACGCAAGCCATTTGCAGATTTTTTTCCCAGTTGCTGGGCCTCCATTCTATTATGTTTCTTGCTATAATGTTCTATAATATTTCTAAGTTCGGATCTAGCTATATTAAATTGTGCTTCTGTTTGTTCATAATAGTATAGCAAGAAGCATAATAGAATGGAGGCCCAGCAACTGGCGAGACCTTCAAGATAGTAAAGAATCATCTGTACTCTACCAACATGCTAAAATAGAACACAAGGGTAAATTAGAGAACATAGAAATAAAAATAGAATCTACACACAGAAAAGAGGCAATGTTTAGACAAATCACAGAGGCAATAAACATAAAAGAATTACAACCAAAATTAAATAGAAAATATGAGTGGAACAGCAACGTCACAACTTATAATGAAGGACAAAATGAATACACACACACACATAGAACAAACAACCAACCAGTAACATGTAAATAAACAAATAAATACATGAACATAAACACACACAGGCACCCGGATGTGGCGCATGCGCAGACTGAGCACACAACACACACACAGAAACAAAATGGCGTAGGACAGAACAAAAGAGAGGCACAAAAACAAAGAAAGGAATCCCCAGTCACTGAAGAGGTCACAGAGTGTGTGACGAAAGAACTATGACAATATATAAACAACTATCTGGTTGTGGAACCAACTAACCAACCAGAAATTTATAAATTTATATATTTATAAACTTATAAATTTATTATAAATTTATTATAATAAATTGAAGTGAAAGCAACTGGTGCGTGTGTTTCTTATTGGCAACATGACCCTCCCAAAGTATAACAATATCGGTTTCAACACACGATTTCAGATAAAGAATCTTGCTAAACAAATTCAGAAACGAAATATATATTTATATATATATATATATTATATATATATATACATACATATATATATTTATATATATATATATATATATATATATATATATATATATATATATATATATATATATATATATATTATATATACATATATATATTTATATATATATATATATATAGTTAAAAGAATAGAGGTGTAACACACAAGTTATTATATATTGGTAAACGGAATAGAAAATGCTGACAAATTGTTCACAGTTGAAAAATGGTTTAATTAGGAATAAAAGAGTATTAGTGATTGTATGGGTTAGTATTCAGTTGTGATTTTAAGTTTTTAAGTTTTTACCGGTTGTGCATTTCTAAATGCTTTTCAAAAATAATTTTGAGATAGAGTGTCCGTGCTGTTTGCTCAGATCAGAGCAAACAGCACGGACACTCTATCTCAAAATTATTTTTGAAAAGCATTTAGAAATGCGCAACCGGTAAAAACTTAGTATAACAATATCTGTTTCGACACACGATTTCATATAAAAAACCTCGCTAAACTATATATATATATATATATATATATATATATATATATATATAAATATTATATATACATACATATATATATTTATATATATATATATATATTATATATACATATACATATATATATTTATATATATATATATATATATTATATATACATACATATATATTTATATATATATATTATATATACATACATATATATATTTATATATATATATTATATATACATACATATAAATATTTATATATATATATATATTATATATTCATACATATATATATTTATATATATATATATATATATATTATATATTTATATATATATATATATATATATTATATATTCATACATATATATATATATATATATATATATATATATTATATATTCATACATATATATATATATATATATATATATATATATATATATATATATTATATATTCATACATATATATATATATATATATATATATATATATATATATATATATATATATATATATATATATTAAAATAACAGATTAAAGTTTAAGCAAAGAATCGCTGCTTTCACGGGACCTTCTGAAACTCAGAAGATCCCGTTGTGGGTGAAAGCAACGATTCTTTGCTTAATCTTTAATCTGTTATTTTAATAAATATTTGCTCTAGGGTTCTTATATATTTGATATATATTTATCCTTTGGATTTTAGTCTTCAAATTTATTATTATTACTATATATATATACCATACAATATATTAACAAATGGAAACTATATTTATAAAACCATATTTATTTTATTATACATATTTCAAGGGCCATCAGACAAAATATAATACAGGAAGCTCCAACCGTTAAGGTTGTCTTTTTTCATGGTATGTCAATATTTATTTATAAAACAAATCTGTATTGTATTTTATCTGATGAAAGCGCACCATAATTTGCCTTGGTGGCCTTATAAATATGTATAATAAAATAAATATGGTTTTATAAATATAGTTTCCATTTGTTAATATATTGTATTGTATATTTACTCCACTAATCTGTTGAGTGCTTTATATCAGTTATAAAAATGTTTAAGCTTGTTGAATCCCAACAAATTAAATATAACCTCTGCATATATATATATATATATATATATATATATATATATATATATATATATATATATCAATTAAGAGTCGTTAAGACATTGAAACGTAATCCTGGCATGTGTATATGCATTTTTTCTCCTAACTTTAATTTTATACCTAATTGTCTATGGTTGAAGGTATATTTAATCGATTTCCACGTGCTATTGAAATGTTGGGTAAATATTCTATAGCGGTTGATCGCGAATAAATTGGTGTCGTTTATTTATCTACTATTTCTTCATAGGTGCCTTTTAATCTTATAGCCTGGTTTAATTGATTTTTTGTGTGGTTAATTATGCTAATTGGGAGAGGAAATGGTGTATATATATATTATCAAATGTTTCTATGGACATACTTTATAGGATATATATATATATATATATATATATATATGTGTGTGTGTGTGTTAGGTAATTTCGCAGGTAAAGCAAAGGAAAAAAGAGTGCTCTATGTATAGAACAGAGCTATTTAATTAAAAAGTGAACAATACAAAATATAACTACTCCTTTACCAAAGATTTCTGGATCACAGACAATATTAATATACGTCTGGGATCCAGAAACCTTTGGTAATGGAGTAATTATATTTTGTGTTGTTCACTTTCTAAATATATATATATATATATATATATATATATATATATATATATATATATATATATATATATATATATAAATATATATAAAACATGAGAAGAATTGAATACTGCGTGGTTGCACATGGGTTACATATGATAAAAATAGTCCTTATATATGCCCGCCACTTTGGCTCCCCCGGACATTCCGTCCACTACCTCACAGTCTGTGGCCTACTCCAATGTCACGGAACACCCGCCACTCGCCTCACGGCTGAACAACGCACCATCTTCACCCTACAGACCAACACCCCCCCCGGCCTGAACTCCCCACCCCTATTCCTTTAGCCTTCGGCCGCCCTCCCCCCACACATCCCTCACTAACACCAATAAACACACTCCTCCTTTTCACCCCCCCCTTGGCTCACCCCACAACTAACAATACTAACACACCGCATCCCCCCACATAACCACCTCCCCCTCCACCTTTCACACCTCCCAATCCTCTCCCCTGTCCACCGCACCTCCGCACACACAGACACACTCCTCACCACACACTGATCATTTCTCCACCTGTCATTCTCCTCTACTGCTATCACTTCACTCTGCCTTGACCCTCTGACCACTTCCTGTTGCGTGCGCACCCCACATCTCTCTACTTCCGACCACCACAACCAACGTATTTCACACCACCGGTCATCGTTCCAGCTATCCACTCCATAACATGAAAAATATCCGGCAACTCATCGCACACTCCACGGAACTACCTTAGGAACTTACCCACGGACATACACTCACAATTTTTTTTCGAACCACGCCACCCACGAATAAACACCAACACACACGTGCGTACCCCCACATATACACACTCAGCCTCCAGAATCCCCCCTCTGACCCCTCCCCACCCACACGCACGCACACACCAACCTACACCCCACCCCCGCACACACCTTTTCTTGAACATGGAACCTCGTTCTTCCCCCAACTCTCACATTCACATACACACACGTACACCTACACACATACACAAACACCATCTTCAGCCCTCCCCGCTCAGACCCCCCTCCTCCCTCTCCCTACCCCACCCGCCACCACCCTTACACGCCTCACACCCTTCCACCACTTGTTTATCTTTGTTTATTTTAATTTTTACCCCTTCCACCGTTTTTCCTCCCTTCCCCCCTTTTTCTAAATGTCTCTCCACCATTCACCCACACACCCTCGGGACTCTCTTCCTACCCACTTTTCTCCTGATGAAGGGCTTATGCCCGAAACGTCGTTCCCTCCCCCACTCTCAAGAGCGTGAACCTAATAAACTTTTAACGTCGTTCCCTCCCCCACTCTCAAGAGCGTGAACCTAATAAACTTTTATTTGTACTGCCTCTCTGTTTTTGTTCCCGTTCAAGTTTTCACACTATATATATATGTATACTGTATATATATATCACGATTTTACCAGTTTTAAGCAAGTAAGACCATTATTCACCAGTGTACTAGATACTTGGGATAATAGAGAACTCTGCTGAATAATGGTCTTACTTGTTTAAGCTCAGCCGTCGGGCCCGACTCTCTAACACACACACACACACACACACACACACACACACACACACACACACACACACACACACACACACACACACACACACATATATACTAGTAGACGTACCCCGCGTTGCTCGACTTAAAGAAAATAATTAAATTTCATTCAAAATCTTTTCTATGGTATATTTGAATCTTCTAATATAGCTGTTTCTTGTATTTAACATTTCTTGTAGTTGCAATATGATTTCATTCTTTGTTTCTTTACTCCTTTCATATCTTGACTGTGCTTCGGTTTTCATATCACTGATGAAAGACAGTTGTAAATATTTTGGTTCTTCTTCTGAAAGTGGCTGAAGTGGTCCAATTGTATGTTTCACTTGCCCTTGGATCTTCAAAGTAGGTTTAAAGCCACCTTCATGTGTGACATTTGCACCAAATGATGTCATTTGAAATGATTATTGTACTTCCGGCTATTTTGAAGAAAATGTCTTGATTCAGTAATTGTACTAATCAGCAGTCCCCTCAAGTGTTCTGGCGGTTCAGGTAATAGTTTAAACTTAATATTTCGATTTAAACAGCACAATCCTATTGACTCACTATTCCATTTTTAGCACCACAATTTAGACAAATTTTGTTCATTGAGGAAATTCGAATTAAAAGTTCTGAGGCATAGTCTTAATGTGGATTGTAACTAAAAGCAGCAAACTTCCACTCGGCAGCCATTTTAAAATCGTAAATCTTTCTTTCTTGGTTTCTGTTCCCATAGCCTTTGACTTGTTTGAACTTCAGTTTCTTCTGATTCATTTCGCCTATATTTTGCTGTTGTTTTTCATTGTTTTTCGAGTATTTATTGTCTGCTGCTCTTCACTTTGCCATAGCTGTATCAGACCTTCTGCCAAATGAAGGTTTATTCTTCGGTGGCATGTTTTGCTTGCAACTTCCTATCTCACTATTATTTATCTAAATATTTTAACTTTTTCTGTTAATAATGGATCAAAGTCAAATTTCATTGAATGAGGACTCACTGCATTAAATTACTTAAGATAGTGTCTGGTCAAGTCGTGTTTGTGGTTGCGTGATGACAGGATTACGTAATCATTAACGCCACAGAAATATCTATTACGGCAGCTTATGAATAAAATGAACTTTGAATCTCAACATCTGGCCTTTGTAAATATTATTATTGTACGTATACTCCGCCATAGATTACCAAATCGTATTTGGAACGACACACAGGACGTTGAGTGCTAGATCCTATTTGCACCATCGTTTACTGATTGAAGTGTTATGTCTACAACCCTGTTTAATCAACAACTTATAAGACAAGTACATATATATATATCCATATGATTGACGGACTTGAGAATGGGTTTTCAATATCGAAGTAGAGTTTGAATATCCTTTATTATGGCTAAATGATGGACGAGTATTGGAATTAAGAAAGTGATATAGAGGAAGAATTCACCCCAGTACTTGATTGGTACTTTATTTATCAACCTCGAAAAACTAAAGGCAAAGTTGGCTTCAGCGAGATTTGAACTGAGAGCACAGAGAGCGAAAAGAAACACCGACATAAAATATTGTAATTGTTATCAAATACATTTCTTTTTCTTTGAGTATCAATCTTTGTTTTAGAGGTCTGTATGGATTGAGGCTGGAAATCCTAGCGTCGTTCTAGATACAGACCAGGTATGATCCCGTAACTCTTGATACAGTCGTAGGGGTGCTGTATTGACATACGGCGTTTCTTGGGCCTTTTAAGCCTAGCGAAGCCCATTCCTCTCCAGTCCTGAGTACAGCAGATTTCTTCCAGACAGAGGAAGAATCATCCCCTGTACTAGACTGGTACTTTTTTTGTCGACCTCGAAAGGATAAAAGGCAAAGCTGACCTCGGTGGGATTTGAACTCAGAGAGCATAGAGCCAGAACGAATACCAATTCACCACCTAGGTACAGGCCTACATTCATGAATTTTGAATTTTCATTAGGATTTTTTCGAGCAAATATTCTCTAGTCCAGGGCGCTTAGTTGCTTTAATCATAAATATTAGTGATGCATAATATTTATATTTAATAATATTAATATATTTTTATGTTTCTAGTGTTTACACTAGTTAATTAAACTTATTATTGGTAATTTTCTCCTAGGAAATGTTTTCCTAATTTCGCTAGCCTATAATAACTTTGAAACGTAATGTATTCAAATTATAACGTTTTTCGTTCAAGTTGACATAGTTAGTATATAAATGCCGCCAGGTTCATGCTCTAATTCGTCACATGAAATATTGACTTGTTGAGACATGATAGTTGTATTACTACTAGAAACCACAGTTAATTAACCCTTTAGCATTTGCATTACTCTATACTATTATATTTTCATGGTAAAGCCTTTACCTCACAATATTATCTCACTGGGTCGATAAAATAAAGTACCAGTAATACACTAGGGTAATTGCTGGCCTTGTGCCAAAAGTAGAAACAATTATTTATTTTGAGAACACCTTAATGTCAGTGTGAGTGGGCAGTTATGGCTGGTTTGAACAGAAAGAGGTGAGAGAATTTTGGCTGTACCTGACCGGTTTAAATACTAGAGGGTTAAAGTACTCCTCAATACATCAAATAGAAAGAATACAAAATTTATTCCCAATAGAAATGATTTCTATACGATTAGTACTACGTCGTTCCTCAACCGAATGAAACAGAAGTATTCATATAGAAGTCATTTCTATTTGTAATAATTATATATATATATATATATATATATATATATATATATATAAATATATATATATATCTAGGGCGGGTAAAATTCCCGAGATCCATGGACGAGTTCTCTTCAGCGGTCTCTGTCCACCATTATCGCTGCCATGTCCTGCGTCTCCAACAGACCAGTGCCTGTCCTTCATTGCTGTAGTGGAGTCTGTGCTGCTGTACGGGTCTGAGACTTGGACACTGACCAAGAAACTCACTCAGATGGTGGATGGTTGCTACACGAGAATGCTGAGGATGGCTCTGAACATTAATCAGTATACACTGAGGATGAAAAACTCAGAGCTGTATGGGAGCCTCCCAAAAGTCAGCTCAAAAGTGACACAGAGGAGACTGAGATTAGCTGGACATGCTCACCGACATTCAGAGTTGACATTGCACTCAGTGCTCCTGTGGGAGCCCCTACATGGACATACTGGAAGAGGAAACCAAGGTTAACGTATATATATATATATATATATATATATATATATATATATATATATATATATGTATATATTTATTGTATATATATATATACAGAGAGAGAGAGAGGAGAATGGAAGAGAGAGCTGGTGGTGTTGTGTGTGTATATATATATATATCTGTGTGTGTATCTATGACCAGTGTATATAGATCACAGACGCCCATATATATATACATACACACAAACATTTATATATTTGTATACACACACGTATATATATATGGGCCTTCCAGTTTCATTTCACATATACATGTCTGTGTATATTTTAATTATTTAAAAATCATTTTTAAGTGAACGTGATTTAAAAAAAATATTTTGAAGTGAACGTGACACAACGGGTCACAGGTGGTCTAGTATTTTACTAAAAGTCTGTGATTGCTTGCTTGCTTGCCTGTAATGTAATACAGTCAAAAGGGCGCGTACTGGGAAAATACTTTGAAAGGAAGTTGACCCTGAAATGGGAATACAAATGGAATAAAACAAGTTTCGCGTAAATCGGAAAACGGGTTCCCGAGATATGGGGTTTTCTGGGTACTTTCATAAATAGAGAGAGAGAAAGATAGAGAGAAAGAGATAGTGGTTGTGAGAGAGTAGATTGAAAGGAGCCATAGAGAGAGAGGGAGAGAGAAAGAGACAGAGAAAGAAAATGAAAAAGAGAGAGAGAGAGAGAGCGCTGGTGGTGTTGTTGAATGAAATTATAACATGTAACTGCAGAGAATCGAATACAGCATTACTGTATCTAGTTCGAATTTGTTGACTGAACATTAAGTCATATGTATGACTTAAAATAGGAAGGGTTAGGTGTGTATATGTGTGTGTGTGTGTATATATATATATATATATATATATATATATATATATATATATATATATATATGGCTTCCAATTTCATTTTACATTATATACATGTCCGTGTATATTTTAATTATTTAAAAATTATTTTTAAGTGAACGTGACCCAACGGGTCACGGATGGTATAGTACATAATAATTGTTTCTACTTTAGGCACAAGGCCAGCAATTACTGGTACTTTATTTTATCGACCCCGTAAGGATGAAAGGCAAAGTTAACCTCGGCGGGATTTGAACTATTGCCAATTGACTTGTTGCTCAATAATCGCTCCTTGAAAAATTGTTGCGAAAAGATAATATTATAGAGACAACATATTTAATATCCTGCATAGACATAAAACAAGACATAAGAAAAGGGTTAGTAGGCGTCCTTAAATTACATTAGAATGATAAACCACAATCCATAGAGCCTAGACAGATCTTTTTCGAATTGGGAGAAACAATGTCAATTACCATTATTAGATAAATAAATGGCAAAGTTAAGACGTTAGCTCTCTTTAATAGGCACGTCTTATGGACCATATACGATATAAACCATCCGCCTTGAAGGTGAAGATGATACAATGAACTCCCTATGCGTTCGTTAACGATCAGTGGATAGAACCAGGCAGGTTGAGAGGAATGCTAAAATAGCCCCTCGTTAGAACCATGAAGCAACCAATATATTATATACAAGGAGTAGGGTTATATACAGTCTATTTTTAGAAGCGACCGAAATGGTGTTTCCCCGAAGAGTCTTTGGAGAAACGTTATTCGATAGAATGCGTAGCTCTGAGATCAGGGAATCAATTCAGATAGAGCCGCTACGACTCCGATATTACGGACATGTGGTCAGAATGTCTAAGAAAGAATCGCTGAACAGATTCTACAGACAAAGCCAACCGGCAGGAGACTCAGGGATAGACCCCGAGCAAGATGATAAGATAACATCCATGAACTCGGCTGATCTCGCTTAGGGATCTAGCCGGATGAATGGGAGACGGTTGCTTTTGACAGGATCCGCTGGAAGGCGAGCTTGAGGACTCTGCCCTCACGAATTTCCCAGGAATAAGTGGGCAAAGAAGAAAAAGTTAAGAGCTACTATTTTTGACGATGAGGATTAGTCTAAGTTGGGCATAAAAACCCCAAGACGATGAAAAGTGGGCAGTGTTTCCATGGGAATCGAAACCACACCTGCCGTATATCATGCAACTATGTTACTTGCAAACCAAAAGTGACACTGACGCTTTTTCTCCGTTAATTTAAGCTATATCATTCAGCCAGGATAAATGAACAATTTATTTTTAGAATTGTCGACCATGTTACGATTTTTCCCGCCCAGCGGCTTTTATGCCCAGCTTAGACAAATTTTTATAGTCAAAAACATGCGTTGCGGCTGTTAACATTGATGCAGTCATAATAATTTGGAGGAAGGACGAATTTGATTTAATCAACCCCAGTACTTGACTATTACCTTATTTTATCGACTTCAAAAAGGTGAAAGGCGAAGTTGACCTCAGCTGGATTTGAACTAGGAATGCAAAGAGGCTGGAACAAATACGGCTACACATTTGTCCGACGCTCTAACGACTCTGTCAATCCATCCACTGCCTCTTAGGTGCAGTCATAATTGTTTCTACTTTAGGTACAAGGCCAGCAGTTTGAAGGGGAGACGAAAGTCGATTAAATCGACCCCAGTGCATTGCTGGTACTTTATTTTATCGACTCCGTAAGGATGAAAGGCAAAGCAAAGCCTGGCGGGATTGGAACTCAGAACGTAAAGGGCCGTAACTCTATACTGCCAATCCACCACCCTAGGTGCGGTCATGATAAAACTGAAGCATATCCAGAGTTGTCTTGAGTACATGTTGAAATAAAACAATATCAATCAATCACTAATATTATATTCTTCACAATTATTTTTAGTCCGATTTTTATTACTCACTCTTTTAAATAGGTCAATACTAACTTGACTATTTTTTTAAAAAGCGGACGGCGCCTCAGAGTTGGAACTACAGAGACTGGTTTCTCAGAAAAAGTTGAAAGGAATTAAAATGTTTTAGTGTATGTGTCTGATGTAAAATAGTGGTTAAGATTTCTATGTTCCATCAACTGAATCTAATGATATTGACGTACTAGTTATTGTCACCAGAGAAATAATCAATTGTTCAACTGAAAGTATTTCAGACAGGTCGACATAAAAAACAAACTTAACCACTATCAATAATACAGAGAGCGTACTTGATGTTCTCTAAATACACTTACAAGCCACCTGGGTTAGGCTTAATGCGTGTAATTATATAGTTTACTTGAAATACTATTATCGATAAGGGGGACAACATACTCAATGCTGATTATAAACTTTCTGATAGCGGAGAAACAAGGTTACCGAGAAACAGGTAAAAAAAACACATTCTTATATGAATACATACATTTAGTTATGCTAACAGACAAAACAGTCTTCATTTGCATATGTGCAGTGAATGACCTCTTAATTCTTACCTGTCTAAAAAGGGGACATACCACACTTTTACTCACCCCCACTAGCATGCCGCTAATCTTCATACACACACACCAATATCTAGCCAATTGCCATTGCCCAGCCACAGCATTCAGGAATTTTCCTTTCTACTTTCCCCATAAAGGTGGGACGTGGTATTTCAGAATACATACGATGCAATATATCGTGGGAGGGGGTTGAAACACGTGACAACAAAGGAAAATTTGTCCTCATGCATTTTGTACTAAATCACATATTCCACTTATTCACGTATTCATTTTGATGAAAAAAAAAATATATATAGCAACTTATTAACTGTATTGCTGATTAGCATTATAACCAGTGGAAAACAAGCCCCCCACCATCATCCTACTTTTGGCTCGTTGTGCCTCTCCAAAAGAATGAATAGCCTTTTAGCAATATGCTAACTTCGATCATGGCAGAAAGCATGTTTTTTTTATTTTAGAAAATCAAAGAGTGATGCGGGACAAAAAGGTTGAGAAACGCTGCTTACTTCAAGGGAGAGTTGTATAGGGTCGTTCGATATGCTAGAAATAATATTAGATCTCCCTCAAATCACAAACGCTGATGCCTTAAAGAAAAACACACATTGGATAATATTGACCTCAATTACTAAAAGACGTAATGGTTACGGTTGCAACGCCTTTGATCACAGGTCTGCTTTTAGCAGAGAATTAATAATGATAATTATATTTGTATAAACAGGGGTCACCAATATAGCAATTTAATTAATAGTCACCAGTTTAGATGTTAAATAATATTATGCCATGTGTATCAGGAAATATGGTTTGGTTATATCAATAAATGTAAGTTGAATTGAGGTTCGGCTGTAAGTCCCAGGTTCTGTTGCTGCAGTGATAATAACTCTAGAAAGGATATTTCCATATCACATTTAAAGGCTATGGCTGTGGTAAATAGCATCACAAGAATTTACAATGTTTTTACATATTTTATTTACAAAATGATTACAAAGGTTGAGCTGGCATGCCAAACAAAGGAATAAACAAATAAAGAGTTTAGAAGGTACGGTCGACTGGCTGAGGTGCTGGCCAGGCCGTAGTTATGTTGTTATCATTACATATTGGCTAGTGATCGAACGGCAAAAGAAAAATGGTGTTTACCTTTCCATGATAAAAGCTGCAAGAGGCAGTATATAGAAAGAAAGCGGGAAAAATCTCTGTTTAGGCGGAAGTTGGAAATATATATCCGTGCGCGCCTCACGATTGGCCTGATTTAGCCAAATCACGCACGAATAGTCCACAAATGCGCCACATGCTTAATCAGGGTTGACTTGCAGATCAACTATTACTATAGAAACATGCCCAAGAAAAACTATCTATTGGCCAAGAGGTTTCATATAACTAACATCTCTACAGCAATTTAAATGTTCTACAATATTTAAGCCTCTAGGTGGTAGTTAGACTCACTAGAAGTAGCAGATAACTCTACCCCAGCAATCACATACCTACCACTTTAAATAAGAAAGGACGATGCATTGGATAATGTATTTTCTGAAAAAGAGACAATGATGAAATCGTTACGGTTGGAACATCATATATAATCATAGTTTATACGAAACTAAACAACACTAACACCCATTAACATAAATCTCACATGACGATGATTTCTTGTTAATCAAACTCTGAAAGGCAAACTATAAGCTGAATGCGTTCCTTACACAAATAAACAATTTGATCGAAACCTTTTTTAAATCTCGTTCCTTCATAGCCCGAGAGTTCTATTCGACCGCAACTCAGAGTTCAGCCATCTCTCCGCTATCTGTCCTCTTTATCTTCTTCAATAAACTTCTTGGTATAATTTCAAGTAATGCACTGGGTAATTTGCTGGCCTTGTGCCTAAAGTAGAAACATTTATTTCAACTACATTCCTACCCCAATGAAACTATCCACTTATTTTCTGTTTCCACATGTCACAACAATGTTTTCCTATTAGTTGTGCACACTTTTTTCTTGAATCGGGAAGTCCAAAAGACTATACAAATGCCTTTGAGAGCTTAATCCTCTATAAACACCTACACATCAGAGACATCAGATACATTAAAACACATCATAACTTTAAAAATAAACTCGTTAGTTACATCTTTCAAGCAATGACGACAGTATCTCCTGACTCACCATGTCTAACTAGCCTTTAATTGCTTCTAACCTTTTACAATGTCTTAAACTGCGTGTTAGACATGGAAATATTACATGCTTTTTGCTTGTGAATAGAAAAACATATCTAGTACTCCGCTGAATAGATAGATGAAATGGTTGGCGCATTTAATGTTTTTTCGGTAACTAATCAAATATCGATGGCAGGTCAGAGTTCAATATGTTTACACATATGTTTGTTAATATGTATTACCATGCTGTTCCCCTAAGTTATTCGCTTGAACAATCGGCAACGTGGAATTTATTATGATTTAAAAATCCGCAACTTCTCACATTCTTTATACATTGAATATTTTTTCTTTGTTTGTAAGCACAAACATTCACCGTTACACCCCTCCACACACACACACACACACACACACACACACACACACACACACACACACACACACACACACACACACACACACACACACACACACACACACACACACACACGGTGTAGGTGGTTCAGTAAATTACTGGTGATGGTACCAAAACAAGCACTCTATGCACAGACAGAACGTATATATTAAAAAAACCCATGAAGTTTCGTTTACATGTTTTAGATTTTTATTGTGCATCGACTTGTTACGCGCGTTTCGCAGATGATTGGCTCAGGGTCACCCATAAAAGTTATGGACCCTACTCTATTATCGATCTGTTCTTCGGACTGGCGATGCGACAAAAAATATAGTTACTGTTTACAAATCGATAACGGAGTCGGGTCCATAACTCCTATGGGTGACCCTGAACCAGTCCTCTGTGAAACGCGCGTAACAGTTCAATGCACAATAAAAATCTAATGCATGTAAACGGATACCTCATCTTTTTAATATATATATATATATATATATATATATATATAATGTGTCGGTACATAAACAAAAAGATACTCATATAATTTTTGCGGCTGTTTACACAAGGTCAGCAGATATTAAATCCTTATTCATATGTTATTTTCTTTAATTAATCTGAATTAGTTCATCGGTTTTTTTAAACCCATTGCCCTATTTCCCGCAGAAAAAAAAACAAGAAGAAAGAAATTCAACTAAAGTCGGCTTTGTTTGTTTAACTTACTCTCAATACGGCGTCTCTTAACACGTTGATTCTTTGAGATACCTCTGTAGCATATTCAGAGAAAGTCCACGTCTATAAAATATTTTTGCTAATAAAACACATGCCAATTACATAGTTCTTCTGCTGTCTATATATGTTTACAAGCCAACAAAGTAGCCTCGGTGTGGTCGCTGACTTGCATATATTAACATTTACCTAAAAAAAAAGGGTAATATAGAACAATTTTAATAGTAGACCTGTTCAATTAAGGTCCACATTGGGCTAAAAACAACAATCAACGTTATTTCTAAGACGAGTGCAGCAGAGCGTTGGCGATTTCATACAGATCCTGTCACACTTTCTTTTAGGTATTGCACTGAAAAACCACCTTTTTGTAAACAACCTAGAAGCTCATCATGTATAGATTTTATCTGAGTTTTTAATGTTCTAAATCCCTGTTACTCTCAAGCAAGCTACTAGAACTGTTTTACCATTAATAATAGTGTATTCATCAACTAAAATAGACATTTTAAATTGAAAATTATATTTTTCACTACTGTCTATGGTAATTGGCTCCCTTCAATATGTGTAATATTCATAAATGTGTGACAACCTAACTTAAGTTAAAGCTATTTCTTTCTAGTAGTTCAGTATCATGACATATCCATGAAGGACTTACCTTTGGGTACAATCTTATATATAGTTCTAAAACCTCGTCCTAGTTTTGCTTTGTTATTTTTCAATGACACACATTGTATGTTCAATTTATTTTATCAACTGTTTCATTGATTTTTTTGTGCTAAAATTGTTTAGTTCTTAAAGCTAGACCACCCGTGATCTGTTGGGTTACGTTCACTTCAAAATATAAAAAAAAAATCATGTTCACTTAAAAATAATTTTTAAATAATTAAAATATACACAGATATGTATATAATGTGCAATAAAACTGGAAGGCCCATATATATACGTGTGTGTATGTATATATATAAATATGTGCGTGTGTATACATATATATCTATGTGTGTGTATATATATATATGGGTGTCTGTGATCTATATACACTGGTCATAGACACACATATATATACACACACTCATATATATCATCATCATCATTATCTATAAAAGGCAGATTGTTGTGTGTGTGTGTGTGCATGTTCCATGTTTATACATTTGCACAATTTCAAACCGATTTGACTCAGTCTGTAAGAATGTTGTAAATGGTCTAACTTCAGTCAACGACTATTTAATTATTTCCAACTCACCCCCAATTACGGAAATAATCGATAAAACTAAATACATGACGCTTTACCCCTCTAATACAATCTGAATACCTCTCTCTACTCCCCTTAAAAATCGATAAAACTACATACATGCTGCAACTTTCTCTTATATACGCTTAAACCCCTTCCTTACAAACTTCCTTTAGGAACGCGGAAGAAAGAAGAGAGAAAGAAATGAAGGAAAGAGAGAGAGAGAGAGAGAGAGAGAGAGAGAGAGAGAGAGAGAGAGAGAGAGAGAGAGAAAAGAAGTGAGCGAAGTGAGTGAGAGAGTGAGAGACAGAGAGAGAGAACATTTGTTTTTGGGTGTTAGGAACACGGAAAGTGGAGGAGAGAGAGAAAAAAAAAAGAAGTGAGCGAGAGAGTGAGAGAGAGAGAGAGAGAGAGAGAGAGAGAGAGAGAGAGAGAGAGAGAGAGAGAGAGAGAGAGAGAATGTTTGTTTTTGAGTGTGTTAGGAACGCGGAAGGAGGAGAAACAAAGAAAGAAACTAACAACGAAAAGAACTTATTACATTTCATACCAAACAACAATTATTCAAAAGCAACAGATAAATTTATTCAACAACAAAAAAAATAGCGAAAATTTTTTTTTAAAACATCTCTTAACGAACGTGGAAGAAACCGACACCTGGCCTCCGCTCAGCTCTATTTCCCTCCCTCCGTCGGCACAGCAGCAAGCTCATCTTCTACGTCCGACGTACATGATGCACCAACCATACAATGACCCCTCTTCCTCTTTTTTGGTTCTCATAATTCGACAATGTTTTCAGGCCCCTGTTTCCGGTTTCCTCATTCCGCCCCCCACCGTTAAAACATGTCATGCAGAACAACTCCATCGCAGCTCTGTTGTTCGGCTGGCATCGTTTATGCGCCTGTTGCGCAAGTACTGCGAAACAATAAATTTCAACACTTCTTTGCACAGAGATAATATCCATAGACGAAACTACAATTGTCACTGCTGGCGCAGCTCCTGCTTCGGCAGTCCAGGTCTGCAATTCATTCACCCAGTGCCTGGCAGACAAAAAAGTGCTGCCATAAAATGGGTGGTGCAACCTAACTTTGGTAACTTACTGACCCCGAGCAACGCCGGGCTTTAATGCTAGTGTATATATATATACAACAATATATATACACAACAATACCACCAGCTCTCACTCTCTTTCAATCTACTCTCTCACAACCATTATCTTTTTCTCTCTATCTTTCTCTCACTCTCTCTGTTTATGAAAGTACCCGGAAAAACCCATATCTCGGGAACCCGGGCTCCGATTTACGCAAAACTTGTTTTATTCCATTTGTATTCCCATTTTAGCGTCAACTTCCTTTCAAAGTATTTTCCCATTATGCGCCCTTTTAGCTGCATTACAGACAATCAAGCAAGCAATCACAGAATTTTAGTAATATATAGATAGATAGATTGTTAACTATTTTTCAGTTTCATCTCTCACACATATACACCTACTGCTACATAAATACTGTACCTCTCATGTGACAAATGAATTCTTTGTGTTCATTTAGGTCCAAGGTGATCATACTAGCTACATATAGTACTGACTACTTATCTATTATTAACAATTAACCAGAGACAGGGGCGGGGGAAGTATTTCTGAATTGGGGGTGGGGGCGGGCAAATTTGGACAATTTAATTGTAGTGATTAGTTTAGCTCGTTGCACTTTAAAATGGTAAGAAAACTTCGATACACGATAAACATAACATATACATAATTGTAGCGCATATCCAAATAGATGTGTGTTTTGGTAGTTTGGGGAGAGAATATAATTATTGCCCCTACCAGTTCCACCACCACTGCATATATATAATTTTTTTTTAAATCGAGCTTTTTCGCATTTGGTATTATATCCAATTTATCCATCTCCTATATATATATATATATATATATATATATATATATATATATATATATATATATATATATATATATATATATATATATATCCATTCATTTATTATGGTTATTGTTGAGCTTTGTTGTTCTAAAATTTCACCTGCGCACTCACAGGATCGCCAGTCTTGTCTGGTGAGTACACAGGTGAGACACCAGAGCAACAAGGCTTAGCTATAATAAATGAATATTTAGTGTTCTGCCAGACCCAGGGTTATTTACTCGAGTAAATGTCACCGGAATCTAACTACTAAATTTTATACAGAAAAGGATAAGATATTTTACAAAACACCATACCGAATATAAGTCTTCATTTTTATTGTAGCTCCATGTTATAATTGTTGTACACAAATATTCTCGTACACAATTAGGTATAGTCCAGATCCATGATAGGTAGTCAGAGAAAAATTAACATGTTTGTCTTCAGTGTTGTCGGTTCGAAGGAAGGCGCCAAAAGAGAGAGAGAGCTTGGCTGCGTTGCCGCTATTTATATCCTCTTTCCGGAAGTTTCAAAGAGGGTTCTAGACTTCCGACGGGAAGTAACTCTAGCTACTTCCCTGTCTAGAGAGCGCTACAAGACTCCCCTCTCAGACGAGAAGTCGAATGACCAAATGAAATCATTGTAGCGAGAACATGAGGAGCAAAACAAAAGGTACAAGAACATGAATGAATAAAACATGAGCAAGCAAATAGCAAAATGAGCATAAAACAAGTAATGCATTTTTAAAAAGAATGTTTGAATGTAACGAATGCTAAATCATAGTCATACAAAGGAGCAGAGAATATTGATGTTCAATGGTAAAATCAATGTTTTTCAAAGTCAAATAGTTCATACATCACTAGTGTACAGACTTTTCTGACACTAGTTCTATCTGAAAACTGAAAAAGAGAAGAGGTATGTTAATGCCACTGGGGTTTAAATGTATATTGTTTTTGAGAGTTTTCGTGGTCATTTTACCGTCCTGCCACCTCGTGTGACATAAGGTTGTGTGGTATGTGGTGTTTGCGGTGGAGGTGAAAGTGTTGGTTGGGGAGTGTATGTACGAGGTGTATCAGGCAGTGTGATGAGACTTTCGGAGAAAGCCTTTTTTGCTCTGTCAATGGATATTGTCTCTTCTCGGCCATTGACAGCCACTGTGAAATGTTTGGGTGTGTGCGAAGGCACACGAAAAGGTCCATTATAAGGTGACGTAAGAGGTTCCTTGACAGAATCATTCCGTATGAAAATGTGTGTCCACGTAGAGATGTCCGATGGGACAGCAGAAGAAATACGAACGAATCCCGGTGACATATGATGCTGGGTCAAGATGTGATGAATCCACTGGTGCTAACATTTGTCCAGGAAGAGACAATGTGGTACCATAAAGAAGTTCAGCAGAAGAAAAACCTAAATCTGTCTTAATGGCAGCACGACTACCAAGAAGCACGATAGGCAAAAATTCAGTCCATCGTTGTGGATCAGGAGTAGCGCGAAGTGCAGCTTTCAACTGTCTATGAAACCTCTCGATCATTCCATTGGAGGCTGGGTGATAGCTGGTCGTATGGATGTGATGAACACCCAAGACTCGTGATATTTCACGAAATAAGGAAGCTTCAAATTGGCGTTCACGATCCGTAGTTATTTTAGTAGGAACACCGAAACGAGCAATCCAATTGGAAATGAAAGCTCTGGCAACGGACTCTGCTGTTATGTCCATGAGGGGTATGGCTTCAGGCCACCGAGAGAAACAATCGATACAAGTAAATATGTATGTGAATCCACGACTAACGGGCCATGGACCAACAATATCCATGTGTATATGACGGAAACGTGCGTCTGGCGGGCTGGAATTCCGAAGAGGAGCGCGGACATGCCGATGAATCTTAGAGCGCTGACACTTCAAGCAAGAGCGTGCCCAACTGGTGATTAAACGGCGCATATTAGGCCAGAAGAATCGGGCCGTAATAAGCTTCACCGTGGCAGCTATGCAAGGATGTGACAAGGAATGAAGTGCATCAAAAACGGTACGCTGATGACAATCTGGAACAAGTGGTCTGGGTGAGCCAGTAGAAACATCGCAGAGAATTTTCCCTTCAGAAGATGGAAGAGGTAAATATTCTAATTTGCAGCAGGAGAACTGGTCAGAGAAAATGTCCAGAGAATCCAAAGTAGGTTGGTCAGTTGCAATGGCAACTAAATCGATATGTGCAGGAGACGCAAGAGGACACACAGAACGTCGAGATAGTGCGTCGGCAGGTATGTTGGAAGTTCCAGCTATATGACGAATGTCACTGGTGTACTGTGAGATGAGATCCAGATGCCTATACGCTCTCGGAGAGTACTTGTCGGACTTGGATTGTAAAGCGAACGTTAACGGTTTGTGGTCCGTGAATATCGTGAACTCCCGCCCCTCCAAAAGGTGGTGGAAGTGCTTCACGGCAAGATAAATCGCCAAAAGTTCTCTGTCAAAGGTGCTGTATCTCTGTTCTGCTGGTTTTAATTGGCGAGAGAAAAATGCCAATGGTTGAACTTGGTGATCGATTACATGATGCAAAACTGCGCCAACAGCACGATCAGATGCATCAACAGTTAAGGAAAGTCTCGCATTTGCAACAGGATGGGCAAGGAAGGAAACTTTATCTCAGACTTTACAGATTTAAAAGACTGCAATGCATCGGCAGAAAGTGAAATTTTTTCATCTTTCTTTTTTGCAGCCCTTAAAAACTGTGTCAAGGGGAATAACTTATCCGCACAGTTAGGAATAAAGCGACGATAAAAGTTAATTAATCCTAAGAAATGGCGTAATTGTTTCAAGGATGTTGGAGGTGCTAATTGCTGAATCGCCTCTAGTTTAGCTGGCAAAGGACGAATGCCTTCTGAATCTATAAGGTGTCCGAGGAATTCCAGTGAATCTGCACCAAACACACATTTAGCTGGGTTGATTCTGACTTGGTACGATTGGAGACGTTGAAATAACTGAGATAGATGTTGATGATGGTGTTCATTCGAATCACTGGCTATCAGGAGATCATCAACGTAAGCAAACACGAAATCCAATCCACGCGTGACTTCATCGATTAAACGCTGGTACGTACTAGAAGCATTCCGCAAACCAAAAGGCATGGATAGGAATTCAAACGAACCAAAAGGGGTGGTCACAGCTGTTTTTGGTATGTCTTCCGGATGCATGGGTATTTGATGGTAAGCACGTACCAGATCTATTTTAGAAAATATCTTGCATCCATGCAGAGCGGATGAAAAATCCTGTAAATTTGGTAGAGGATAACGATCAGGTGTTGTGATAGCGTTAAGTCGTCTATAATCACCCACAGGTCTAAAATCCGCTTCATCCTTACGAGCCAAATGAAGCGGGGATGCCCATGGGCTGGTGGACGGTCGTATAAGACCAAGCTGAAGCATGTGATCGAACTCATACCTGGCCTTTTTTAGCCTGTCTGGAGCCAGCCTACGTGGCTGAGAAAAAAACAGGCGGAGCAGTTGTTGTAATAAAATGTCGAGTCGAGTGGATTACTTGGTTCGGTTTAAATGAAATGTCAGTTAACTCGGGAAACGAGGCAAGAAGAGAATGAAACTGGTTTCCAGAGGCAGCTATGAAACACGCGGGATTTATGGTGGCAACAGTAGAACTATGAGCAGGTGTAGATAAAGATGTGGTGCCATCCACAACTTTCTGTTTCCTGACATCTACTAACAGTGAGTACTGGTGTAAAAAATCCGCACCGAGAATAGGGTGGGGTAGGTCTGCTACAACGAAAATCCATTTGAAATCCCGACGCAAAACTAGGTCCAATGATAGAGATATTTGTCCATAAGTTTTTATAGGAGACTGGTTTATTGCATACAAGGAAATACCGGAAAAATTTGGCTTGGTACAGCTGAAACGAAGGGGCCAAATACTGCAACTAGATCCTGTGTCGACCATAAACGATTTGTTTGAAATTCGATCTTTTATGAAAAAGGCACGATAAGGAAAATTAATGGTGGAGAGATCTGCCGCGCCCAGATTCTCCAGGTTTAGTTTTCCGAAGTCCCGAAAGAGCAGGGTTGAATACAATGATTCGCCTTTTCACGAAAACGCACGTGATACCAACATAAAGACGAGTTGTTGGCGGGGGTTTTGGCGCGACGATGAAAAGAAGTAGAACGACTTCGTGGACGCCATCTGGAATGTGTTCGTTCCCGACACAGTTTAGTCACTTGACGAGTTAGCGCGTCAATGGCTCTCAATATAGAGTCCTCACGAGGTGGAATAGGCTGTGCTTTAAAAGTAGAAGAAGCAATGTGTGGATCTGCCGAAGTAGGTACTCGAGAAAATTCCATTATGCAGTCCGCTGAGGCTGCAATTTGGTCCAGAGAACTGGTGTCGACTATATTTGCCAGTATGGTTTGCACATTTGTTGGCAAACGGGAGAAGAAGAATTGTTTTACGAACGAGTTGTCCTCTGCTTTATTTTAAAATCTTTATGTGTGCGTGCTGTAACTTGTTCATCATACAACTTTTTTTCTGGTAAATTTTTATTGTTAATCAGACACGGTTTGGAGGTGAAATTTGTTTACCTATTGTATTTGATGTGTTTTGAACGAATCTGACCATTAAAATTGTCGGAAATTATTCATTTTTTAGTTAACGGGGTGGGGTGGTGTCAATCTCTGAGTTCTAAGGCTTGGAGGTAAATGTTACACTTAATACCCCTCTGTTAACTAAGAACGAATACTTTCCGACAGTTTTGATAGTTAGATTCGTTCAAAATACAAAATAACAAAACAAAACAAATAAAACAACAACAACAATAATATTTACTTCCAAAGCGAGACGGATGTAATATTCACCTTCAAAGCTTGTCAACTCCAAGTGTCTACTCCCGCCACTAACTACAAGGAAAAAAAAAAAATTCCGACGTTTCGAAGGACATATTCGTTCAAAACACATGGCACTACCATGCTATTAGCTGTCAGAAGTGAAAGTTTCGTCAACCTTCTCAATCGTAAACATCATTTATTTCCGTATTACCACGCGTTATTTTAATAAAGCATATCGATGTAAGTGGAGTTACTTAAATGAAAATATAGGTGGCCCTTAAAAGGGCCAAATTAGTAAACAAATTTAAGTTAATTAGAAAACAAGTCATGGTTATCAAATAAATTGGATTTAATCATTTATATTTTCATAGTCATGGTTATCAATTTCATGTATAGGGTTGGTGAAAAAAATTTGATAACCATATATTTGTTTTCTAATTTGGCCCTTTTAAGGGCCACCAATATTTTCATTTAAGTTAACTCCACTGTTGGTGAAAATTACTTGTTTTCTACATTGATAACCATGACTATGAAAATATAAATGATTAAATCCAATTTATTTGATAACCATGACTTGTTTTCTAATTAACTTAATTTGTTTTCTAATTTGGCCCTTTTAAGGGCCACCTATATTTTCATTTAAGTAACTCCACTTACATCGATATGCTTTATTAAAATAATGCGTGGTAATACGGAAATAAACAATGTTTACGATTGAGAAGGTTGACGAAACTTTCACTTCTGACAGCTAATAGCATGGTAGTGCCGAAAACATAAATTTCACTTCCAAAGCGAAACAAGAGTAATAGTAAAAAAATTACCCTTTTTATTTATCCCCCGCCCTAGTGTATTCGATTCAGTAGATTTACACTCAGAGACCGTGAATTGGGAGTCTCGTTAGAACGTCGGATAGAATGCTTTGCAGTATTCGTTCCAATTCTTTGCTCCCTCAGTTCAAATCCTGCTGAGGTCGACTTTGCTTTCGTCCATTTAAGGTCTATAAAAAAAATGTACCAGTCTAATACTGGGATTGATTCTTGCTCTATATCTCTTTCTTACTTCCATACTCTCACTCCTTATCCTCGCCTCGAAGAAATCTGCTGCACTCAAACATGGAGAGATGGGCTGCGCTAGGTTTCAAAATGCCCCAGAAACGCCATATGTCAATATGGCACCCCCTAACATTCACTCGAGTGTTACGGGTTAAGAAGAGAGATGATTGATGATTGCTTGTGTAATTTGTACTTTCCCTATTTAAGACAATAGAGTGTGATTTGGTGGTGTTTTGGTTGCTGATCGAACAAACATATAGAAGTACTGAAATGGAATAGGTTCGAGATAATAGTTTTCTTTTGATGAAACTTATTTATTTATTTATTTATTTATTCCACTCAAACGTCCGTATAGAGCTAGTGTGCTGTGGCAGAATAGAGGAGGCATCTTGTACATTTTACAGTTTTAAAGTTAAGAAACAAAAACAAGAGAGGGAGAGGGAGAGAGAGAGGTAAAAGAAGCATAAATAAGATAAAAACAAAAGCTAGAAACAAAGGCAGGTATAAAAAAAGTTACAAGTTGAATCATTGCAATAATTGTTGTTTCATCACAGCCTTGTTGTGTTGTTTAGCTTCAGATCAGCTCTGTTACTGCAGATCTTTGATCAAAGACATGTCAGCCGTAACCATTCCACCATTTTCCTATGTGCAGGAAATCAAGGAATGCATTATTCAACGCGACAGTGAGTGATGTGAGAGAGAATTTGACTGCTATCTCTAGACGGTCAACAGTCAACATGGTGGCTACTACGTTGGTCCACAAACAAATTGAGCAGTGCCATAACGCTTGGCTAAGAATCATACTGGTTACTCTGACATAATGTGACAATCTGAACATGCTGCATACTTCTTGTTAGTTCCTGGTGGTGGGCACGGTGGAGCCAAACCACATGCTCTCGGTCGGAGCATGACAACTGTTGTTCTTTTGCTCAGTACAGTGTTTTGGACTAATTGAATTTACTGTTGTTTTTTACGTGAATGTGGAATTGACTGTTCCTGTTGACCGACTGGTATGGATAGTGTTCTACCTAACGAGACGGCCTTAGTATTGTGGTTGTATTTGCTAGAATTAGAAGCCAAATACTTATTAAACTATTTAATTCCACTTTAAAATGGAAAAACGTTCTTTTAACGTAGGAGTTTACTGCTGTTAATATTTCGTTTAGCGGCCAGTGACCTGGGGCTAAAAGAACAATTAGTATTTATTTTTGTTTATGTAATTTGAAGAGAGACGTATGCTATGTTTATAAAAAGAAAGGAAATCTGGAAATAGTTTCCATGGTGTTATTACATCGGTTTTGTGGTAATTGATTTACTGGTGCCTTGCTAGTTTGTTTATTTATACCATACAATCTCTCCTATTTTTATTTTAGATTTCTTTGACATTTCCTAACTATCATGTTTACATTTATATATTCTAGTTTGAGAGAGTGTGTCGATACACACATACATACAAACACACACACGCACACACACACGCGCACACACACATACATACATACATACATGATGGCTGCCCCCTCGTTATCGAGTATGGCCATTGCACGAGAAAAAAAAAAAAAAAATAATGATAAATAAAAAAAAAAAAAAAATATATATATATATATATATACATATACATACACACATACATATACACACACACACACACACATACACACACACATACATTAATAACAACAATAATAATAATAATAATTGTTTCTACTTTAGGCACAAGGCCAGCAATTACCCAGTGCATTACTGGTACTTTATTTTATCGACCCCGTAAGGATGAAAGGCAAAGTCAACCTCGGCGGGATTTGAACTCAGGTATTAATTAAACAACAATAATAATAATAATAATTGTTTCTACTTTAGGCACAAGGCCAGCAATTACCCAGTGCATTACTGGTACTTTATTTTATCGACCCCGTAAGGATGAAAGGCAAAGTCAACCTCGGCGGGATTTGAACTCAGGTATTAATTAAAGGTGGAAAACTGGGAGAGGGCACTTGCCCTGGTGGAGAAAGCCCATTAAAAGACCACAGTGGCCCTGACCACCAGGGCAAGTGCCCTCTCCCAGTTTTCCACCTTTAATTTACAGACAATTACTCAGAGAAGGCCCATTCATTCGGGCCATACTTGCTTCTCTCACCCATCTTTCAACAAAATGCTGGGAAGAGAGCACTTCCCTCTCTACCCTGATTTTCCTTTTCAAATGAAATTTGAAAAAGTTAATCAGGGCATCACCGAAGAGGTAAGTGCTCGTCTTCAGCCCTTTCAAACGTGTCCACCATACTATCTCTTTCGCCATGGCCACCAGACAGATAAAAACTGCCTGCCCTTCCCGGCTAAAGGAAGGGAGCGGGGCAATCCTCACGATGGACTCAGCTGATAGCTGGATCCGTCCTACACGTGACAGCAGGTGTTCGACATAAACCCACAAGTCAGCAATGCTCGGACACTGGACGAGTGCGTGCAGGACGGTTTCGTCGCCCTGCGCGCATCTCGGACATGCCCGGCTGACGGCACCTCCATGCCTGTAGAGTTTATCCCGAACTGGCAAAGCTCCTCGGTAGCACTGCCAGGCCAGGGATTTCTGGAAGTTGTCCATAGGCCCCGGCCCGAAAGTCCTTCCGAAGAGATTGGCTAGTTGATTTTCGTCGACGCCTAGAGTTTCTCCAAGTACGTCGTCGCTCTTCCCCTCCACTAATCCCCTATAGAACGCCAAGGTGGAGTTTCCACCGATCACATTGCCCGATTGGTCGAGGGCTGTGAGCGCCTGAAGACATTCCAGTCTCCAAGCGCTCCCTCTCGGTCTTCGCTTGACCCAGGACTGCAGCTCCGTCAAGGAGACGAGCTGGGGAAAAACGTGTCTCGCAAACGGCGACCACACCTGATCACCGTCGAGGAAGAGGTGGAGATGTCGTAGCCCGAGCGCGTGTCTGCGCATCATCAGCCACGGCATGCCCAGCCCTCCACGTAGCGGGTGTTGACAGCAGATGAACCGCCTGACCATCGGAGCGCGTCCCTTCCACAAGAAGCGAAAGAGCAAACGCTCCAGCGCAGTCAGGCGGGGCTTAGGACAAGGTACGACGGTCAGGCGGTAGTAGATGACGGATGCGATGTACGCATTCGCCACCTCCGCTCGACCTTTCAGGGATAGCTTCCTCTCGGCCCATTTCTGGGTGAGAGAAGCCACCCTGCTCGTCACCTCGTCCCAGTTTTTGTCCGTCTGGAGGTCTGGACCGAACCAGACCCCTAGCAATTTAACCGGTCCGTCCGTCCAG
The DNA here is from genome assembly GCA_964016885.1 of Eledone cirrhosa. NCBI lineage: Eukaryota > Metazoa > Mollusca > Cephalopoda > Octopoda > Eledonidae > Eledone > Eledone cirrhosa. The sequence goes on along the minus strand of OZ024740.1, from coordinate 389,232,500 downwards.
CGCCCGACGACGCTGTTGGACGGCATGGACCTGCCTCTCCAGGTGCCGAGCTGCAGGCCCACTGACTTTTCCTGGTTGATCATTGCTCCTGTCACCGCTTCGTATTCTCTTAGTGTAGTGCCGATCGCCTCGATGTGTTTGGCGTTCGACACCACTACGGTGACATCGTCGGCATATGCTGACACGGATCTTCCGCATCCTAGTTCGCGCGGGACCCCCCTCAACGTCTCCAGTTTGTGCAGTAATGGCTCGAGAGTCAATACGTACAATAGGGACGAGAGGGGACATCCTTGGCGGACCGAGCGCATGATGTTGAACGGTTCCGAAAGGTGACCGTTCACTCTCACTACAGAGCAGATGTCGCTGTGCATGGCAGCGATCCAGCCTCTGAAGACGGGCCCAAAGCCAGCCGCCCTCAGGACTGCCGCTAGGTAACGATGGTCGACCCTATCGAAGGCTTTCGACTGATCTAAATTGATCAAAGACCCACCCGTGCCAGGTTCCCTAGCTACCCTCTCTACGATGTATCGCATGAGGTGGAGGTTGTCGTGGATGGATCTGTCGGGAATGGCGCATGTCTGTGCCTCGTCCACCAGACCACCAACGAGAAGCGCCAACCTCTTTGCTAGCACCTTGGCCAAAATCTTGAACTCTGTGTTTAGCAGAGTTATGGGCCTAAAATTATCTATGTTATCCCCCTTGTTCGGATCCTTTCTCAGCAGCGCCACCGCTGCTCGGCTCACAGAGCTGGGAATTCTCACGTTCTGTTGCCAGTTGCAGTAGACGTCCGCCAAGAGGCCTCCGAACAAGTTTGGCATTTGTACGTAAAGTTCATAGGGCAGACCATCCAAACCAGGCGATTTACCCCTTGTGCAACTAGTCATTGCATCCCGTACTTCAGCGGTTGTTATCGGCTTTTCGCAACACTCCGCCTCAGTGGCCGAAAGCCGCGGCAGTCCGTCGAGGTAGACACTAAAGTCCATCCCTCGATCCGGCCCGCCACTTCCCCCGAACAGTTGAGCGAAGTGTCGCTGAAAAGCTTCACACATTTTCCCGGGATCGAGTAGCATGCGCCCGTCGTGGTCCACCAAAGACCGGATCGTGGCTTTGTTGCCACGACGCGCCTCCGCCACTCGGGCCCATTGAACGGCTTTCGTCCCCTCGTGTCTGAGAGCACGCACCCTAGCTCTGACAACGCAGCCTTCGTGCTTTGCATTGAAGAATTGGTCAAGGGCCAATTTCGCCGCAAGTACGCCGGTCGCGATGCCTTTGCTAAGCGCCTCATCTAATTTTCTAACTAATTCTCCCTCTGCTCTATTTTTCTCTATTGCTAAAGTCTTACTAAACCTAATGGACTCTATTCTAATTGCTCTTTTCAGAGCAAACCACCACTTGTTGTTGACGATGGCCCCCGTCAACGCCCGCTTAACTAGTTCGCTAATCCGGTCTCTGTAGGCCTTGCGCGCTGGTAAGGACGCGTTTAGCTTCCAGTAGCCGGGTCCTCGTCTATGAAGCCTATCTAAGTTAAGCACACAGATCACGAATTTGTGGTCCGTGTAGCTGACTATCTTGAATTGTGGACAGCCTATGCTAGACCTATCTATTTCCCTACAAAATACTCTATCTAGATATGATCTGGATGACCCTATGCGATTTGTCCAAGTCCACATTGGTACATTCGGGAAATCCATTCGGTACCCGTCAGACAGTTCAAAACGTCTGAGCAGGTTGGTGAGACTCTTGCACCCTCCTTCCCTATCCACTAATCCCACACAATCCCAGCGTGCATCTAAGATCCCGTTACAGTCGCCCACTAACACTAAAGAGCGGGACGTTCCAAGAAAGGTCTCCAGACGCCGGAAGAAATCAGGCCGCCCTGCTCCTGTCGGGGCATAGACGGCCACTAACCTGAAAACTTGCCCGTCTCCGCTGGTCACGTCCAGCACCACCAACTTACCTTCTGGGTCCAGGAAGATGGCCCGTATGGCAAGATCCAAATCTCTCCGAAAAAGCACAGCAACTCCTCCCCCCGATCCCGGACGGCTGGGAGATGCGTACACATCGTAGCCGCCGAAGATCGGTGCGAAAGCCTGTGCTTCAGAGATTCTGGTCTCGCTGATGGCCACTACATCTATGTTTAGTGACCTGAGGTCGTTGAGCAGGTGGCCCTGCTTCCATGACGACCCCAAGCCACGCGCATTTATGCTGCCTATTCTGAGTGAGGTCATGTTGAAAAGGAGTGGAAAAGATGGGAAAGACCACTTACCTTACTTCTCGTAGGGGAAGGACGGTTTTTCCATCCTTTTCACTGCTTGTGGCCTCCTCAGGAAGGATGTCCTTATAAATCCTCCTGGAGAGTGCTTGTCGGAAGTCTCCGATGTCTTTTGGGAATTTTTGTTTTAGTGTCATGTACGTTTTCTGTGTGATGCGAGTGATTTGTATGTGTGGAGGTGGTGTGAATTTTGGGGTTGTTGTGTAGTCTTTTTCTGTGATGGTGGTGTTGTGTTGGATGTAGTGTAATAATTGCTTGTTGTTCAAATTTAATGCTGTGTAGTGTGTATCGTTTTGGTTGTTTTGTTTTGTTTGCGTTTGTTGTGGGTTTGTTTCTGTTTCGCATTTTGGTGACTTTTGTGGTGTAGGTGATGGTGGTGTTGGAGTTAATGATGGTGATGGTGTTGGTGTTTGGGTTGATGGGGTTGGTGATGCTGGTGTGGATGGTGGCATATCTGTCCTAACTTTTTTGTTTCTTAATTTATTTGTTTCCCTCTGTATTTTGTTTTTGGAGGGGGAAGGAAGAGAATTTTTTCTTTTTTGGTTTCTTTTTTTTTTTTTCCGGATATCGTTTCCCACTCCTCGTCGTCACAATCTGTCTCCAGTTGTGATAGGCCGGGGAGTGGAAAATCCTCCACAGGCGTTAGTTTTGGTTGTGGCGTGGTGGATGGTGTAGGCGCCGGTGCTAGTTCTGAAGCGTTGGGTGGTGGTGGTGTTGGTTTTGCTGGTGGTGGTGGTGGTGTTGGTTTTGCTACTGTTGCTGGGGTTGTTGCTGTTATAGTTGCTTCTGTTGTTGCTGCTACAGTTGTTGCTGCCATCTCTGCTACTGGTGGTGTTGATGGTTGTGTCACTGGGGTGGGTAGGAGAGGTGGCCTCAACCTTTTAGCCTGAGGGCAGAAAGCCCTTAGGTGGGTTCCTTCACCACAAACGACACACCTAGGTCTTCTGCCCTCGACAATTACCGTGAGGTGGCTGCCGTCAGTGAGGTCTATTACCTCTGGGATCTCCTCAATGCTTTTTTGGTCCGCTTGGATCAGGAGCTCCATCCCAGATCCGGACCAGTTTTCCTGCTTTTCTTTTGCTATTGCTATTATTTTCGTGTTGGCTTCGATGCCGGCGAGGACGGCCGCTATTAGCCAGGGAATTTCGATGGCCGGTGGAACGTGGGTCACCCTGATCTTTACGAGTCTCTGGCCACAATAGCTTGGGACGAGTGTGAAGTCGTCACTTTTTAATGGGGCCATGGAGTGTTCTCTAGCCTCCTCTGGTGTTTCAAAGAACACGTCCACGGTTCCATACTTTTGCCCACGTCTGATGTGGGTTTTTCTTGCCCACACATGTCCCAAAGCTTTTTGGATTTGGGACTCGGATGCCCGTTCCACTCGGCGCGATTTTACATTTATTGTTCTATACGACACGGTGCATAGGCGCCGATGCTCCATTTTATTAGGTTGGGGGGTGGGGGGTGGGGGTGAGGCTGACCCTGTACCCATCTTTCTTTACCATTTGTTTGGCATTTTCTAAATCTTCCTGAGTTACCGTAAATGCTTCGAATTGTTTTGCTACTCTGGCGAAACTGAGGGGGGGGGGTTATAATGTCATTGTTGTTGTTGTTGCTATCGTTAATATTAATTTTAGTTTCAGTTGTGGTGGTGGTGACGTCAGTCGTCTTTGGTGGGGAAGAGTCCATTTTGCTTGATTTCATTTCGACATCACGAGTTAATTTATTTTTTTCTTCTTTTGTTTCTGTTGTCGCGGTGGTGGTGGTGGTGTTGGTGGTGGTTGTCGCGGTGGTGGTGGTGGTGGAGGCTTTAACACCTGCAGTCATTGGTAATGGCGGGAAATGAATGTCTGCCTGAGACAAATTAAAAATATTGCTACTGCTTATATTTTTTTTTGTGTTGGCAAACGTAGTAACATTTACAATGGTGGTGTCGGTGTGAGGTGTTATTTTGTGAGGAAGGCTTTCAGCTGCTTCGTGCAGAGGTGAAGTAGCCATTTTTTTTCAAAGAAATTTTTTGATAATAATAAAAGTTAAAATTTTGGGCACAAGGCCCCAATCTTTTTGGGTGTCCTTTTCGGAAAACAATGTATGTGTGCTTATAAACAGTTAACAATAAAATTTTCCATAAATGGCAATTTTTAACAAACGGAAATAACAAACCTTTGCGGAGCTCACGATGATACGATTTACTACGTAGGTCGCCAATAATAATAATAATAATAATAATAATAGAACACTATTAATAATTATTAATGCACTCGTGCAATGCCTGTGCGTGACGAATATTTTTAAAGTGAGGAAAGACTGTGCACTGAGCCAATCCCACTCTCTGAGCGACAGTAGCTATAACCCGAAAAGAAGAAAAGATCAACATCATCGGTAACTCCTGAGCCGCAGGTTTTATGTCGGAGTTAACCCAGTTTCCTGAGATACCTTCTCCTAGAAGAATGCCCTGACAAGGGCTAGGGGTTCTTCACTCCCAGTTGTTTAACTGCGCGATCGGGCATCCAGCCCGATTATTTCTATGTCCCCGCGCAAAAAAAAAAAAAAAAAATCACTTATTGACACTTATACGTACGACACACACACACGCGCATACATATGCGCGCACACAGCAACACTCATACATACAAACAAACACACACACGCTACTCTACTCACACACACATACACACACATATATATATATATATATTACCGTCATTACTGATACAAGATTACAAGATTATGTCAACTGTTGACTTTCAAGAGTTTGTATAGTTGAAGCCGATCGTACTACAGTCCAGTATTATTATAATTGCTTTACAGCATAGAGTCACGGCCCTCCACGCTCTGAGCTCAAATCCCGCCGAGGTCAACCTTGCCTTTCATCCCCACGGAGTCAACAAAAGAGAGTACCAGTGATGCGTTGGACCAGTCGCTGGATCCGTGCCAAAAGCAGAAAAATTATTAATAAAGTTGTTTTCTTAAGGCCCGGTCGCTGGTGATGGTGATGGAGGCGGCAGTAGTGGTGGAGGTGGCAGTTGATGTTGTTGTTGTGTTGTGTGCGTGTGTGTGTGTGTTTTGTTATTTTTTTTTTTTCCCCTTCTTTTGATGCCGCTGTTGTTGTTGTTGTAAATGTTCATTTCAGTTCATTCTGAAGCTGTTGTTGCTGTAAACATTAGTGCCGGTGTTGTTGTTGTAGATGTTGGGGTTGAAATCTGGTCGTTTGACTGAGTGATGTATATACACACATATACATACATATATATATACACATTCAACAGAGAGTAGAGAGTTTGACAACAGGTCGATGACTTTAGTCTAGATAGGGTAATGACATGTGATGGTGGGGAGAGAGTGTAGAAGTTATTGTGGTGGCGGGGGACAGTGCGATGTATCTAGTTCATTTGACCGTTTTCTTCTCTTTGCAAAATTTGAATTTTAGCCATGTTATATTGAGATGTAAGTAAATGTAAAATATAAATAAGGATTGCTCTGCTAAAATATACTAAAATATTTGTGTAACTTCCACAAACTTCTGTCGTGACATTCCCGAGTCCAGTAACCAACAAATTGTTGTATTTTGATGTTTCAGAATACAAAAATTAATTAAAAACTTACCCCACGAAAAGACAGCGTGTGTTGTCCAATCTATAAGCTCCCTCATACATACATACATACATACATACATACATACATACATACATACATACATACATACATACATACATACATATGCTGTGCCAATTCTAACGCCAACATTTGGTCTGCTGAACTGGTCATTGCAAGAACTAAGTGAGATGGATGTTAGAACTCGCAAACTTCTCAGTGTTACTGGGGACTTTAACATCAATGGTGATGTGGGTAGGCTATACTTCTCACGCAAGGAAGGTGGCCGGGGTCTAAAATCCATATTAACAACATATGAGACCCGGATAGTAACACTGAAGCAACACCTTCAACAGAGGAAAAAGGTTGGCAACCATCTTGCCTAGGTTTATGGACATGAAAAAAAAAATATCATTAGAATAGCGACTGATCTGGAGGAGAGATATGGAATAAAGCCTGATATAAATCTCTCACCCAGAGAAATCGGAAGATCCTATTCAATGTTCAAACAAGATGAAAAAATTGACCAATTTACAGAAAAAGTTGTGCATGGATACTTGAGACGTAAAACACAGACCATAGAGGGGATAAACCACTCAAAAAGCCTGGCATGGAGTTCCGACAAGTTTATGACATCACACCTTGAGGGATATCGCTATGCAATACAGGAACAAGAACTCCCTACCAAATATCTGCTGCACAAAAGAGGAGGGCCATCAGCTGACAATAAATGTAGGCTATGTAAAACAAAGATCGAAGATGTAAGCCACATTGTTGCCAGCTGCGAAAGAATGTCATCTCGCTACTACCTCCCCATGAGACACGATGGGATAGCTAGAACCATCTGGAACGCACTTCGGAAAACAAAATTAACAACAAACGAGGAAGAATATATTGAGACAGATTAAGGAATACTGGTGGAACCTGAAAATAAAAACTGCCACCAAATTAAAGCACAACCGGCCTGATATTGTTGTTTGGGACCACACATTGAAAACGTGTTCTGTTGTGGAGATCAGCTGCCCACTTGATGTAAACGTTGTCAGAAAAATACAGGAGAAGGAGGACATCTACGGACCATTGATGAGGAGTTTACAAATCCATCATCCAAGATACACCTTTATCTTCATACCCATCATTATTGGAACTACGGGTTATATACCAACCCGCTTGGACCAAAGTATGACTGAACTTGGATTTGCGGACAAAGAGCACAGCTCCCTAATTCATAGTCTACAAATGGCTGCGATAGCTGGCACCTTCAAAATTTGCAAAACATGCTTGCGATTCAAGGGATGACAATTTCTTTTCTTTTACAAACTTGCCACCAGGAAGGTGGCCGGTCAAAAAATATACTCGAAATTAAGAGAAAGAGATAACATACATACATACATACATACATACATACATACATACATACATACATACATACATACATACATACATACATTCTTGTGATTCAAAGGATGACAATTTCTTTTCTTTTACAACCTTGTCACCAGGAAGGTGGCCGATCAAAAATGTACCCGAAATTAAGAGAAAGAGAAACATACATACATACGTGATGGCTGCTTCACAATTTCAAGAATTATCACCATATGATCCCCCTGTCACACATGGGTGATACGAACATGGACATACCAAGGACTTACATTCCTTTCTGCATATGCTGCAATGATGAACATTACTTCTACTTTGGTTCCCTATTTTGTTTTGGTGAGCTTTCTAATGACGTTGGGTTCCACCGGCCGAGGCATATTCTTTTCCACATTTCCGACAAGAAGAAATGCTAAAGAGACTATAATCGGCCACATATTGTACATGGCTTCTTTGATTTGCCTCAGTAAAGTTGGTCTACCACACCTATTTCACTTAAAGTCGATTTGAGCGAGCATCTGAAACTCCAGGTAAAGTAATATCATATAAACCCTTACACAGATCCCTTTTTAATTTTTCATGCCCCTCACGAGATGTTTCAAATTCCTGTACATACATACGCACGCGCACACACACACACGCACACGCACGCATATATCCATTATTTTTCTCTTAGTCTGTTTAGTATCCAGTGGTTGACCACGAGACGGGTTCAGATACATAACACCAGCACAAATGTAATCTTGAAAATTAAATTTTGAAAAGCTATCCATAGCGAAACCGATTAGTACAAAAACAAATTAGGTAACCACGATTATTTCTGCAAATCAATCTATTTCTTTTCAAAAAGTTGTAATCTTTTTTGTGAACTAATTTATTTTCATTGAATATATATATATATATATATATATATATATATATATATATATATATATATATATATATATATATATATATATATATATATATATAACAGTCGATCAACAAGATCCCAGACTTCATTCGCTAAACGAGTGGGGCGGTACTTGTCAAATCGAACAATGTTTCCATCGGTCTTTCCAAGTGCTAATACTATCTATCGGTCGTAAATCCAGGCAGAAGGAGCAACGTGAAATGATGTTTTGCTCAAAGACATAACGCATCGCCCGGTCCAGGAATCGAGCTCTCAACCTCACGATTGAGAATCTAATTCTCTAGCCACTCAGCCACGTGGATTGGCAGTATCGGTAGAGGGTCGGACGCTATGCTTTACAGCATAGAGTTACGGCCCTTTATGATCTGAGTTCTAATCCCGCTGAGGTTAACTTTGCCTTTCATCCTTACGGGGTCGATAAAATAAAGTACCAGTCACGCACTGGGGTCGATTTAATAGACTTTCCCCTCCCCCAAAATTGCTGGCCTTGTGCCTATAATAAGAAACTATTATATATATATATATATATATATATATATATATATATAAATAATAATTTGTATTCGTTGAGTAATCAACGAACCATACTAATCTTTGGTTATATATATATATATATATATATATTAGAAAGTGAGGTTTTTTTTACAAAATGAAAAATAACCGAGGTGTCCTACACGAGTGGAAGTATAAAGAAAAAGGGATGAAATCGAAAATGCAACTGAAGTCTTATTTTTTTAAAAAATATATATATTTATTTGGTTCCTTTACCGGTTTCGCAGTTCTTCTGCTTTTCAAAAGGTGAGTTGAGATGGAGGGTCTGTGGTTTTTGAAAAACCACAGACCCTCCATCTCAACTCACCTTTTGAAAAGCAGAAGAACTGCGAAACCGGTAAAGGAACCAAATAAATATATATATTTTAAAAAAAAATAAGACTTCAGTTGCATTTTCGATTTCATCCCTTTTTCTTTATATATATATATATATATATATATATATAACCAAACGAATATATATATATTACTCAACGAATACAATTTTACAATAGATTAGAAGCACTCAACAGTGGTTTTTAATATTATTCAAAATGTTAACAAATGAAAAATATTCACATAATCAAAATATATACTTTATTATACATATTTCAAAGGTACTATGTTGTTTAAGTACGTTTTCATCAGACAAAATATATGATTTGATGTATGACATACCGCTACGGTCTTGATTATTCAATTCCTATTGGCAGTGATTTATTTCATCAAATCTCAACGTTTATATACCACAAATAATATGATAAACTTAAAGAAGAAAAGGACATAGAGCAAATTATTGATACAAGAGGGGGTGCAAAGAAGAGGAAAAGGCAAGAAATAAATAAATACATAAATAAATAAAAAATAAATAAAAAAAATAAATGGATGAATGAATAAAAGAAGAAAAGAAATATATAAAAAGAAAAGAGGAATAAAGACAAAAGAGAGGGAAGATGTGGGAGAGTAAAAGGATACGAAGGGGGGTAAAGAAAAACAAAGAAAAAAAGAAGTAAACACCAAATAGAGGGGAATATAAAAAAACCGTTGTATTCAAATGCTAGATAAAATAAGAAATCAAATCTATTCACATATATCAATGAATATCGCTTGTATTTGAGTATATATATATATATGTGTGTGTGTGTGTATGTGTGTGTGGGTGTGGGTGTGTGTGTGTCTGTGAACTCGACAAAATCATCGGACATGTTTCGGTTCTCCGCAGCAAAACGTATTGACTTAGCAAGTTGGCTTCACCAGAAGTGTAATGAAATATATAAAGCAGAGAGGAAAGGAATAATGCGCCAAAAAAGCTGAAGAGGGCGCTCTCCATGAAATACATATAAGTAGAGTCTCTCAAACAACTAGGACTATACTAGCAAACGAAACAGAAATATTGTAATATTGGTAAATAAGAAGAGGAAAAAAGTTACTAAATAAACCCAAGACTGAAAAAAAACTTTAAATGGCCAGAAGATGGCGTGAGTTCCCCGAAACACACACATACACACACACACACATATATATATATATATATATGCACACACGCGAAAGCACATATTGGTATTGTTACTGGTATGGTCCCGTAATTCCTGATAGAGTCGTAGGGGCACCGTATTAACATACGGCATTTCTTTGGCATTTTAAGCCTGGCGGAGCCCATCTCTCCCCAAGCCTGAGTACAGCAGATTTCTTCCAGAGAGAGACGAATCAACCCCAGTACTAAACTGGTATATTTTTATTGACCGTGAAAGGATGAAAACGAAAGTTGAGCTGGGTGGAATTTGAACTCAGAGAGCCAGAACAAATACCATAAAGCATTCTATCCGACGTTCTAGCGACTCAGCCAATTCGCCGCCTTGAATACACATATACTGTCAGTAGATTCATAAATTGGCGTACATACTGTCAGTAGATTTATAAATTGGCGTACATACTGTCAGTAGATTTATAAATTGGCGTACACACTGACAGTAGATTCATAATTCGGCGTACACACTGACAGTATATTCATAAATTGGCGTACACACTGACAGTAGATTCATAAATTGGCGTACACACTGACAGTAGATTCATAATTCGGCGTACACACTGACAGTATATTTATAAATTGGCGTACACACTGACAGTAGATTCATAAATTGGCGTACACACTGACAGTAGATTTATAAATTGGCGTACACACTGTCAGTAGATTCATAAATTGGCGTACACACTGACAGTAGATTTATAAATTGGCGTACACACTGGCAGAGATTGACCTGCTCTCTCTATTTGAAGAAAATGTAGAACATGCACGGACATATGCGTTACAATAAATGTTCCAGAACTTTGTATTCTGATCTCAAATCCAACTAAAGTCGATTTTGCCTTTCACTCTTCGATACGTAATTTATCAGGCTTGGGTCGACCCCAGCTTCTCTCTCTCTTGAATCAGCTACATTTCATTGTGAGAGGGCTGACGAGCGCTACTTACAGTGTCCCTTTCTTCCAAGAAATAGATGCGAGTTGAATGAAAGATGGTTCTCATCTGACATACTACATACACTGTCCAAAGAAATCAGAAATAGCGCATGTAGAAAGACCGATGTGCTGAACTGCACATAACTCCGTGTGTATCTGTGTGCAATCCTGAGGTTGTGAGTTCGATTCCCGGACCGGACTTTGCGTTGTGTTCTTGATCAAAATAGTTTATTTCACGTTGCTCCAGTTCACTCAGCTGTAGAAATGAGTTACCCAACTATGGGTTAAATAGCCTCCCTAACCCACAATTGGCCATGTGTGGTAAGTACGGCTACACCCCTGACATGACCAAAACTAAAACAGAAAACGGTGGAAGCCAATTAGGGAGGGGTTCCTCCAGGAGGAGTGAAAAGGTTCCGGATTGAATAAATATATATATATATATATATATCACAGAAAAAAGAGAATCAGTGTTGCGACGAAAGGAATTTATTGGACATATTACAATTGTTTCTCGGGAGACCAGCTCGAGGCACGATCGATATGGTGATCAAACCTGACTCTGAAATCGCGCGGTCCTCGGATACGTCTCGATTCTACGAAGCAGATTTTCCATATCGTTCGTGCCTCGAGCTGGTCCCCCGAGAAACAATTGTAATATATCCAATAAAATCCTTTCGTTGCAACACTGATTCTCTTTTTTCTGTGATATCATACTCTGCTCTGTGAGAGCATCGAGTGCTCATACGGCCTACCGCATATGGACGCTTTAAGCATCCAACACCAATTATATATATATATATATATATATATATATATATGTATATATATATATGTATGTATGTATGTATATATGTATATATATATATGTATGTATATATATGTATGTATGT
>OZ024740.1:389060460-389215460 GCA_964016885.1 Eledone cirrhosa | reverse complement strand
AAAATAAATATGGTTTTATAAATATAGTTTCCATTTATTTAATATCATTGAATATTTACTCCAGTAAACTGTTGAGTGCTTTAAATCAGTTATAAACATTTATATTTGTTGGACTTCCAACAAATTAAATACCCCTTCTACTTATATATATATATATATATATATATATATATATATATATATATATATATATATATATATATATATTGTTATGCTTTGGGAGGGTCATGTTGCCAATAAGAAGCACACGCACCAGTTGTTTCACTCCAATTTATTATAAATTAAATTTATAAATTTAAGAATTTATAAATTTCCGGCTGGTTGGTTGGTTCTACAACCGGACGGTTGTTCATATATTGTCAAAGTTCTTTCGTCACACATTCTGTGATCTCTTCAGTGACTGGGGATTCTTTTCTTTGTTTTTGTGCCTCTCCTTTGTTCTGTCCTACGCCATCTTGTTTTTGTGTGTGTTGTGTGCTTAGTTTGCGCATGTGTTACATCCGGGTGTCTGTGTGTGTTTATATTTGTTTATTTATTTGTTTATTTACATGTTACTGGTTGGTTGTTTGTTCTATGTGTGTGTTTCTTATTGGCAACATGACGCTCCCAAAGCATAACAATATCGGTTTCAACACACGTTTTCAGATAAAGAATCTTGCTAAACAAATTCAGAAAAGAAATATATATATATATACCAAAGCCAAGCTCCTGGCCTTTCTGTAGCAGAGATGCCTGGTACTGAGAAAGAGAGGGAGCAATGAGTCTGCAAATTCCACCAATCAGAAAGTAGATACTTCTGCTAAACACTAGTAAGAAGCCAAATACGGTATGTCATATATTCTCTCGCTTTACACTAGGATGGTATTACTGTACTAGCGGCATATCAACATAACTACTTTTCGTAATTGTGTTAGCATCTGATGATATCACAATGGTGTCTGTTAATGATGTAACCATTACACGATTACTAATCACTATGCCATTGAAATATGTATAATGTAATAAAACAATTATATAAGCATAACATGTTTTAACATTATTTCGTATATATACATATATACATTATATGCACGTTATATATATATATATATATATATATATATATATATATATATATATATATATATATATATATATATATATATATATGTAAAGTTATATTTAAAATTGTTGGGTTACAACTAGTAAATATTTATAACTGATATAAAAGCACTCGACAAATACTTGGAGTATATTTACAATATTAAATAAATGGAAAACTATATTTATAAAACCATATTTATTTCATTATATATATTTCGGGGATATCATATTAACAATATGCTATGCCTTCATCAGACAAAATACAATATAAACAGTTTTATAGATAAATATATTCGACATACCGTAATAAACATCAACTTCATTTGAAGAGGTTCACTCTAGCAGTGAAAATACAGAGAGAAAGAAAGAGAGAGAGAAAAGAGGGAAATAAGAAAGAAAGAAAGACGAAACGAAGAAAAGGAAGAAAAAGAAGAAAAAGAAGAAATGCATGGGACAAAATAGAGAGATGGAAAAATAGATAAAGCGAAGAGCTTCATGTAAAGAGACCGAAAGAGATATATATATATATATAGAGAGAGGAAATAGAGATAGATACATATATAAATATAGATATAGAAAAATTAGGTAGTGGGAGGTCATTTTGAGTAAGTGTATCAATGATGCATTTATTTATTTATTTATTTATTTATTTATTTATTTAGCTCAAGTATTAATGTAAGGGAGATATAGAGAGATATAGAGAGATATAGAGAGAGAAAAATTTAAAAATAGCCAGACATATTCGAGGCGTAGAAAACCCTATGTTTTAATGTATTAGTATTTATAAAACTTACACTATATTGTAAATATCAGTATTCCTGAATGAAACAAGTATTCACAATGCGTGAAAATTCATTATCTTATGTTTAGTTTTTTAAAAAATTCATATGTCTATGTGAATCCAACTGATTCACTCCGCAAATTCAAAGTTACCGGAAAACATTCTCAATGTGGTATAAACATTTGAGCGTATTATTATTCTTGCGATTACTCTACAAGATTATCTATCAAGCAGAAATAGAGAGCAGATTTCAATATACCAATCGAAAATATATATTATATTATAAGCAGAGATAACAATAATAATGATAATAAGTAAAAATATATAAAAATATAAAAATATAGAATAGAAAACTAAAAAAGAATATTACGAAAGAATATTACATAATAAGAATTCTTTCACAGATCCAAATAAAAGAATATTACGAAAGAATATTACATAACAAGAATTCTTTCACAGATCCAAATAAAAAATCTTCAACGGCACTATCAGGTGTACTCTGGCAACTTAAGCTAGATAACGTTAGATATTCGACGGCTTGGAATATAGTCTCAAGAGGGATTCCTTTTAATTCATCCTCTGAGACATGTGACCTCTGCGCAGAGGAGATATTCTTTATACTAAAATCTAAAAATTCCCTTAACCTACGGACAAATTTATTCAGTTGTTGCAAACATAGATTAAACTCAACGTTTAAATATAAATTTAAATTTAAAATGTAGTATATTTAGTTTGATTTATATTTATATGAGAACTAGCCGATAAATCTTTTGATTCCTAAATCTTTGATTCCCTCTTTTTACTGTTTTATTTTATTGTATTTATTTTTATTTTTATTTTTTATTTTTATTTTTATCTAAACATTCCTCATGAAAAATTAAGCTACCCTAAAAGCCGATGCTCCAAATTTTATGAATTAACCTTACACTTGATAAACTTATATATTAAATATAGGAACATATGTAGACATTATTGGACATCATAACCTTTTTTTTGCGATATTCCTTGCTAGATGTGATTTGATAGATAATTTTTGGCTTTGTCTTGTAGTGAACTTGGCAATATATTGTCAATTAACCTTGAAGGGTTGTTCTTTGTGGTTTATTTTTTATTTTTATTTTTATTTTTATTTTTATTTTTATTTTTATTTTTATTTTTATTCTTTTAGTATTGTAGTATTCTATAATATTTTTATATTTTTATTTTTTATTTTTTTATTTTATTTTATTTTTATTTTTAATATTTTTATATGTAAAGTTTTAATACGTAATAATTTTAAAACATAGTATTTTTAATATGCAATATTTTTATTATGTAATATTCTTTCGTAATATTCTTTTTTAGTTTTCTATTCTATATTTTTATATTTTTATATATTTTTACTTATTATCATTATTATTGTTATCTCTGCTTATAATATAATATATATTTTCGATTGGTATATTGAAATCTGCTCTCTATTTCTGCTTGATAGATAATCTTGTAGAGTAATCGCAAGAATAATAATACGCTCAAATGTTTATACCACATTGAGAATGTTTTCCGGTAACTTTGAATTTGCGGAGTGAATCAGTTGGATTCACATAGACATATGAATTTTTTAAAAAACTAAACATAAGATAATGAATTTTCACGCATTGTGAATACTTGTTTCATTCAGGAATACTGATATTTACAATATAGTGTAAGTTTTATAAATACTAATACATTAAAACATAGGGTTTTCTACGCCTCGAATATGTCTGGCTATTTTTAAATTTTTCTCTCTCTATATCTCTCTATATCTCTCTATATCTCCCTTACATTAATACTTGAGCTAAATAAATAAATAAATAAATAAATAAATAAATAAATGCATCATTGATACACTTACTCAAAATGACCTCCCACTACCTAATTTTTCTATATCTATATTTATATATGTATCTATCTCTATTTCCTCTCTCTATATATATATATATATCTCTTTCGGTCTCTTTACATGAAGCTCTTCGCTTTATCTATTTTTCCATCTCTCTATTTTGTCCCATGCATTTCTTCTTTTTCTTCTTTTTCTTCCTTTTCTTCGTTTCGTCTTTCTTTCTTTCTTATTTCCCTCTTTTCTCTCTCTCTTTCTTTCTCTCTGTATTTTCACTGCTAGAGTGAACCTCTTCAAATGAAGTTGATGTTTATTACGGTATGTCGAATATATTTATCTATAAAACTGTTTATATTGTATTTTGTCTGATGAAGGCATAGCATATTGTTAATATGATATCCCCGAAATATATATAATGAAATAAATATGGTTTTATAAATATAGTTTTCCATTTATTTAATATTGTATATATATATATATATATTTATATATATTTATATTATTTCGTATATATATACATTATTTCGTATATATATATATATATATATATATATATATATATATATATATATATATATATATATATATTATATATATATATATATATATATATATATATATATATATATATATATATATATATATATATATATATATATACGAAAGTAAGGTTTTTCAATATATTCCACGCAGGTAAAAATATAGGAAAAAGAAGTTGAAAATGCAATTGGAATCTTTATGACGGTTGATTTACAATCATTTATAACTTTACCGGTTTCATAGGTTATAGTATTTTCAAAAGTTAAGAGAAATGGCGAGATGTGCGGCTATGCCAACTTGCAACTTACATCTAACTGATGTTGGGTATTTTTTTCAGTTTTATGCCAAAAATGTGGCACAGCCTGCTATATGTTTGAAGTACAATTTGATAGGTTGAGGAAGATCACGTGATTAGGCATCGACTTTTTTTTCCATCATTTCGCGCCATATTCAGGTGCGTCAGAGTTCCTTCAGTTTTATACAGGAAGTTGCTCAGGTGTAAAGTATAATTTGATGAACACGTGATTAGGCACCAAATTTGGAGGTACTTTCGAGCAAAAAAAAAGCTAAGACCCCCCCCCCCCCCCCCCCCCCCCCCCCAAAAAAAAAACGGAATGTTGTTTTAGTGAAGTTAGACTTTAAAATAGAGAGGCATCTCCTGAGGTACATATTACACATTTTTACCTCAACCTAAAACACTCTTTTATCATTTTTGTACTTCTATACTGCTTTGCTTGCGTTTTTTCATGTACTGGCTTATGTTCTTGAAATATGTATTTGGTTAAATTCAATCCTTTTTGATAATTCCTGATGATATGCGAGTGTTTATGTATTATGTGTTTTGTGTAAATAATTGCTAATTAACTGTTTCTGATTGACTTGTTGTTTACTTATGCATGTACTATTGTCACCTGTATAGAAACGATCGTAGATATTAAAAAAATGGATTTAATTTTGATAACCTTGGTTCCCCTCATTTTAAATATTTATCCTCTTCTACTCTCAATGTCCTCAACAGTAAGGACTTTAACGTTTGGAAGAGTATTTCGTTTGTTTTGAATTCCCAATGTGCCGAGGACTTTAAGCGTGCATTGAGCTTCTCTCATCTTACGAAAATTAATAGTGGAATACTCCATTATAATCTCTCTCTCTCTCTCTCTCTCTCTCTCTCTCTCTCTCTCTCTCTCTCTCTCTCTCTCTCTCTCTCTCTCTCTCTCTCTCTCTCTCTCTCTCTCTCTCTCTCTCTCTCTCTCACACACACTCTTTCTCTATCTCACATACAACTGCAATTAATTAACCCGTAACCTATACTTTCCTTAATATAGACACAAGGTCTGTGTGTCTGTTCAAGAACACCCTCGAATCAAAGCAATGCTCCTTTAAATATTTAAGCCGGTATAAACATTTGAGCACTCTTATCTTATAAGGTCAAGGAGATTATTTTTATCGTTTAATCAGGAGAACAGGCTATATTGATGACTTTCACATGCCAACGAAGACTGGTGAGATCAATGCAGTGGACAAGATGTGTCTGTGAATGTGTTTGTAATGTATAAAAATATACATAAACATTCATATCCGCCGTCCATATGTTAACACTTAGATATCCATGTAAAGACATGTGCGCGTGGGATGTCAGGTTGGAGTTTCATTCAAAGTAAACCATGTGGAACTTGCTTATTAGGGTTTATTAAATAAATATTTTATAGTTTTCTGCTTCATAGAAGTAATCCCTCAGTGAGCATAGTTTGTAGGTCAAACACAACACTATTAGATAGAGTTTGGTTCACTAGTGCATCGCGAAAGTTCTTTAGATAATGCATTGATGTTGCAACTTCTTATTTCACGTTGCCAAGACATCTCAAAATCTCAAACGTCGTTCCTCTGCCCACAATAAAAAAAAAAAAAAATGAAACAAAACAAAGGCAATTATTTTTCCAGCGTAATAGTTGTAACCATAGTTACTAACACAATACAAAGTTCAAGTGAAACATACAAAGGAGTAATGCTACCATATTTGAAATGATTCTACTATTACGCATACAGAAACCCTAGAATGCATCCCACATCTGGCTGATTGACATGAAGTCGCCCACCAATAGCTTATAGATGTGTTGCTTTCTCATTCTGTCTCTTCTGCTGCAACTGTAGTAGATTCTACTCCTTCGATCTAGCTGATCTCACGCCACCTCCACATATGCCCAGCTGATTCAACTTTAGGCTCTCGCCAGTTCTCTCCCTGTCCCTGTTTATTTTTCTTGCAGATATCAACTTGCAGTGATTCAAGAACATCAACAGACAAATTCTTAAAAATGTTCCGTGATGGAACTAATGGCCTTGGAGAAAGGCATGGATATCACAACATCTCAAATCGGCTCTCTAAAGGCAAGTGAAGGTGAGGTGCCATGTCCAACTAAGGAAATAGGTATTTACGAATCGGTCAAGCCTAATAGTATACAGGCATCTTTTCCATGGACCAAGTTAGCAATCCACTTTCGATTCCATGTTCTACCTATTTCTCTTTGGAAATTTCTTTATAAATCTCTTGTTTCCAAGTAAGTAATCATTATTACAAATCGGGGGAGAGTTGGACGCCATGCTTTCTAGCATAGTTACGTCCCTTTACGATCTGAGTTCAAATCCCATCGAGGTTAACTTTGCCTTTCATCCTTATGGGGTCTATAAAATAAAGTACCAGTAATGTACTGGGTAATTGCTGGCCTTGTGCCAAAAGTAGAAACAATTATTACAAATCGGTGTATTGGCAGTATCGGTAGAGGGTCGGACGCCATGCTTTGCAGCATAGAGTTACAGCCCTTTACGGTCTGAGTTCAAGTCCCACCGAGGTTAACTTTGCCTTTCATCCTTACGGGGTCGATAAAATAAAGTACCAGTCACGCACTGGGTTCGATTTAATCGACTTTCCCATCCCCCAAAATTGCTGGCCTTGTGCCTATAATAAGAAACTATTATATATATATATATATATATATATATATATAATTTGTATTCGTTGAGTAATCAACGAACCATACTAATCTTTGGTTATATATATATATACATATATATATATAACCATCGGGGCGGGGCTATCATGGACTAAACATCAAGAATAACAACAGCAATAAAATCGCTGATTTGGTTCGTAGTATCTTTAACTCTTCTCTACGCCCTTTGTTAGATTTAATTTAGATTTCGGCTTCTTTTTACTAGCCACAAAGAAACCCCAAATGAAGGCGAAATGTAAAGTCGTGTCGTTTAAGTATTTTTAAAGAGTATTAACGAGGAAAAGGATCGAAATCATTTCAACCGAGGAACTAAAATATGACACAACAGCAAGGTAACAAATGTCACAAAGAAAGGTATCAAATGTCACGATATCATATTTCAGCTTGTTGCTGTTATCTTTGATACTATCTTTATAATCTCGTACCGCACAGCTCTAGAAAACAATGTGGCTAGTAACTATTAAACAAAAATTAAAAAATGACTATTCTAACTAAATGGTACCACAAGGGATGAAGCAAAGGTTCTCAGCTCCCGTGGACATAAATCTCGTTTGAGACCCCAAACTTATTTTAGAGACATGATATACTAGAGCACAGGTTCTCAACCCATTTAGGCCAAACGCCTCCTTTTGTCCCTCGAAATCACGAAATGCCTCCCTACCCTATTTTTCCATTTTTCAATATACTACTGATATTGATATCAGTAGATTACTAAAAAATTGATTAACAATATTCCAAAGATACCATTGCAGGCAGCTGAGAGTATAAATACATTCCTTGAAAGGAAATATATAAATTAAAAAAAAAAAGGAACATAAATGTTCTTTTTTATGAATAAGGACCAGTTGAATTTGTTATATTCCCACCAGGCGATACCAGCTATTTTGAACATTTATACAAGAGCAACTCTGTCTATTCAAAGAGTGGTCTTATCTGGAAGAAAGTGGCAATTACATCATTTCAAAGCTTTCCAATTTTCCCTTTAATGAAACGGACAGAATAAATGTTGATATCTAACTTGATGTCCACTCTGCTTTGTGAGCTTAGAGACCACGGAAGAGGTTTCATGACCACGCGGGAGGGTATATTTATTAGTAAATGGTAAAATATATACAACAAATAAGTGAATTGTAGTAGATGGTTTCCAGTCCAGTCAGACTGCAACTACAAATAAAAAAAATTATTAGTTTGCTTTGTAACAATAGCATATCCAAGTTTTCGGATAAATCAACTTACTTTAACTTTGGCCTCATTTCAATGGGACCCTTGAACTTTATGGAGGTTAGCTAACTCTTTGATGTCAGGCTGAATTTTCGTAAGATGTAACCGGAGATCTCCACGTGTATTTACATTGTAGCGGTTGCGAGCTTTACTGTGCAGTCTGGAAACAGCACCAAACCTCCCCTTGACTACGTATGAGCTTGGAAAAGACAGAGCAAATCTCTTAGCCTCTGCATGTAGGTGTGGAAATCGACGCTGAATTTCTTCTTGCATCCAAAAAAGGGGTTCACTTATTTTGGGAAATCTAATTTTGATCATGTCATCTGCTTGAAGTTCAATGAATTCTTCCTGAAATATAACGTCCAAATCATTGACGTTAGCTATGAAGGGATCTGCTATCCATATTGGGATGTCCATCGGCAAAAGGTCGACAAACCGTTCTCTCGTGTTGTCTTGTAGCGCACGGAGGTGAGCGGTATAAATTTGGAGTTGGTCATCGCTTACAATGTTTTGAACATTGGCGACACTAGGAAAATTATAGAATTCCCGTCAACAAAGATTCCTTTCGATGACATTCAATTAGGCCAGGAATGTTTTCACAGCATTCCTTGCTTTAAGCAAGGTGATCTTCTTCCCCTGCAAAGCCAAAATGACGCTATTGTATTTGTCGAAGATGTCGGTGAGGTAGGCGCAGTTTTGCCTCACATCGAGGGTTTTCTTGTACAGTTCTGTGTTGCGTCCTCGCAGAAACTCAACGATAGAGTCGAACAGTTCAAAGAAGTGAGTAAGGCACTTGCCCTTTGAAAGCCACCTCACTTCATTATGAAGGAGCAACTTGACGAATTCTTCGTCATTATCTTGGCACAGTTGCCGGAAAATTCGTTCATTGAGGGAATGCCGTTTGATAAAATTGATGACATCAAGGGCCACCTGCAAGGACTTGCTCAGCGGCTTGCTGAGTTTCTTCGCAGCCAAGTGCTGTTGATGAATGACACAATGAACAACAAATACAGATAGATTTTCTCTCTTCAGAAGAGTGACGAAACCCTTATGTTGGCCGACCATTGCTCTTGCGTCGTCCGTAGCACATGATACAATGTGTGTTGTATTTGGTCCTAGAGGTATGTATTACCTGCCTGTGTGTTATAGGTAGTCCTAGATGTATGTATTACCTGCTTATGTATTGCATGTGGTCCCAGCTGTATGTATTACCTGCTTGTATTACCTCCTTATGTGTTGTATGTGGTCTTAGATGTGTGTATTACCTGATATGTGTTGTATGTGGTCCTAGATGCATGTATTACCTGCTTATGTGTTGTATGTGGTCCTAGATGTATGTACTACCCGCTTCTGTTTTTTTAATTTTTTATTTGTAATATTATTTATACAGTAGGGAATAAAATAAATCTTACATAGTGTTAACTCATTATGGTTGAGTCAATAATTTCAGACATGAAATACATTGTTATCGGTGAAGGGAAGACAAGATTCTAACTGGCTGTGCTCAAAGTGTCCTTGACCCAGTTGACTGTGGGTTTTTCCATTGTTAGGATCTCAATTGCCAGTTAATGTCTAGACACGCCTGTACATCTGCGGTCAAACCATAGTTATGCTGTCTGCATGCTCATTCAAATGCATTCACACTGGCTGTCTCAAAGACATACAAATATGGCTTATAAAACTTACCAAAGTAAAGAGCCTTCCAGTGCCTCCCAAAGTCCCCCCCCCTAACGCCCCCTGGAGTTCCGACCCCCCCCCGGGGGGGGGGGGTGAATATGACCCCCGTTGAGAACCTTTGTACTAGAGGAAAGTTTGCACATCTTCACACAGGAATCAGAGAAGGGGAGTGTTTGCCTCTCCTACCCGCTTGCTATGCCTCTGAGCACTCTTATCTTATAGGGTCAAGGGGATTTTTTTATCGTTTAGTCAGGAGGACGGGCTATATTCATGGCGTTCACAGGCCAACCGAGACTGGTGAGATCAATGCACCTTATGTTCAGCTTCAACATATTAACGTCGAAATTTAGAGGGAGTTCGTTTACAGAATGGAAATTCCAGGGGGTTGACGTTCTGGGGAGAAAAGATTGGACATGATTGTTCATGCAGGATCTGGAGTTGGTGGGAGGAGGTTAGATGATAAACTAGCGCAGAGGAGCAGAAGCCGTTGTAGTTACGATACAATAAGTAGGGAGAGGACACATGCGTGTAGGCCAAAGATTTTAGTGTTATCAAATAGACAAATACTAAAACTCTTACTCCAAGGTAACCGGCGATAGAGAGAGAATTAGTTGGGTAAAGCTATTTCTGAGTTAGGACCATAAAGCCTTACTCAAATAATTGCGTCGAGGCAAAATTAACTCTTTATTTGTAGGGTAAATAGATAGTACCTTAAGCTCTTGCAAATAGAATGAACGTCACGGCATCACATTTCCTTTTCCTTATATTTAATTACCCTATATTTTGTTATTTACAGTATATGTAGTTCACTTTTATTTATTTATCTTTTAGATTTTGTCGTGGATATTTTATAAAGCAAAACCTACAACAAC
This sequence comes from Eledone cirrhosa, assembly GCA_964016885.1. NCBI lineage: Eukaryota > Metazoa > Mollusca > Cephalopoda > Octopoda > Eledonidae > Eledone > Eledone cirrhosa. Next base: position 389,204,420 of record OZ024740.1, on the reverse strand, counting down.
GCGCGTGTAGGTGTGTATGCGACTGAGTGTATGTATGCGCGTACTTACATACCCGCATCACCTCTTGTATAAAGCAGTGTCTACTTTACATCGTACACATTTCTTTTTTTACTGTTTTCTCTCTCTCTCAACACTTCGAACTGCTACTGAGCGAGTACAACTTATATCATCTAACACTCTATGATGCGTATATAGTCCGGAGCACTTAGATATATGTTAAAAGAAAAAGAGACCAAATTTATTTAATAACATCACAGTATATTTCAAATTATTATATCCTGTAAAGGGGGAAAAAAATCTATATTTATCTCTAAAAGTTCTCCTAACTTATGTATTTGATCGCTACATTTATTTACATGTAAAAAAAGTACATATTATTGGCACTACGAGGCGTTTTTATATTTAAAATACGCAGATACATCTATATATAAATATATGTATTTTCATATGTTTATATTTTCGTGAAAAAAATCTACTTAATTAGGAAGTATCATAGGATATCACGTTTTTGCTCTTCATTAATTTTAAACACTGGAACCATGCCGGGGCGAAATAAACGACGATTCAATAATAGTGATGAAGAAATTGCTCTTAAATCCGAAATCCGACGAGAATTAGATCGGGTAAGACGATTTATTTATATATTTGTTCATTTATTGCATATATGTGCTCCTCTCTCTTTCTCTCTCTCTCTCTCTATATATATATATATATACATACCCAAAGATATAGAGATAAACATAGGTGCACGCACACCTGTTAGTGTGTATACGTGTGCACCTGTGTGTGTGTTGTCTTAGCAATCTAATGATGAATATGTTTTGTATGTAAACAACTGACTAGATTATCGGCAAACTTCTTTTAGAGGCGGGCTGGATTAGGAATGTTCTTACGTCTTGCGGGCTTAAAAACAAAACAAATGAAATTTCTATCATACAAATGTCATGGAAAGAGCTTGTTGTGTGTTTAACGTAGTATAAACGTTTTTTTTTCTTCCCTTCATTTACAAAATTGAAAACATTTACTGTTTAAAATCTTGCACCTGGGCAAACCTTACCCAGTGAAGTGATTTAACTTAGTTTGTCTTAATATGAAACATGATCAGAGAGAGAGAATGGGCTGTTAAACTAGTAAATAAATTTAAATATTATCATTAACACGGTAACGAGATTCATTGATATTGGATGTAGATATAGGTAAATCCTAGCAGTTTACAGACGGTTTGGTAAAGAAAGTGTCAAAATATGAGCACGGAATGAATGTTGATGTCATGTAATGTTCAGTAAATTATTTTGGAAAGTTTTAATCTAAAATTCTTAGTTTTGTGTCATAGAAACAAAAGGCAGTTTTGAGCTGGTTGGTACCAAACTATTCTTTTAAAATTATATCAATTAATTTTACTTAGTTACTTAGTTTCACGTCCCAAATATTAGGTGTATAATAAAAATATAATATTTTAAATTAAGATAGCTTTTGGGGTGCTGTGAAGGGCACTGCTCGAATAGTTTAGCCAAAGCAGGGAACCTTTTTATTTGTATGCAACATTGAATGAACTAATAAGGTCCCATCAAAGAAAGCTCAAAATTAGAAAATGAAAATATTTCGTCAGATTCATCGGATCATATAGGAACATATGGGGTTAGGGTTCTGTCGTCGGCTCGTGTCAGTTTATATCATATATGAGTGAAACATGTGAAATGAATCAAGTGAATGCGACACATTTCCATTGTTATTTCGAACACCAGTGTTGCTGATTGGGATCCACAAAATTTAAAAGGCCCCAAATTATTTTTTTTCTCCTATAAATAATACGCAGGGACCACAGACAAGTTTAATCCACTCTGATGATATCCAAAGGTTTACGGAAAAAAATTATTATAATTATTTTGGAAATATAATTATTAAAGTAAGAAATAAAAAAAATATTACCTGATCTTTTAATGACTCTTAAAAAAATTATAGATATTTGAATACCAAGGAATCAACAAAAAAATGCAAAATCCAGACTTCTGCTAGAAGGCTGTACTTATCGACCACGGGTTTCCCAACTTCCTGGCTTAGCCTTTATTCAAGAATACGAGGGATCTTCCATTTAGTCGCTCGACATGCTAGAATTAGCAATCAAATCTGCTTTAAAATTTTATCTGATTTCGATTTCTTACATGGTATTTCACTTTCACTATTGAGAATATCTTCACTCATGTAATTTCAATAAGTCAACTCTCACCTCTGTATGTGAATTTGTGCGCTCATATAATTTTTGTTGGAAGAAGCTATTTTGCCGGTCCCGGTAAAATAGACCCCCAGGCTATTTTTATTATTACGAAAGCAGGTAATGTTAAAAATAACAAAATACAGATTTAACACAGAAGTTTATTTACTTTCACCACCAATTGTTGAGACAATTTAAAATCTAACCCCTAACCGTAACACTATTTATATTTACCTGCAAAATAGACTGGGGATCTATTTTACCGGGACCGACAAAATAGCTTATTCGACTTTTTGTTGATTGGCAGAATTGTGAGAGCATCGAACGAAAGGCCTTGCGCTACTTAGTTGCTACTCTTTTACCTTCGGAGTTCCAATCATGCTGTAGTCGACTTTGACTTTCATCATTCCACTATTTCTTGAATTTAGGGCGGTGGATTGGCAGAAACGGTAGAGCGTCTGACACCCTGCTTCGGGGCATTGAGTTACGGCCCTTTACATTCTGAGTTCAAATCCTGCCTAGGTTAGCTTTGCTTTTCATCCTTAACGGGTTGATAAAATAAAGTACCAGTCACTGGGGTCGATTTAATCGACCCCCCCCCCATCAAATTGCTGGCCTTGTGCCTAAAGTAGGAACCATTATTTATTGAATTATCTAAACAACAACGACGACTTGGAAATCTGGTCTTTAATGCCTGACACAAGAAACATGTTAAAAGACTGAGAATGGTGTTAATATAGTTGGCACAAAGGTTTTGACATGAGTTAGGACGAGAACTGAAATGTTGCCAGGTGGAAAGATGAACCGGACGCCTATAATTATATTTTAGCGTCATAAAATTTCAAGATTGAGTTTTTCTTTTGTTGCGGTCAAAATTCCTGTGACAATTTTCTTTATTCATTAAAAAAAAAAACATTATACATGACAAAAAAAAGTACATTACTAGAAATCCCATGTTATAACATAAATAGGATGAGTTGGTGTTTCAATATGTAAACTAAGCGATTAATTCTGGTTTTTTAGATAATAAGCTGAGACAGCTTACAAAAATTACCGAACTTGCCGCCCGCTTATACCAACCCAACTCGCTTATACCCCCCCCTCTATTGTTTGGGACCCAAGAGTACTTATGTTTATCATACATAAACATATTGTATATGCTTTCATATTATGCTTTCTCTATTATCCTTTATCAAATATGAAAACACATTAAAATTGTGTCTGTAACAAAATCAAACAAAATATTGTTAGGTGACGGGCACTAAAGATTTTATGTCACTAATTAACATGATGTTTAAAATCTTAATTGTTCTAAGGCATATATAAATATAAAAACCCTCTTGATACTAAATCGCTTTTGGTTCAATGATACTGAGTTGTTGTTTTTTTAAGTGTTTATATTTACTTTCCTTCACAATTGTATGTTAGAACTTTTATGTTATTTCCAAAATTATTTGAAAATTATAGCCATTCATTAGAAATATTGTAACGAAATGGTTGAAAAATATAAAAATGATGATCGATTTGGTATGTAAGTGTGTGGGCGGGTCAATGATCAAGAACTGTTTTAAGTACCGTGTGAAAAACTTTTTTACGATTTGAGCTACTATTGTTGGTTCAACAAGTATTATTGTATTGTTAAATTATATTAAGGGCGACATAACTACAGCTGGTTTTGTTTTCTCATAACTTTCTTAATAATACATTTTTCTGAAAGAAAATTTCCGGAGATATATTTTGGAAGGTGTAGATTACGACTGTTGTAGTGAAAGTTAAAAATAAATAATAATAAATAAATAAACAATACTTTTGAATGCTTTCATTATAGTATACTTTCGATCTGTATTTTAAATTAGGTTAAACGTCAACGCAGAATTTTTTTCTTTATACCTTCCAATTTTATGATGATAATAATAATATCAAGGATAATATCAGATTTTCTAGAGGAACTTAGAAAAAAGAAATTAATAAAAAAAAAAATTCCACCAAGATAATCATAATTTACACATTCAAAAGATATCTATGTAAAATTTTATTAAGAAATATGAATTATCATGAAAGTTATGAGGAAACAATGTCGGTGGGACACTAAACCTTTTTAAGCCTTTAAAAGCAACATAAAATCCTCTGTAAATATGTGGGTAGTCTGCCGGAAAACCGCCGACTGGTAATGTGTGTGTGGCCCTGCTGGCTTATCTAGATTTTTTCGTGATGATAAATGTACGCGCCATTCGTTTTCACTGGGAATCTCTATGTGGTCAATACACCTGCTAAAAATAATAGCCAAATCACGCCCGGTTGCCTTAAAAAAGGAAGACTCATTCGATAACGTAATTCTATATATATCACTAAAAAGACAAAATGCATAGGTCTATTCGATTGGAGTTGACCTATGAGAGGGTGGTGGCTAAGTAACAAAAATAGCAGCTGGGGATTTTAAATTCGGCTTTTTAAAAAAATGGGAATCGACTCTCAATTTTACACAGGGCTTTCTTAAATAAATGAGTATTTTAACTGTTAGAATTTCGGCAGATACTTATCTGAATGAACAATGAACATAACCTCCATACAGTTAATAATCTTTTATCTGAAATCCGAAATATTTTTGAGTGTGGGAAGCTAAGTTCCCAGGCATCCTCGGTTCCCACACAGCTGATCTCGTTCGTAAAATCAGAAAGACAGCAGTCATAAGATGTAGTAGCTACTGCAGCGGGTATCGCTGGCCATTCTCCGTGGCAGTACCTTTGCCATTTTATGGGTGGGGCACAGCTAAAACACCGCTCACACTGGAGTGTGGAGTCTGTCGCTCCCTTTCCCCCCTTTTCGTTGCTTAATTCTTTTTTTCTTACTATTTTTCTTATTTACCTTTTTTTGTTTCTGGATATTTTGTATTACAATAAACTTTGATTAAAGAAAACAATAAATAAGGCTGGTGTCACATGAATTATTATTAAAAAAAGCATTTGAGTTGTAGTATTTTGTATTTATTTTGTAAGAAGTGACCACCAACTTAAGGAGTACATTAATGACTGTATAGAACGTTAAATTTGAATTTAACATCCATATAGAATTATTTAAAACAAATTTTATTCATCTAAATTGTTTTTAAAAAAATTAGACAGTGGGAAATATGCTTTGTTAGAATTATTTCTATTATATATCTTGAGATTAAAAAGGAAAGGTTTCTCACTTATTTGGAGCATAATGCACCATTTTCACTTTCATATAAAGTGGCTTTTACACTGATTTCATTTTCATAATGTAAAAGTGTTTTAATTAGTTGTAAATATATATACCATATATGTTGCTTTAGAGTGGACTCAACTAAAGGAACTCAACAGTCAAGTAGTGATTTCAAACTGGGTGAGGGATAAAGACTATCACAGGCTTCCCCACAGGTTCTGTTTATCTAGTTTCACTCAAAAGGCTTTAGTTGAATGGAAAATATGGTACATGGCATTTACACAAGGTGTCATGCTATGGGATCAAACCTGGAACAACATAGTTGTGAAGTAACCTTCTTAATCCTACCACCATGCCTGCCTCAGTTTACTGGAAATATCAACTAAATCTCCCTTAAATCATACCTAAGTGTTATAAATAATAGACACCGTGCGTGTGTATATATATATATATATATATATATATATATATATATATATATATATATATATATATATTATATAACAATTTCCAAGCCTCAAATAATGACATCCCAGTGTTGTATGTACTCCACAAGGATAATAAAATAACCACTGATCCTGTAGCATGACCACCAACAAGACTAGTCTGCGGAACAAACATCCCCAGCAACTACAGGATCTCCTACTTCTTCTCAATGCCCATACTCCCCATAATGTGGAGTTCTGTGGAGTTGACACTGAGGAACATGGCCTCAGTGTCAACTCCAGTGATAGAGAATATCTAGATGAATACAACCTTAGCTGTTTTTGTCCTAGTAGACCTGTAAGAGGTAGGCCTTCCACCATCATCTCAATGGTCAAGAAGACCGTCATGGAAAGATGGAATGGGTGGACCAGAGTCATACAGACCCCTGAAAAACTTCAATTAGGTGAGAAGGATGATTGCACATCCAGTGAGAGCGAGTATTATCAATACTCTAAAGAACCATATGTTTAAGTTCAATAATAAAACACACTCAAAAGGAAGGAATAGCCATTGGCCGCGTACCAGTAGCTGATGGGTCACGTACCGGCACCGGTCCGCGGACCACCACTTTGAGTAGCACTGATATAGTGGTTAAAACACCTCCATGAGAGAGTACCCATGAACTAGAAGCTAGCACCGTGGAGAACATCCAACAAATAGCTAACTCCATTCTCCAGAACATTAAAGTGACAGTAGACCATCCAAATAACCCCCCCCCCCCCCCCCCCCCACCCCCACCTCCTTCCCCAACCATAGACTATTAGACACAGAACTCTGGATGGAAACTAAGAATGATAAAGCTCATATCCTCCATTCACATTATACCAACCCCATGGCCTCCAAGTGCCCGATCCACCGGAACTCAGCTATCTCAGATAGTGCTAAGTTCAATATCTTGATAGTGGACCTGGTAAGGGTAATGAGAAAAATGTCATGTGTGTGTGATTCAACAGAGTTAAAGAGACACATACAGCACTTGCACTTCAGTCACTGCATGCATTTCTCTGGTTATAACCAAAGAGACAGGATCACAGTGTACAAAGGAGCCATGGCTAAATTCAAAAACACTCAGGCAAAGGCGCATGTGCAAACATGTGTAGACATGAATCACGAAAAATACACCACAAAACAAAGTCAAGATGGAGTAAAAGTTTAAGACCAGAAGGAAGAGGAGGCATGCAACAGTCATTGAGGAGGTCACAGAATGTGTGACAAAAGAACTTTGACAAACAAATGAATAATGTGCAATAAAGATAGTGAAAATTATATAGTGCTTGTGTTACTTTTTATTGGCAATATTAGCAACATGAACACCCCCAAATATAAATATATATACAACATAAATAACAAACAAATTGTGTTTAAAACATTTAATAGCTTTTGATCGTTTCATCCAGATATAGGTCTGTATGCTGCTAAATGTTATAGTGATTAGGAATATATTTGTTTTAACCTTTATATGCTCTGATGATTACAGAGCTATATCTGGATGAAACGATCGTAAGCTATTAAATGTTTTAAACACAATTTGATTTATTTATGTTGTATTTCTGCTCTGTATTATACTTGATATTTTACATTGAGCTACTTGATTTCTGGTAATCAGGTAACATACAATATTACCCTTATCTTATTTATAATATTATATATAAATATAATTATATATATATATATATATAATGTCCTGTTCGCTCCCTATTTTGGATGTATATTCTAAAGATTTAGCCATGTGGGCTCTTTACGAAACTATCATATATTAGACACATTGCATCACCCGGCCTGTTTTCCCCATCCTCCCTTACCTTTTCTATGCCTCAGTGTCCTTCTTTGTCTGCATGTTGGACAACAGTCCTTGCTCACTTCTGTTTTATTATTTCTCTCCTTTGGCTAAGTCCTTGTGCACTCTATATTTGTGCAATTTGCCTAAAGGTATAATTTATCTTTGTCTGTTTTCTTATGTTCCAATGTGCACTGGAATGAATGGTATTGACCGTAATGGACCAAAACCGTCGTGCTTTTCTAGAGGTTGACTGAGGAGATGGGATTGTCCGTCTTTTCGTTTTTTTTTCCATTGTCTTTGTTCTGTGTGCTCCTTATTTTAAATCTCTCTCTCTTTCACTCTCTCTATATAGATATGGATATATATGGATATGCATAGGTGGGGGTGGGGGAGATTATTCATGGCTCTAGTGTATATTCAATTTGAGAATTTTATGATTTACATGTCTTGACAGTTTTTGTAGGTGAATTGAATATTTTACCTATTTTGGGAAGCATGACATTTTTTCCTTTTGTTTTTGGATAACTAACATTTTCTTACAAGCTTAGTAATCCAATGATTATATAGGCGATGTTTTTTCAACAGAAAACAGTTCATTACTCATCAAGTGACATGGCTTCTCCTAAGTATTTAAATCAGGTCAAGTGTTACATACACACCCATACACCCACACACACACATGCTCACTTCTTTTACAACTTTTAGCTCAAGTGATGAGGCAGCATATATATATGTAAGCACATTCATACTACTGACAGAGTATATATCTTTATTCAACCTCACCTTTGGTGTTGTTATTTTCTACTCTATTCTTGATTTAAGAAATATGTATTTAACTTGTTTTATTGCAATTTTCACTCTGTTTATTTGTATTCTTTTTTCTCAATAATACCAAAATATACAAAAACATACCAAATCCAATAGCATCAATATGAAACCCCATAAATGTTAACAGAAAATATATTTTAATTAAAAAGAAATGTTTTCTTCTGCCACACTTTTGTTGCTGTTCCAGTTTCTTTCTTACAGTTAGAGTCAAAGTTGCTGTTGTGGATGCCTCTTTGTACAGTCAACATTTTGCAGTAGAGACTCTGATCCTAGTAGGGCATTAAATGTTGATGTTTTTAAAGCATTGCAGTTTTTTTTTTGTTTATATGATGTTGAGAAGGGAAAAAACTCTTTCTGTCGTTGCTGAAGAATGTAGCAATGAAAGAAGTTGCATCATGAACTTAGATAGTAACAGGTAGCAATATATGCCACCACATTTTTCTTGAGAAACAAGAAACCAGTATTTTTTTAGCTCATTTTGTGCATTAAGAGATGCATCTTGCAGAGTCAATTCCTCCCATTCTCTATTTATTTGTTCATGTCTTCATGCACAATCACTTATTTTTCAGATTTATTCCAACTCCACTCTTATTCCACCCCCTCTGCTTATTTAATTTTGTTAATCTATCTCTGGCGAAATTTCATTTTAAGTGGTAGCATACCTGTGACAATTAATTTGCTTTAGCCATTAAAAAAACATTATCTGAGGTGGCTTCATAAAGTTTGTGGAAAAAGGACAGTTGGAAAGAAACGGTTTAAGTTATGGTGTTTAATTTTCAACATATGCTCCCTCTAGGTCAATACACTTCTGCAAGCATTGATACCAGCTTTTAAGTACATCTGTGTAAGACTGAGAGCCATGCAATTTAAACTCTGTCAAAGCAGCTTTTTTTTTACATCTTCGACTGGAGATTGTCTTCAACCTCATCTCTTCCACTTCTATAATGACTTATCTATTTGTAGGTTGATTTCTTTGGAGCATTGTCCCCATAAGCTTGCTTCAGAGCGTCAATGATTTGGCTACTCTTCCACCTTAGCTTCACCATGAATTTGATGTTTTGATGGAAGCCATTGAGTGGGTGTGGACTGCCAACTGGTACTGCTGCATTGCAACATTCATTTAAGAGTTCATGTTAGAATATGTTAGTACGAGAACGTACAGGTACATTGAGATCAAAATCACTGCATATGATTTTTTAGCTATGTACTTTTTCCACAAACTTTTTGAAGCCCCCCCCCCCCTCCGTACATGATCATAAAGTACATTACTAGAAATCCCATATGTTATAAACTAAATATGTAAACTAAATGACTAATTCTGTTTTTTTAAAATCAACGGGAACAAACTAAAAAGATTATCGATTCCTCCCTGCTGTTATTCTAACTTCTCCACTTATTCTACCCTCCCCTGCTTATTCCAACCTTGCCTATTATTTGGGACCCAAAAGTACCTTCAATAACATTGGTTAGGTCTAAGGCTTCAAGTAGCTCTAAATTTGAAAACATATCACATAAGAAGCATTGCTTCAGTTGTTTTAAAAGGCACACAGAGAAACTCAGTATTTTTACTTGAAAATCTTGGAACTCCTTTTAGGAAATGGCAGTTTTCTATCAAAATACTTTCTGCAGTGGCACTATAATAGATGTCTTCTATTTTAAGATGTGTAGAAGGATCATTTACATTTACTTTACTGATATCATTTGGTTTCAATAACTCTCTTTTGATGAAGTTACTGAGAATAGCTTTCATTCTGGTGTTAATGGAGTTTCGTAACTTATGAATTCTATACATATCTGCCTGGAACACCAAATTGAGCACATCAATGTCTGGTAAAATATAACCAAGAAAAACAAAATACATTTTTATCAAGGGGTTTTGTAATTCCCATAATACTTTGGAAGTCATCGTGGGGATACCATCTTCCAATGCTGTCGTGAAATATGACAAAAGAGCACCAAAATTCTTTGTACAACTTGTTTCAAAGAAAGCTATCTTGTGTAGCTAAGATGAAGAATTTTGTGAGGACTGATATTTGTAATTTTTAAAAATTCCTTTTATTTAGCTAAGTGCTTTGGACAGTTGTTCAGGTACAAAAAAATATTTCTTGCTAATTGACAGAAAAGTCAAATTAAGGGCAAATAGTATCAAATTTGTCCGAAATACCAACCTCAGCAGTGTTGTATGCATTTATGAGGTATGTCCCAAAAGTAAGAGTACTGATTTTCCTATGTATGACATAGTAATGTAGCACCTCATTGATGTATATAGGCATATTGGTTATGACTTTGGCTGCACATACATATTGTTTCAACATGACCAATTGAGTCAGTCATGAGTTATTGGTGTTTATGTACAAAGGTATTTATAACCTCTGTTATGCTTGTGATGCAGGAAAATATCGAACAATTGTACATGATCAAATTTTGTGTGAAACTCAACAAATATCTTGGATAAAGTAGTAATAGGGGATGAATCATGGTTGTTCAAGTATGTTCCAGAGACAAAATGGCAAAGTGTGTAGTAGCACAAGAAAGATTCTGCTCTTTCAAAGAAAGCACGCTGTGAGCAGATCCAGGATGAAAACGGTGATTATCATTTTTTTTTTTTGCTAACCGTGGTACTGTTGACAAAGAATGTTTACGTCCAGGATGGAAATTTAATCGCACCTTCTACAAAGATGTCTTGAAGCGACTTTGGAAATGGGTCCAGCGAGTCTGAAAGGACATTGCAGGAGATTGGTCACTGTACCAGGATAAAGCGCCTGCTCACACATCACTTTTAATTAGAGAGTTTCTGGCGAAGAAAAACATTCCCATTCTCTCCTCCCCCGTACAGTCCAGATCTAGCTCTGTGTGATTTTTACTTCTTCTCTAAGTTGAAACTGAAGTTGGAAGGATCATCATTTTAGGACTGTGGAAAACATACAAAAAATTGTAACTGATGAGCTAAGGACATTGACAGAAAATGACTTCTGGTACTGCTATGATCAATGGAAAAAATAGTTGGAACCACTATGTGACTTCCCAAGGGTCATATTTTGAAAGAGATAACTTATAATATCATGTACATCTAATATACATTTAAATAAAACATCAGTACCCTTACATTGGGGACAAATCTTGTATGTGTGTGTGTGTATGTATGTATGTATGTATGTATATTAGGAGAAGGAAAACTCTGATATAACACCTGCAACCCTGATGGTATCCAATGATGTTGACTTGTTCTTCTTTTTGGTAAATATCATCTTGGTTAAGAGAGTGGGATTGGCTTTGTACAGTGCCTTTGCTCACTAGAAAAGCTTCACGGCACAGGCATTGCTTTATATCTGGAGATCTCTCTGCACTTGTCACATGGTACCATGCGCCCAGCACTATGTGTCAATAATTGTCACAAGTGTAGTGTTTGTACCAGAGTTTTCAAGTCGCTGGCTCGACTAAAAAGTCACACTCGTTCAGCGCATCGGTAGGGGTTCTCCTACATGGATATAAAGTAGTGGCCGTACTCGAAAACGAGTTGGCAGCCACCATGTATGTAATGTATGTATGTATGCAGGCATGTATGTAATAGGAATGAATGCTTTTACAGTCAAATGTGTTAGCTTTTGAAAAGTTCTACAGACACTTGTTGAATAACATGCATTGAATCTCTAGAATGCTAGGCAGCTATTTCCCGTCTGTTTTGATTACATACTCTTTCTGCACTGATGGCTATGGAGCTATGAATAAAAACTTAATAATTCAGCTCAAATCATATAGTTAGTTCTGTGTCATTCATGTAATATAGGTTCACAATTATAGATAAGATGTGTTTAAAAATAGCACATGCAAGTTGTAGTCACCTCTTTTGATTTTCGCCAACAAACCAAGTGTGGACATGAACGGGGGGAAAAAAAAATCACTACATCCCTTAGGGATCGCAGTAAGTACTTCACAAAATCTATAAACAACAATATACACACAGATTTATATATAGATACATACCGCACACACATATAAACACAAGTGAAAAGAAACCACACTTTTTCGTGTGAGACACTATACTGGCCAATCTTACGTACATTTGTAAAATCTTTCTGAACACTGACTTCACTTCTAACCCACATACCTTTTAATTATATATATATATATTTATATATTCATGTGCGGATCTTTTTGCATACACACACACATTACATAGGAAAACAAACAGAAATACAAAAACGAAACATAAACAAACATTTATCTGATTAACAAATGGGCTAAACTTACGCAGCATATTTATTTATTTACATTTACATCTTGTTCTACTGTACGGATGGACAGGCAGGACAAAATAGCTATTGTGACATCCATGGATGAAGTGTGCAACAAAACTGGGCGATGTTCCAAAATAGAACATTGCCCAGAAAATCACATCTGTCATCTATGTACAGAACCGGAGAACTCCTTCCGAAATCGATGGGTCGAATGTGGCAAATGTCGTGTTTCTGTTTGCCTTCAATGTGCCACAAACTTTTGAAAGATCCCGGATCAGAAAAAGAGACACCATACTTCTATGATGGATGGGCTCTGGGAAATGGTCCAGCTAACAAATTGGTCCTTTCAGTGCCTGGCTTGTATGTCTGCCTCTACCATTGCTGCTGAACAATAACAACAAAAACCGAAGATCGTGTCTTCCTCTACCATTGTTCCTGAACAACAGCAAAAACCAAAAACCAAAAAGCCCAACGATCGTAGCTTCTGCTACTACCCCTGTTGAAGGACCTCACCAACAACAGCAACCCATGTCTTCCTCACCCATTACTTTTCAACAACAACAACCGACGACTGTGTCTTCCCCTACCATGCCTGTTGAATAAGAAGAACAACAAAAATTAACCGTCAATACGGAGTTTGAGGAAATACGGCAAATGATTTCCGCTTTAAGCCGAGAAATAGTGGGAATAAAATCAAGCGTTCGTGTAGAACCTCACAATGAGGGATCTTGTTACCGGAGTGACTTGTTAAAAAATCTCCGCGTACCTCTTGCCGTATCTAGACACATTGAGTATGCCACTGAATCTGTAAACTACGAAGTGATTGCCATTGGCGTACGAGAAGACATAGTTGATCTTCAGGCATTTGCTGCCAGTTCATCCAAAGACTTGGGCTGTGCTCCCCCGAAGGTTGCTCTACACCTTGGCCAACCAGATCCGAAACCCAGGCTAATTAGACTGTCTTTTTCAAACTCAACTGAGGCACGTTCATATCTTTTGGCTTCTGATAAAGCTAGGCGTGAAAGTCAGATTGCCTTCAGAACATGCTCTGGTCTTCCACCTGATGTCCGCCCAAAGCTGCGTGCTGCAGCTTCCTTAAACCGCAGCTCGGCAGAACATGAAAGCTTCAGCCTATGTGATGATGGGCAGATATGGAAGTTTATTAAGGCTGGTGAAACATAGAAAAGAGATACAAGCTGGTCTGAAAACACTGTACCCACAACAACTGACAATAAAAAAACTGAAAAAACTCTGGGAAACTAAATCAGAACAACCTGCCATCCCTTGCACATAATCATAGACTGGAATCAAGGTACAAATTGTTGTCCTTGAATACACGTAGTCTATGCAATAAGATTCATCTTTTTGACTCCTATGTCAAAAGTATCAACCCTGACTTCATTACAGTCACGGAAACATGGGCACATTCCTTACTCTGTGATGGGGTTTTCAGCATAACTGGCTACAACCTGTTTCGTAAAGACCGCATTAATCATGGTGGTGGTGGTGTAATGGTCTACGTTCGGTCAAATTTTTTGACAATTCCTTGTGTTGATTTGAACCAATCGCAGCAGGAAGTATTCTTCTGCGATATACGTATGATCCTGTCAACACTACTTGGAGTCGTTTGCCGTCTCCCAAATTGCCATCAGGACACTGAACTTTGTGATATCCTCAGAGTTGCTGCCAGGAAAACAGCCACTTTTGTTTTTATTGCAGGGGACTTCAATCACTCTGAGATTGACTGGGAAACCTTTCATTGGCCGCTAATTGCAAATAACTTCCTTGAGCTAGTGCTGGACTTAAACTGGTCCCAAGTAGTCACCTCCCCAACAAGAGGTGACAACACTTTGGACCTACTCTTCACCACTACTCCTGAAACGGTTATTAGTGTTACTACTGAGGAACCTTTAGGTGACTCTGATCATGCTATGATCATTGCCAATCTATCCCTCATGGGCAGTAACAGAAACCACAACCATCTCCAAACTGCTCACTTTGACTGGAATAAAGCAGATGGAACTGTTACTGCACCGAGTTGCAACATCCAAACTGGCTTGAGTTCTATGACTCTGGAGATGTCAACACTGTACTCCAGAATATCCTGAGCTCAATATGGACAGCATGTGCAGCATCGGTGCCACGTAAGCAGAAAAAACATCCCAAAAGTGCAATTTGGGAGACTGCAGCAGTCCGTCTTGCCAGGAAAGAACATTGTAATGCTGAACGTGAGTGCAAACTGCATAAATCAGTTATCAATAGGAAGAAGTGAAATAAATCATCCAACCATCTCAAACAGGTAGCCAGAAAGACAGTGCTTCAATTTGAACAGCACATAGCAACCAGCCCTGACAGTAAGGTGTTTTGGAAGTATGTTCACTCAAAGCAGAGGCCTCACTCTCCAGTTGGTCCTCTTCGCAATCCCCACACAAGCCAGATTACTGACGACCCCAAGGAATACGCAGAGTTCATTGCTGAATGCTATGCAGGCATTTTCACTATTGAAGACCAGAGTGTATCATCTCCACCACCTCTGACATCAGATTCTATTACAACTATGGAATTTACACCTGCAATGCTGCGATGTCACCTTAAAAATAAACGCAACCATGCCTCTCCTGGTCTTGATGGTGTTACATACCTGCTTCTCAAACGTGGTGGGTATATCCTTCTGCACCAGCTATCACGCTTCTTCCAATTCTGTCTGAACAACAGTGCTACTCCGGAGCAGTGGAAAACTGCCAGTGTCATTCCTTTGTTCAAAAAGGGTGACCGCACATCACCTGTGAACTATCGTCTAGTTAGTCTTACTAGCTGCATTGCCAAACTGATGGAATCCTGTGTCAGAGAAACGCTTTGGAACTTCTGGAGCTCCCACAGTCTTATCCGGTCCTCGCAATTTGGATTTATCTCTAACTCCAGCTGCTGTGATCAACTTATCGAGTTTCTTGAAGACATCACCCGGATCACTGATGATGGCTCATGGGTGGATGTTGTTTATCTTGACTTTGCTAAAGCTTTCAATTCTGTGCCACACAAAAGACTTATGGCAAGAAGTCTTCTTGTGAACGTGACCTGGGCATTACGGTCAGCAGCGATTTGCGTTGGACGAAGCACGTCTCTAAAATTGTCAAGAAGGCCGAGGGTGTCTTAGCATCACTCAGCAAGACTTTTGTCAGCCGCTCTCCAGCTATCTATTTAAAGCTGTACATAGCTATGGTGCGGCCACACTTAGAATTTGCATCACCAGTCTGGAACCCCTATCTTGCTCAGAACATTGACTGCCTGGAAACTGTTCAGAGATGTGCAACCAAGCGCATCTACCATACTCTGAACGCCTTGCTTCCCTGGGCATGGAGACATTGATCTCCAACATCTAGCAACTGACTTGGTAAACACCCACAAAATTATTAACCATCTTGCCAACAACAACCCTGAGTACCTTTTTGATTTCCATGTGTCTAACACACATGGGCATGCCCACAAAGTCAGAAAACAGCATAGCTCCCATGATTTTTCGGAAACATTTTTTCACGCTCAGAGTTGCTGAAGCATGGAACAAACTACCTGCATCAGTTGTTAGCTGTCGAGACACTGCATCCTTTAAAACCTCCATGCTTCCTGAGATTCGCCAACACTACACCTAATATTCCCCTCCATACACACTCACACATGTATATAATGACTCATACACTTCCTTGACATTTGTATATTATTCTATGTACTATACATGCACCTTTGATGAGTTGTAGTGCACCTGAGCACTGTACACAATAATTTCATCATTATCATTATTATTATTATTATTATTATTATTATTATTATTATTATTATTATTATTATTATCATATGCTATCTCAAACAAACAGGAACATCTAGATTATTTGCCCTGCTAGAAATAGTAGTCAATTCTTCCTACTCTCTTTTTAAAGAGAATATTGGCTGGTGGGCTTCTGGACACATTCTGTTGAGGAAAAAATAGGATATCATAGCTTTTCTACATGAGGGCTGACTTGTGATTGAATGGCAGTATATGCTTATTTGGAGACAACAAAAGCATCTATGTTACCTTTCAACCTGCTTAAAGTAGCAATCAAATTAACCTCAAATCACCCTTTAATCATGTATCTTAAAAAAGAAAGACAGATTGGTTAATATAGGTTTAAATACACTATCCTTTGAAAAAGGTTGGGTTTGTAAATTTTGACTACATTTGATCATGGATGTATCCAATTTCACTCACAAGGTTTGGAAGGATCAGCAGTTATGGTAGCAAATTGCCATGCAGTGAGTGGGAGCTGTCCCAGGAATTTATGATAGCAAATTGTCTTACCGATACACATGCTCACAAATCCAGAATTTTGCACATTCTCTCTCCTTCCCTCTCACAGACAGCTACATAGATAGATATTCAATAAACGATTATGATTCACCCTGCCATACTCTAAGTTTCTCCAACCTCAAACAAATAAACACTTTTACATGTATTGACTAACATTTCACTTGTTCTATAGTCTTATATATATATATATATATATATGCACATATTCGGATATGAATCTATGCAAATAGGTATATAGCTAGCTTATAGCTAGCTGATTTTTATGCTAGTCTTTGATGCGTTGGTGTAAGCTTGTTGGATATTTTATATAGTCCTTTTGTTTTTGTTGGTGAATACTTTTCCATTGTGAGTTGGTACTGATAATTATGTGCTTAGTTGTATAGACAGAGACCAATGGAATGAAAATACTCTCATATTCACTGATGCTTGTATCCAACACTTTAATTGCACTATTTAGAGACCTTACTGGTTTCATGCACACACATATACAAGCATACAAGTAAGCACACATGCATATTTACATACATATATATACATTCATAGATATAAATGGGCATACATATATGTACATAATTACATATACAGTTCAGTTACTCATCAAAAGTACATAAACAATGTTTTATACACACACACATACCATACATTACACATACCATGTTTTACTCACACGTGCACACACCATACTTTACACACATACATACACAAGATGCTTTGCACACATGACACTTTGCACATATACATTTCTTACTTAACATACACATACCGCTTTTTACGCACATGCATATACTCTGATCCACACACATACACACACACTATGAAGCTTCATACACATACACATTGTTCCACATACGTGCACCATGCTTTACACACATGCACCACATTTTACTTACATACACCTATGTAGGCATATATTTTTACTTATATATTATATACTGTATATACTTGAATATAAACCAATCAGAATGTAAGCTGTCCCCATCCTCCTCTGTATTTTATGTTTGAGAAATAAGCTAAAATCCAAACCCAGTTTGCAAGCCAAAACACCTAATTAATACATATTTAGATGGCGTGGTTTGGACATTCTCATGCATATAAAATATGTTTATGAAGTTTTAATATTTTGATGTTTAAAATGTTGTCAATATTGTTTAGAATATAATTTTACAACTCCAGTACATAATGCTTTTCTACAATTTCATCCGTTTTATAGTTTCAACAAGTTTCTCGAATTTTTGTTTATTTCTGGCGACTCACATGCTGGGAGTACTTTCAAAACAACAGATCGAATAAAAGAACTTAGGAATTCATAGAATAGTAGAAAGAATGAGAGACAGAGTGAGAGAGAGGGCAAGAGTGGGAAGGGAGAGAGAGTAAGAGCAATAAAACACAAGTCAGAAGTAAGATTTCAATCTTACATAAGAGAGAAAAAGTTTTATTAAGAATAACACTCAGCATGTGTGTGTGTGTGAGTGTGTGTGTGAGTGTGTGTGTAGGGAATATTTATGTTCAAATTATAAAAATTTATTGGAAATATTTTCAAGGGAATACATAAATAATACTAATGACGATGTAGTAAATGTAGAAAAATGTTTCATTGTAAAATAATCATTCCAGTTATTGTAGCACCTTGTTTACGTAGAATTTAAAGCTGGTGAAAATTGGCAAAATGTTGACCTTGAATATAAGTCGATTTTTTCTTGTTGTTGCATATTTCTCTCTCTCACACATACACACACACACATATATATATATATGACGAATGGAGAGATGCCATACTTAATAGAACCCGTCCCACCCTTGCAAGCAGGGAGAAGTGCACGTAAAACGATGATGATGATAATGATTATATATATATATTAACCTGGCTAAGACCAAAGTACTAGTTTGTAGGAAAGAAAACAAGGCGGCGGTCCCTTCTGGGAAATGGTCGTGCTCGGTGTGTAGGAAAGGCGTAGGTAGAAACTCCATTTTATGTCCTAAATGCAAAGTATGGGTGCATAAAAGATGTAGTGGGATCACAGGTAAGCTAACTAAGAACATAGATTTTACATGTGGCCGGTGCTCTGGTGCAATAAGTAGCAGCAAGTGCCCACAAAATACTAGCTCTTTCAATTGCGCAGAGGGTTCTATAGAAATAGTGGACAGCTTCCGTTACCTGGGCGATAAAATCAGCAGTGGGGGAGGGTGCTCTGAAAGTACTGTAGCTAGAGTCAGAACTGGTTGGAAAAAGTTCAGAGAGCTTATACCACTATTAGCTGCTAAAGGGTTCTCACTAAAAATGAAAGGCAGGTTGTACGATGCCTGCATACGAACAGCAATGCTGCATGGCAGTGAGACCTGGGCATTGTGTGCAGAGGATATACGCAGACTAGAGAGGAACGAAGCTTGCATGCTCCGCTGGATGTGTAACAGTAATATACGTGAACGGCAAAGCATAAACGAACTAAGGAAAAAATTAGAGATAAGAGGGATCAGATGTTGTTTACTCGAGAGAAGGCTACGTTGGTATGGACACGTGATGCGCATGAAAGTCGATAGCTGTATAACAAAGTGCAGGGCAATAAAGATAGACGGTAGTCACGGAATAGGCAGACCTAGAAAAACCTGGGACGAGCTGATAAACTCCGACATCACACACTTGCACCTCTCCAAGACAATGTCACTGGACCGAGACCTTTGGCGGTACTCAGTAACAGAGAAGACCCGCCTTACCTAAATATATAGTAAAACCTACTCCAGCCAGTAGGCATCTCTAACAAAATACACCCCGTCCCACCACCACCACCCCCACCCGATCCACACCACCCGTTCTATGTAAAGTTATGTTGGTGCCGCGCCATCGAGGCCGAAACAAATGAGATCGTGTAGGTGTCACGACAAAAAAACACACAGTCCACGCTGTAATGTGGCCGTGTAGGCAACACGGTAAAAACCTCCCAGACCCACACTGTAAATGTGGTTGGTGTTAGGAAGGGCATCCAACTGTAGAAAACCTGCCAGACAGTCCTATGCGAGCAAGACAATCACTCTTGCCTCAAGTGGGACTACCCCCGTCTAAACCCATGCAAGCGTGGAACACGGACGTTAAACGTTGATGATGATGATGATGATGATGATATATATATATATATATATATGATATATGTCATATATTTTGAACTCGGAATGTAACTTGAAAGAATTGTTTAATTGAAGTCTGCTCTGATCAATGATCAAAAGCATTCCAGCTGTAACCATCTTGATCTATAAATATGTCTACATTTTTTAGGTGATTGTGTTTGAAAGGATGGAAATTTGGCTGCTATTTCTTGCAGGTGGAGCAACAGTGAAGTCTCCCTTGTCTGCTTATACTGAGAAAGGAAATTGCCAAAGTGAAATGATACCTTGCAATATTTGCTGTATAATCCCATATTTAGATATAATTTGCTGTATAATCTCGTATTTAGAGATCACAATTTATGTGCTAATCAACAAAGGACCCTCTATGTGAGTGTTAGAGTTGTTAGAAACAGTAGCCAAATTTCTCTTTACTCACTTGCTCTCATTTTAAAGAAGATATCTAAGACAACATTCAATACTGTAGTTTTAAATTAAAAAATGTCTGAGAAAATGATTATGATGGAATGGTGTTGGTTGGAATTCTTTTGATCATAGGTCACTCAGTCAATGCTGATTTGTTTTTAAACAACATCAACAACAAATATATCTGGGATCTGGAATCTTTGTATAAAAATTGCAGTTTTCTGAAAATTCTATGTCAAAAGGATACAATCAATAACAGACTATTTAAACTATCTTCTGCTATATTATCAGAAATTGGAACAGGGTAAAGTTTGGCCTGCTTTCAAAGGCTTTTTTGTTCCACTATTACAATGGTTCTTTACAACTTGATATAATGTCTACATTCATAATTTTTTCTTCTAATTTGAGTAATATATCTAAAGTTACAAAATATTATTTTTGTTAAAATATTTATTGCTGTTTATCATGAAAAATAAACTGAAGATAACTCAATATATATATATATATGTATGTGTGTGTGTGTGTGTGTGTTATATACATGTGTGTGTACATATATAATGTGTGTATACATATGTGTGTATGAATACTGATATGTTTGCATGGATAAGTACATAGAAGGTGTGTTAGAAAAGTAACAGGACTAAAGTGTGCTCTGTGAGCTGTGAGTGGGGTAGGGATTAGTGGGTTATGTCACCATATGGTGTAATATTTGGGAGAATATAACTGCTATCTCAACTCTCTGCAGCTATTGTATGTTTTTTTCACATGCTTTTGTTAACAGCTCCTCAATTTTAGACCATCGACTGATGGGCACAGAGCAACAAACCAGCCTGAAGTTCCTGGTCTGGCTGGGGAAAAGTCTGTCAGAAGTACTTGGAATATTGCAGAAAGTGTACGGAGATGAGACAATGTCACGCTCACAGATTTTTGAGTGGCATAAAAGATTAAGAGGGACGTGAGGATGTGGAAGATAACCCCAGGAGCAGAAAGCCTTCAACGAGCAGGACTGAAGCCAATGTTGAGCATGTGAGGCAGGTTGCACATGCTGATCATCAGCTGACTGACTGATCACGAGTGAGCTAGGCAGGAACTGTAACAGTGATTAGAAGATTATTACTGAATATTTGGGTGTGTGGAAGATCTGCATTAAGGTGGTGCTGAAGCTGCTGAACAATGACCAGAAGGAGCGGTACAGGTAGGTGTGTCAGGACATCCTTGACTATCTTGAAATTGAATCAGATT
Source organism: Eledone cirrhosa (assembly GCA_964016885.1). Taxonomy (NCBI): domain Eukaryota; kingdom Metazoa; phylum Mollusca; class Cephalopoda; order Octopoda; family Eledonidae; genus Eledone; species Eledone cirrhosa. The sequence continues at coordinate 389,182,587 of OZ024740.1, read as the reverse complement.
TGCTGGGGAGAGTCTTCACCGGTGAAGTCATGGATCTTCAAGTACAACCTGGAGACGAAGTACCAGAGCCATCAGTGAATGAGTCGAGAGTTACCTCGGCCGAAGAAAGCAAAACAGCCGAAGTCAAAAGTCAAACCCATGTTGATTGCATTCTTTGATGTAAGGGGCATCGCCCACATAGTTTTTGCCACCAGTCCAGATGATCAACCAACATGTCTTCAAAGAAATCCTGTAGTGTTTGCTTCGTTCAGTGCATGAGAAGTGAGAGTTGTAGCAGGACAATTTGTGGCTGCTTCACCATGACAACATGCTGGCTGACAATTCTCTGAGCATTCAGCAGTTGCTGGCCGAAATGAACATCGCCATGTTGGAGCAACCGCTCTACTCACCTGACCTGGCTCTGTGTGATTTTTTTTCCTTTTCCCCAAGCTCAAGTGGATTATCAAATGGACCCATTTTCTAGATGTGGAAGCCATAAAGAGGGCTGTGATGATGGAGCTACAGAGAATTCTGGGAGAATCATTCCAGGAGTCGAGGAATGGCAGATAAGAATGGGAAGGTGTTATACTCGTGGAGGATTATTTTGATGAAGAAAACTTGTAGTTTATTATTTAGATTTGAAATTTCTTTTTTTGCGACTCTAGTCATGTTTCTTTTCTAACACACCTCATATGTGTATTATTATTATTATTATTATTATATATATATATATATCATCATCATCATCATCATCTTCGTTTAACATCCATTTTCCACACTAGCATGGGTTAGACGGGAGTTGTTCCACTTGAGGCAAGGTTGGTCGGGTGACCGTGTCTCGCTCATATAGGACTATCTGGCAGGTTTTCTACAGTTGGATGCCCTTCCTAACACCAACTACATTTACAGTGTGGAACTGGGAACTTTTGACCGTGTTACCTACACGACCACATTTTTCTCGTGACACTTACACGATCTTGATCTCGATCTCATTATCTCATTTATTTGGACTGAATGCTGTGGTACCAACTTTATAGAGAGAGGGTGGTGTTGGTGGGAGTGGTAGGATAGGGTAGGGGTAATGGATTGGTAGCCACGGAGTAGGCAGACCCAGAAAAACCTGGGACGACTTGATAAATTCCGACCCCACACACTTACACCTCTCCAAGACAATGTCATTGGACCGAGATCTTTGGCGCTACACAGTTATACAGAAGACCCGCCTTGCCTAAGTACAAAGCGAAACCTACAGTCAGTAGGCACCTCTAACAAAAATACACCCCCGTCCCACTACCCCCACCCCATCCACACCACCCCCTTAAATGTGAAGTTATGTTGGTACCACAACATCCAGTCCAAACTAATGAGGTCGTGTAGGTGTCACGACAAAAAAAAACACACAGTCCACGCTGTAATGAGGCCGTGTAGGTAACACGGTAAAAACCTCCCAGTTCACACTGTAAACGTGGTTGGTGTTGGGAAGGGCACCCAGCCGTAGAAAACCCGCCAGATGTGTAGGTGTCACGACAAAAAAAAACACACAGTCTACACTGTAATGTGGCCGTGTAGGTAACACGGTAAAAACCTCCCAGTCCACACTGTAAACGTGGTTGGTGTTAGGAAGGGCATCCAACCGTAGAAAACCCGCCAGACAGTCCTATACGAACAGGACAACCAATCTTGCCTCAATGGGAAAACTACCGTCCAAACCCATGCAAGCGTGGAAGATGGACGTTAAACGATGATGATGATGATGATGATAATTAATATAATTAATATAATGTAATATAATATAATATAATTAATATAATTAATATATTATAATATAATATTATATAATATAATTGTTTCTACTTTTTGGCACAAGGCCAGCAAATTACCCAGTGCATTACTGGTACTTTATTTTATCGACCCCGTAAGGATGAAAGGTAAAGTTAACCTCTGTATAATATAATATAATATAATATAATATAATAATATATGATATAATATAATATAATATATTATATGATATAATATAATATAATATAATATAATATAATATAATTAATATAAATAATATAATTAATATAATTAATATAATATAATATAATATAATATAATTAATATAATTAATATAATATAATATAATATACGTAAAAAATGAAACGAAATTTCATTTCTCACTCTTAGTACGGCAGTTACTTAAATATAAGTATGTATACGTACATACATATATGTATACAGACGTACAGTAGTATGTATATATATATACATACATGCACACATATATATATGTACGTATGGATTCACCGAACATTTATTATAATGCTCAGTGTGTTTGTAAACAAACATCCCGAATTAATCCGTACAGTGTCTAGCAACCATCGTTGCTCAGTTGTTCAACACTGACAAAGGAATGCTGTACTAGTTTCAAGCTTATTAGCTATCGTCAGCAATGTATACCTTCCTGCCAGATGATTGAACGTCTGAAAGTATATACTTTCCTTATGCATATTAACGGCTGAGAAGCCTAATTTGCATATCGAATGAGTTAATCGGCCGGGCGCACCGAAAACGATAAACGGAAAAAATGAAACGAAATTTCATTTCTCACTCTTAGTACGGCTGTTACTTAAATATAAGTATGTATACGTACATACATATATGTATACAGACGTACAGTAGTATGTATATATATATGAAATTTTGTTTCATTTTTTTCTGTTTATCGTTTTCGGTGTGCCCGGCCAATTAACTCACTCGATATGCAAATTAGGCTTCTCAGCCGTTAATATGCATAAGGAAAGTATATACTTTCAGACGTTCAATCATCTGGCAGGAAGGTATACGTTGCTGATGATAGCTAATAAGCTTGAAACTAGTACAGCATTCCTTTGTCAGTGTTGAACAAATGAGCAACGATGGTTGCTAGACACTGTACGGATTAATTCGGGATGTTTGTTTACAAACACACTGAGCATTATAATAAATGTTCGGTGAATCCATATATATGTGTGCATGTATGTATATATATACATACTACTGTACGTCTGTATACATATATGTATGTACGTATACATACTTATATAATATAATATATTATAATATAATACAATATAATATAATTAATATAATTGTTTCTACATTTGGCCATATATATATATATATATATATATATATATATATGTGTGTGTGTGTAATTATAAATTTAATATATGCTGTAAAGTGGTAGGTGATAGGTAGGGTATCCAGGACCATTCAGATGTGTTGAGGATAATGACAATCTCCCTAGTGCTAAACGCAACTAGTACACACAGTAAAATGATTGATGATAGGAAAGGCATCCAGCCAGAGAAAACTTGCCAAACAAATGTTTGGGAGGCCCTTTCAGTTGTCTGTTCTAGTGTTGGTTCCATGATAAAATGCACTCAGTAAAGTGTGGGGCCATATGTAAGCATGATGCAAACTTCTGACCTGTCTGGAAGGTCAGTATACCCACTTCAATACTTACTCTGTCTGTGAAGACCCCCCTACAACCTTTGCTAGCAGGGAAAGTGGATGTTAAATGATGATGATCATATAATATACACACTGATGTAATTACATTGCATTGAATAAATATTCAGTACCATTGAGTGAAATAATATTCAATGTTGATTCTGTGTAGTCTGCTACTCAGTTTTTCATTGATTTCTGATGATATCCATACACATGTACATACACATGCATGCTCACACAATTGACAATACTGCCTTCCTCCCTGGTATGATACTATACATGTACCTGGGTGACAAAATCAGCAGTGGTGGAGGGTGCTCTGAAAGTACAGTAGCCAGAGTCAGAACGGGATGGAAAAAGTTCAGTGAGCTTATACCACTTTTGGTCGCTAAAGGTTTCTCTCTAAAAATGAAAGGCAGACTGTATGATGCCTGCATACGAACAGCAATGTTACATGGAAGTGAGACATGGGCATTGTGTGCAGAGGATGTGTGCAGACTGGAGAGGAACAAAGCTTGCATGCTCCGTTGGATGTGTAATAGTAATATACGTGAACGGCAAAGCATTAATGAACTAAGTGAGAAATTAGGAATAAGAGGAATAAGATGCTGTTTACTCGAGAGAAGACTACGTTGGTATGGTCACGAGATGCGCATGAAAGATGACAGCTGTATAAAAAAGTGCAGGGCGATCAAAATTGATGGAAGCCACGGAGTAGGCAGACCCAGAAAAACCTGGGACGATTTGATTAATTCCGACCTTACACACTTACACCTCTCCAAGACAATGTCACTGGACCGAGATCTTTGGCGCTACGCAGTAATACAGAAGACCCGCCTTGCCTAAGTACAAAGTGAAACCTACAGTCAGTAGGCACCTCTTAACCAAAAATACACCCCTTCTCACTACCCCTTTCTCTGTAAAATTATGTTGGTACCACAACATCCAGTCCTAAATAAATGGGGTTGTGTAGGTGTCACAACAACAAAAAAACACACAGTCCACGCTGTAATGTGGCCGTGTAGGTAACACGGTAAAATCCTCCCAGTCTACACTGTAGACGTGGTTGGTGTTAGGAAGGGCATCCAGCCGTAGAACACCTGCCAGACAGTCTTATATGAGTAAGACAACCAATCTTGCCTCAAGTGGGACAATTCCCATCTAAACCCATGCTAGCGTGGAAGATAGACGTTAAACGATGATGATGATGATGATGATGATGTATGCATGAAATGGTACAAGACTGACAGCTCCAAAATATTTACTCATACACAATGCAATTTGGGTTAACAATATATGGCTTGTGCTATATAATCAGTGAACTATTCCCTCATTCTGCTACCCACATTTATTTAAGTAAACTTGGCTGTTGTCAGTTCAATTCATTGATCATGGACTGTTATACTGATGACATCATATGAACTTTGCCTGACTGTCAGACAATCATATGAAATAAATAAGGGGAGCTCGTATGTGGTCGCTGAACTTGCTAGAAATAGCAGTAAAATCAGATTCAAATTACATCCTACTGTTTTAATCCTTTAGCATTTACACTACTCTATATTTACTATTATTTTCATGGTAAAGACTTTACCTCACATAATATCAAATCTGAGATTTTAGTATTTATTTTGAGAACATCAATATGAGCAGCCGATGATAGCTCATTTGAAGAGAAAGAGGTGAGAGAATTCTGGCCGGATATGGCCGGTTTAAATGCTAAAGGGTTAAAAGATTATGGATGAGTCTAAAAAGAAAAAGCAAGATGATCATGGTTGGAACACTTTTCATCATGGGCCTGACCAATTAAGGTTGACCAGGGGCTAAACCACTACAACAACATTATATCCTTGTGGTTAAAATAAATAAGTATATAACCTAAATTGTTTTCAGAAAGCGATCCATAAAATCTGCAAGGAAAATTACATTATGTAACACAATAGAGCATAAATATTTTAACTGAAGAAATTAATCATGCACGTAAATATAATTTAGATATGAAATTGTCTTATGTAAAAAAAAAAATTAAGGATGTCTTATGAAACTGCCTTGGACCAGCAAAACTATGGTATGGACCACTTCAACCACAGAAGAGGACATTCATGTATTTGTTGTTGCTGTCATTTGTATATGTTACCGACTATCAATGTGTGGGTTGTTCCCTATTGTGAATGTATGTGTTGTCTATTATGATAGTGTAGGTTGTTATTGTCAATATGTTACAGTGTATGTATGTGGACATTGTTGACTGTGTGTGTGTGTGTTTTAATGCCTGTGTGTATCACATACCTCTATGAAATTAGTACTTCTGGCTATACTCAGCTATTTTGTAATAAATAGCTTTACTATTTAAAAGTTACTTCATTTCTGACTTGCTACTCTCAACTGAACATTAGAAATATATATATATATACAAACGATGATGATGATGATGATATACATAGATATTAAATAGTCTAATTATTGATGTTGTATATTATTTTATGTAGTGTGGTTTTTCTTAATTGTTACTGGATTATGTTCATCATAATATTTACTGGGAGTGAGAGTGAGCTCTTGTTATTTGGTAGACAGATTTATTAGTAAACTGCTTTGTAGATAACAATTTTGACATTCCAGAGACACCAGTGTTATATAGTAAATAATAGGTTAAATATTTTAAACATGCTTTTTTTCTTTCTTCTTTAATACCTACCTACCATATTTAATTGACCAGTATATAAGTATTTATTTATCGATTCTATTGATTTCTAAAGGCTGAAAAATGAAGTAGAGTTGGGTGGTTGGTGGGTGTTTGAACTTAGAAAGAGATGTAGTAAGTAATACTACAAAATATTTTGTGTCTGACACTCTTTGTGAATGTGTTTCTGTTCGTATATATATATGTGTATATGCAAATGTGTATGTATGTGTGTGTATGTGTCTGTTTCCAGTGTCTCCTGAAGATCTGTCTATTTAGTCACCTGCTAAGATAGGACTATACATACCAATTTATTTTCTGAACAATGACCAGTAAGTAGCATTGAATCCACACTATACAGGCATCAACTGAGATGGCTTGGCAATGTGAAGCTCACTATATCTGAGTTGCATCACTCTTTGCATAGAATCCTTTATGGTCAGCTACATACACCATAATCAACACATATCTGTGGGACCAAAGAAACAGTTCAAAGACCAGCTGGGTGTAGACTACTTTAAAGGGAGCAACATCAGTTTTTCTCATGTGGAAGATATTGCTATACATTTTTCACTTTGGTGGTCCCACTGTTAGAAGATATAGAGAAGAGACACTCTGTACATTAGAAGTAAGAAAAGAGGCATGCATGCAGTGTTACGCCTAACCTCTCCAACCAAACATTTATATCTATTTTCTGCAACCAAACCCATTTTTCCTTGCTTGCATGGATGGTTCCCCTTTGGCTGGCACACCAACTTTCTCTCTCTCTCTCTCTCTCTCTCTCTCTCACACAAAGAGACACAGACAGGCACACACTGATGGACATCCACACAGAGAAACACATGCAGATACACACACTGACACACCAAAACACACTGAGACATACAGAGACATAGACACACTTAAGACAGCACTTTGACACTTCACTGTGAACACTGACCAGACTACAGAACTAAATACCTCAACTTCCACTGACCAGACAACAGGACTAAATACCTCAACTTTTGTCATTTTGAATTCTTTTAGCATTAACCCATATTCCGGACCACTACCACATTACATTACCAGTCTTTCGACTAAACACATGCACACACACATACCTAACCTCACACCACCAACATGGCCACATTGCTTGAGTGTTCCATGGAAAGCAAAATAAAAAAAGTCTCTTTAAAGAAGGAAGAATCTTTGGTGAGCCTAGTGTCTGGATGACTATTATTGAATGGCAGACGAGAGGACTTCCTCACTCTCACACTAATCTGATGCAAGGAGAAGATAAGACTAGATTATGATAAGATCATTTCAGCAAAGTTGCCCAATAAAGATGGCAATCCAGAGCTCTTTGAAGCCATCAAGACCAAACTCATCCATGTCCCTGTGAAATCATCAATCCAGCCTCTCATCCATGGTCCATGTGGAGGCATCAATCCAGCTCTCCCAGCATGCAAGATCAAAAATGCAGCAGAAATTATCCTAGAGTTTTTATTCAGGAAACTCAGATGAACAATGATGGCTATCCCCTTTATCATTGGCATAGATCAGACATGGAGGCAATAGTGTAAGCCTAACAGTTCGAGGAGAGGAACTGGCCATAGACAATCTACTAAGCCCATACCAATTTTGAGCATTGCAGCTCCATCAAATCAATACTATATGTCACAAAAGATATCAACAAGGTCAGTGACATGGCTACCTTTGTTACTGATAAGCAATTCAATGATGGTGGGATGGATAATGTTAAACACTGTCAGACATGTCAATACATATCCAGCCATGAAGCTATTTAGCAAGTCTTTGGATCTGATATCCACTAATGCCACCCAACAATTGTCAACTTAGCAGTCCATCTGCTTCACTGAGACCACTGCTCATCAGTTGGCACAAGCACCACTCGACACTACTTTAATTGCTTTTTTTTAGACACTGCCAGAATGATGAATTTTCTCAACCCCTCCTGTATGCTGAGAATTGAAGCAGGGTCATATAGTGGAAGGTCATGAAGTCAAAGCAAGTGATGCAATTGGGTTTGTTTACAATGTCCACCACAACAACAGAGAGTGTTTTTATTTACGGCTACTTCTGCATACTGCCTTCTGAGGACCAATGCCATTTGAGTATCTCAGGTGCATAGCTAGTCAAATAAGACTGTTGCTTGCTATTATGCTCACATGTGAAATTAACGAAGCTCATCTACTCTGGTTGGAGAACAAAAACAATATGTTGGATGACTATCTATACACAGCCTGAAGACATCATGATGTATCTATGGAACGTACTCCCAAGATTTACAATCAAGCTCTCTGCGACTTGTCCCATCCTGTTCATGCAATGAATAGCACATTAGCTATCTGTGGGATGTCTCAGAGCCAGATGAAGAAATGGAAGGAGCATAAGAAATGTTTCAGATGACAAACTACGATATTCAAGCCTTGCATAAGTTTGTGGATGGATATGAACCTTCAAGGATGACCAGAAATATGCCAACCACACCATCATGAAAAACATTCAAAATAACAGAGGAGGACTTCTCTTCATTGATGCTCCTGCTGGCACAGTAAGGCATTCCTCATAAATCTCTTGCTTGCAAAAGTTTGCCAAAAGCAACATATTTCCCTTGCTGTGGCTTTAAGTGGCTTTGCAGCTACACTTCTAGATGGGGGAAGAACTGCACACTCCACGTTTAAGCTGCCCATAAACATCACATGACATGAACAATTATTTTGCAACATCAAGAAAAACTTACTGAAGAGCAAGCTCCTGCAAACATGGAAGATGATAATTTTGGATGAAGCCACAATGAGCCATAAACGGGTAATAGGAGCTTAGGATCAAGCAATAAGGGACCTAAGAGACAATACTTGCATAATGGGAAGAGTGACAATGGTTCTTGTTGGTGATTTCAGACAAATGCTGTCTGTAATTGCCACGAGGGACCTGAGCTGATCAAGTCAATGCCTGTTTTAAATCATCCTATCGCTGGCCCCACTTTCTGCGACTGAGCCTTACAACCAAGATGCTAGTACACTTGACTGGTGATAAAGGTATCAGTGAGTTTGCCATCCAGCTACTTAAATTCGGATATAGACTTCTTAAAAAGGACTTCAATGACCAGATTCAGTTGTCATTTGGCCATATCATTGAAACAGAACAAGAACTGATTGCCAGAGTCTTTCCAAAATTCAGATCAAACAATATGATCCCAAAGGGCTTTGTAAATTAACAATCTTAGCATAGAAAAATGTGGCTGTGAAAGAAAGCAACAGAAGGCTGCTGGACATGTTACCAGGAGAGAAAAGATGCTATAAATCATATGATACAACCAATTCTCAGGGCCAGTTTTAGACTATCCAACTGAATTTTTGAGGAGCCTTGATCTAGCAGGAATTCCTACACACAACCTGATACTGAAGCTTGGAGCATTGGTTATGACTCTTCATAATTGAGATCCTACAAAACTTTGCAATGGCACAAGACTCATCATCAAAAATATGATGCCCAATGTCCTAGAAGTTGCAATTATGTCAGGGAAATATGTGATGGTCAGCTCTATGTTGGTGCTACAAAGGTTGGAAACCTTGTCTCTTCATTGTAGCACAACAGGGCAAAACCAAGAATGTTGTTTATCCAGAGGCTTTAAAATGAGCAATATCGTAATTTCTCATTCAATGACAATACACACAGATCTTAATTCCTTAGTCAAATAGTTTGTAAGGAATTCTGAAGTAAACAAATTACTGCATAGTGTTACTTTGGTAGAAGATGCATATATAAAGTAGTATAAGTCTGATATATAAAGTAGTATAAGATATATAAAGTAGTATAAGTGAGATCTTTGTGTGGTAGCTAGCTAGACCTGTTAGAAATAGCAGCCAAATTTCCTTTAAATGCCACCCTAATCTCATTCATTCTCAGCCCCACACTCATCGACACATCTCCACCTCCTGCATCAAATCCTCTGCCTCCTTCACTGTGTTTGTCACCAGAACTATGTCATCAGCAAATTCAGCATCTGATATATTTTTCGCCTTAACTCTCCTGCTCTGAGCCGGTGTTGCTGTAGTGGAGTCTGTGCTGCTGTACGGGTCTGAGACTTGGACACTGACCAAGAAACTCACTCAGATGTTGGATGGGTGCTACACGAGAATGCTGAGGATGGTTCTGAACATTAATCAGTATACACTGAGGATGAAGAACTCAGAGCTGTATGGGAACCTCCTAAAAGTCAGCTCGAGAGTAGCACAGAGGAGACTGAGGTTAGCTGGACATGCTCACTGACAGCCAGAGTTGACATTGCACTCAGTGCTCCTGTGGGAGCCCCTGCATGGACACACTGGAAGAGGAAGACCGAGGTTAACATATGTTGATGCCCTAAGGACAGACACTGGTCTGTTGGAGATGCAGGACATGGCAGCGATAATGAGGGACAGAGACCGCTGGAGAGAACTCGTCCATGGATCTCGGGAATTTTACCTGCCCTAGATAGATGCCACCCTACTGTCTCATGTATGTATATATATGAAACAAAAAGGAAATGTTCTGTGATACCTTGATCTATTAGAAATATTAGCAAAATCCCCTTCAAATTACAGCCAACTGTCTTGCATACGTGTGTGTGTATCTATATATGTATGTCATGGGAACCACTATAACTGTTGGTATACCTAATAGAAAACACATCTCCCTCAAACATGATCCTACTGCATTAGAGACAAAGGAGGGTGAAAGCTACAGTGTAGAAATCTTAAACACACTTTCTTGACTGAATTACAGAAATAAGAAATGCTTCATAAGCCAAAACTAACTTTATTTTGTATTTTATTTTATTTATTGTTTTCAAAATATCCTTCAGGTGTTTTGAATTTTAGAGGTTCTGATTGTGCAAAAAAAGAAAAAAACAAGTAAAAAGGGGATAAATAAAAGAAAAATGTATTTTTTAGTCATGCCCTTTTCATTGACAACATACTTAATGATTCTAATGGCAAAGCATTTATATATTCACAGTAAAATGGAACTAGTATTCAAAACAACACACCTGGACAAAACTAATAACATTGTTATCTAGATGATTTGCATTGAACAAACAACAATGAATATTTTGCTATAATTCCTACTTTAGTTCAAATACAACAATCAAATATCATATTTCAAATATTTTGTAATGCATGCCAAAATATAGTGTTACTTTCATAAAATACCCAGGCACGCGCACACACACACAAACACACACAAACGTATAGACAGAAACACAGTCAGACTTTCATACAGTATCACATCCAACTTCGCACAAATCATCAGACTTCAGTGATGATAAAACCAGGCCATGTAATTGCACATAACAAAACAACTGTCCTCTAAACACCATATGCCAGTAACGGAACCTGGGAAACAAGAGCACCATCACAACCGAACACAATAGAGCCTACATCAGATTAACTGCCTGTGAATTTAAGACAAGGTTCTACCACCACCAACACAGGATTAGAGACTGGGACTGGAGAAATGCTACAACACTATCCAGCCACATATGGAATCTCTGCGATAATAACAACACCTACAACCTGAAATGGAGTACCTTGTCCAAGGCCAAACGTTATGGGGGGGGGGGGGGGCTGCCATGCAATTTATGCTCCAAAGAAACCATACAAATCTTGTTCACCAAGGGACAACTACTAAACACAAAGAATGAACTTGTCACTTCGTGCAAGCACCGGTCTTACTAAACCTACCTCAACCTCAGATCTACTCATGATCCAGGGGAATAAAGACTATTTTCCAACCTTCATTGAGCACACCCACACTAGCATATACACCCCTAGGTATACATAGTACATGTGCACACACAATCATGACTCTACCTAAAACTCACTAACATATTCTACAATACCACACCCAGAGCCAGCACTCAGATAGACACCCAGCACAAGCGCATGCATAAGCACCTTTGCACCCCCCCCCCCATTACATGACACCATAGAAATATGTGTCTTTGCCTGCACACAAGAAGCCTTGTATATACCAACCCAAGCTACACTTCCATCACTTAAGCTATTCAGGCTTATTCCCAAATAGGTTGGCACCATGATACCAATCCAATTGCTGCACATAAATATCAATAATCATTCTGGCACTCCATTATAAAAGTAACAATAACTAATTGTATGTGAGCACCCCCCACCCCATACACAGGCACCCACGACAACCTTAGGCTTACTATATTGCATAACACACAAATACAAAATATCCACACCACCTTCCCCTTTCACAACAAATGAAAATCTCAACACCAATCTCACTCTTTCACAACAAATAGAAAATATCAACACCAATCTCACTCTTTCACAACAAATAGAAAATATCAACACCAATCTCACTCTTTCACAAACATCTGCCCACACATGCATACTTGTAGGCAAGGAGAAACCCACATATATACAAGCAAATTAAGTGCCACATACGCACTTACAGACACACAACATTTCCATACATACGCATTCTAACTCCCTAGCACTAGAACTCTTCTAAATTATATTATAAAAATAGACACATGCATGTAAAATAAGGTAAACATAAGTTTTAGCTCTTCAACCCACAACAAATACAACAAGCATAATTCTAAGTAAAAAACACACACTCACAACAACAACAATCATAATTCTGACAAGCTGATCTGTGATCTTTTGAGAGAACAAAAAAATAGGTTCTTTTGTTGACAGATATATAAAACATGTATGGGCATGACCATGTAGTTTTTGGTCTGGGAATGTTAACGACTCTTGGTGGCATCAATGCTGGGTTTGTGTCTGCAATTAAGCTGGTTAGATTCTCTGATCCCCTCCTCCGATCACTGAGATGGCAGACGCCATGCATACACGCGCGTGCGCACACACACACACACACACACACACACACACACACACACACACACACACACACACACACACACACACACACACACACACCAATAATTCAAGATGATAACTACATTCCATTTCCCCTTGACAATTCTCCAACTCAACCAGATTCTTCCCTCACCAGTACAATACCACAATTTTTCTTACCCATCCCCTCATAAGTAATAAAACACACACACACAGTTACACAGTCAAACACACACATACACTTGCGCAGTCAAACACCTACATACACACACATGGAAAGTATATATAATATATAAATATATATAGAAAATATAACCACTTTTCTTTAACAATCTATGAAGAACCTTTACCTAGTCAATCACCTAGTCCACTGCAAGTAGTTTTGTCAGCAGTCTGGAATTAACTGTTGAAATAGCATGAGCTCAGCCATGAGGCCCCGACTCTTTTTATCCCAAGTATTGAGTACTCTGTTGAATTATAGTCTTACTAGTTTAATACTGGTTTAACCTGGATACATGCATACATACACACATATACATACATATACACATGCATGTATCCGGATTAAACCAGTATTAAACTAGTATGCATGTATGTATGTATGTATGTATGTATGTATGTATGTATGTACGTATGTATGTATGTATGTACGTATGTTCATACATACATACATCTAACCCATGCATGTAAAAATGGACGTAAATACGATGATGATGATATAGTGCTGGTGATCTACACAGTAAAACATCCACTACATGTTTTAACAGTTATTTGTTTGAAACCTTTTCCTTAAACAAAACTTTAATGAATGTTATCTTACATGTGTAAGGTTTCATCCCCACTCTTATTCTCTTCCAATATGAAATAGAATTATTCTTTTGGTTCTATTTTGTTTTCCCCTTTGCTTTAAAAATAAGAATTGTAAGTTAACATTTATTTTATCTTGAATAACTTTTTTGGTTTCTTTTCCTTCCTCGTTGAATGTGAAAACATGAAAATAAAGATAACAAAAATCTGTAAAGAATACACTGTATTTTATTTTACTAAACATAGTTTAGTTTATATGTTTATATAGTTGAGATTAGTTGTAATTTAGAATCATATGTATAAGTTATTTTATATCTAATATTTTTTTTTGTAATATCTGTATGGAAATTGCATTTTTACACTGTGATCTGTGGTCTCAAATTTCAGCATGTCTGGGGTCATTTTGTCATTCTCATAATTTTTAATGTCTGCTTTTTCCTAGTAGCATATGTTTGATGGGTCATCAAAGACCAAGTTCTCTCTTAACCTGATGAGATGGTGGGGTTGCATCTTGCTTATGCACAATTTACAGAGTGAACTGTGTGCATTTCATGGCACCAGCACTAGGGAGGCTGTGGAGTAGGCACTTCAATGGCAGAAAAATGGATAGGCAAAATGAAGGTCATCAAAGTATGTGACAGGATAATTAACTTTAGATTAGTGTTAGGCAATACAACACCAACTTCATATACATCACATTCAGGACTGACAGATGTGCAAAAATACCATTTATATGAGGCTTTCTTGTAGACCACTTCACTAATGAATGACAGTGACCTTGTGATATGAATGGACATGTTGGGTAACACTAGGATCACTGTTTCAGCATCCATGGAGGATATGGTAAAAGAATAAAGAGGGATCAAGGCTCTTGGATTTTTCTGAAGAAAATAACCTAGCCATTTGCAGCACTAACTTCAGGAAACTGACCAGCCTTCTGATCATTTACCTCTTAAATGAACATATACACCAGACAAACTTCATACCAAAAACAGGATAACCAAGTGCTTGTAGATATTAAGTTTTTACTTGGTGAAGAATATACAATTAAACATAGACTTGTTAATACTGAGTTCAGAGTAAGAGCTAGAAGGTGTGAGAGAAATAAGGTGATACAAACAAGGGAAGTGTGTGAACTGAAATATCCCTCTGCTAAACATAAGTTCAGGGAAGTTCTGGTTGACATGTATGTCAAGGAGGAGGATGAGACCTATGACATCTAAACAACTGGGAGTGTCTCTGAGTCAACCTGCTGTCCCACACAAACCAGAGCTGTGGTTGGAGCAAGATACCAGCATAATGGAAGGTGTCATGTTGGTGGAATGATAATGTATATTGAACTATAAAAGCTAAGGGAAAGTTTTGACGAATCATAAGAGATTCTTTATCAACTAACTTGAGAAATTCAGATCTTGAAGAACTTAATCTTTTAGCATTTAAACCAACTGTATCTGGCCAGAATTCTCTCACCTCTTCCTGTTCAAACTGACCATAACCAGTTGCTCATACTTATGTTAAGGTATTGATCTCAAAATAAATAATATCAAAATCTCTCTTTGTTTCTCTCTCTGTCTCTGTCTTATTATATTTATAAAAAATATATCTCTAGAAATTCTATATAATTGTTTCTACTTTTGGCACAAGGCCAGCAATTACCCAGTGTATTACTGGTACTTTATTATTGGTACTATATAATATTACCAAGCCAATATTGTTGAAAATTCACTGATTGTCTCTAGGATATAGAATATTCAATTACATGCAGCTATTAGATTGACAAAATAAATATCAAATAACTAATACTTTAAATACCACCAAAGTTAAATGAATCATTTTTTAATTATTTTTTTTATTATTAAAGGATGTTTTTTAGTGGGTCAATTAAAGGAATGCGTTGAAATTAACATACTAGTATTCAGGAGTGGTGTAAAATGGCAGTATTGTTTATTATACATCTTAATATGAAGCAGCACAAAGAATTTTCATTTTAAACTTTATTTATTAGTCAACATTCTAAGCCAATTAAGGTTTGTATGACTGTCTTCTTGCAGGTATGTAAAAGAACAAAACAATAAGAATGGGTATGTGAATGTCAAATTGACCATATAGTTGCTTAGTAATTATTTGATCCAGATTAATTTTGATCAAGTAGACATATAATTTAGTGTGAGCACGTGGCCTAGTGGTAAGGGTGTTGGACTTACGATCATAATGTTGTTGGTTTGATTCCTGGGCTAGGTTGCGTGTTGTGTTCTTGAGCAAAACACTTCATTTCACATTGCTCCAGTATACTCAGCTGAAAATGAGTACCAGCAATAGCTGGGGGGTTTAACCCTATGATAGACTGGCATCCTTTCCAGGGTGGAGTCTTGTACTCTCAGTTGCTTCACACCATGAAACTGGGATAAGCACCGACCTAACAAGCCTTCTGGCTTACAGACATTGGACTTGGAGACTTATAATCAGAAATTCCAGTGGTGGCTATCCTGTCCTTTTTTCAGAGTAATATCTAGGAGTACATTATTTGCTACATTTTTCCTTTAAGAAAGTATAGCAATATTTGAGGAAGATTTGGCTGTTTTTTTTCGATCAAGTCCAGTGACCACATAGAAAGGCGTCTACTTAGATGGATAAGTTAGCTGATGTCTGCATTTTGTTTAAATTGCTATAGAATTGTCTTGGATAGTCTTAGAAAGCTGATATCTGTCATGTTTAAGAAGTAAGAAAAAAACATTAACCCATCATTTTAGCTCCAAAATGTCCTAATCAGTTGATAAAGGTTAAGTCATTGATTAGTTAATGTAGAAAATTGGTGTGTGGATACATTTCCCACACTTACTGAACTAAAACAGTCCAGAGATGCTTGTTCAATAATTTTTCCTCAGTAGTAGGGGCAAATATGGTGAAATGGGCAAAGTATTGGACTACTAATTCAAAATTAATAAATTTAGATCTTTTGCTGGTCATTTATTGTTGTTTAACCTCAGATCAACCATATTCAAGCAGACCTATATTTAAAGGGATTCCAGTAATAACCATACTTATATTCAGACATAGTGCATATAGGATTACATTATCAAATGTTTCCTTCCCTTAAGATTGTAAGTTGTAATTTAGGGAAATTTGACTGCTATTTCTAGCAGTGAGTAGCCATTTAGAAGCTCTTTTATAGGCTTTTAATGCTTTGTTGTTTCTATGAATAAAACACTCAATTCTACATTGTTTTTTACTCACCTAGGTTTTGGTAATAATTAGGAAATTTGCAGGAATATTACCTAATTTGTTTAAATTTATTGCATATAGCAGTTTATGATCAATCATGACATTGACAACAGATTTCCAATGGGCCAGTCACTTGTTCATTACATTTACAATAATGCTAGTGACAAAAGAGTCTCTGCAAAGCAGGTAGAACAAATACTATAAAGTACATGGCTATTGCATTTCTCACCAATGTTTGATATTTGTCAGCAAATGTATCCTTCCATGTTGAAATAGGTAACAAAATGAATTGACATCCAGAAGGGCACTTAGATGTAAAACTCTCATCTAATCCATAGCAGTATGGAAAATCCAGATGTAAAAACGATGAGGTTGATGACAAACAATGAAGTTAATATAGTTTCATTTTACTAAGTTTTAACCATAATCTATTGATCAACTTGGGAGTATGGTTGAAGACATATGCTCTAGGTATTTCATGTGAGGTAGAAATTATAACCTTGTAGTTACAAAGAAACCTTCTTAACCACTCTGTCATGCCTGTGTCCACCTTTGACTTTTGGTAAATTGTATCAGGGTGTGTGTAAATCAAGCATGACATCATCGTTTTCATTTTATGTTGATTTTTCCACTAATATTTTTGAAATGGTCCAGATTTTTGCAATTACATTTGTTGCTAAACATTTTTCCTTAATGTGTCTTTTTAGAGAACTAGAGAAAATTTCTCCAAGGTTAGGATCATCTCAACTAATATTTTCATCTTCATGGTTTAGAAAGAAATTGTTCAAACAATACATCAACCATTCTGAAGGACTTCTTTTGTTATACTCCTCAAAATAAGATGGAGACTTCTGTGTACTCACACACACTTTGTCTTTTCTCTCTGTTTCTCTCACTCTGTTTTTCCCTCTTTCTGTGAATTATTTTCTCTCTCTTTTGTTAATCTCCCCTTTCTAATGAGAATGTCAGGAAAAAAAAATTAATGAAGAGTATGTGATTGGGTGTGTAAAACATATGCTGATGTGAGGTAAAACAAACTTTTAATGATTCACCTGTAAAGCTTGTCATGCTTATTCCTGATAAATATGTTGACATGATAAGAACTGTACTATTAATGCACTTACTTAACCAATAGTGTGTGTGTGTGTGTGTGTGTGTGTGTGTGTGTGTGTGTATGTGTGTGTGTGTGTGTGTGTGTGTGTGTGTGTGTGTGTGTGTGTGTGTGCACTAGTGTGTTGTTGCTGTTTAGCTCAAGTCATTTCTTGATGAGTACAGATCTATGACCAAATACATTCCAGCTTATCTTTTTCTGTACTCAGCACTACATTGTCAAATCTGACCATTTTAAAAGCTAATATGGTTTATGTAAGAGATTCCATTGCCTTTTCTCGCAGGTTGTGAGACTATATAGAATTTTCCTTATTGGCTTGATTAGTTGCATACTTTTTTGGTGTGTTTTTAAGGTTTAGTTGGTGAGGGAAGGGCAGGAAGTTACCCTCAAACTATAGAGATGGCCTGAATGCTTACAACAGAGTGAATTTGGCTAAAAGTATGGAAGGACCACATGGTGATGTTGAAGTGGGTGATGGATTAAGTCATAATATAGCTTGTTATGATACTGACTTTAATGGGCCACAACCAAAACTGGGTTATGTTATAATTCTGAAATGTTTGCGAAGACATTAAATGTATGTGTTGATGTGGAAAGTATAAAGCACTGAAGAAAGGACAAACATAAAAAATAACAACACTTCATTTAAATTGTAAACTTTTATCACTTCAATGAATAACTATGATTAATAATTGGTGTGGTTGTATGTGTGTGCAATCAGCCTTTTTTGTCTGAGATGGTTTTTCAAAAGTGTCCACTTTACCATCTGACCTTTTCTTTGCTCACTTATTCCTGGGAGGATCATGGGCGTAGAATCCTCAAGCAGGCCTTCCAGTCGGTCCTGAAGCAACCATTTCTAATTGATCTGGTTGGATCCCCAAGCGAGACAAACCAGGCTCATAAATGTATTTACATGTAGGTCTCCTGCCAGTTAGTTTTATCCATAAAATCTGTCCAATTCTTTCCTTAGACATATTAACCATATGTCCACAGTATCGGAGTTGTGATCTCTTAATTTGGAGATGTAGCAACTCTAACTGGAGTGATCTCTGATCTCTGAGCCATGCACTCTGTTGAGTAATGTTACTCCAAATACCCTTTGGGGAATTCCATTTCAGCCCACTTTTGGTCATAACCCAAGATTCATGACCATAGGTAAGGGTTGGTACAATATTGAATTGAAGATAGTGAGTTTGGCTTTTACAGCTACCCACCCTCCTTTTCTGATGACTAAATGCTGAAGCTAGCACAATACTGCACCAGCTCCTATAATTCTTGCACTTAATTCAGTAATTCAGCCTCCTACCTTCCATCACTTGTGAAAAAAGCCCTGAGATACTTGAACTTCTCCACTTGCTTCAGTGGAACTCCATTGCACAAGCTTCCTTGAGAAGATGAGTGTCACAGTTTTCACAGCACTGATTTCATTCCTGGCATGTAACATTCTTCATTAAACCTATCGAGCATATGTCAGAGACCACCTTCTGATGAGTTAAGTAATATCATTTTATCTGCAAATTCCAGCTGACTGTTCTTTGACTCATCAGTCTTGATATCACTTCTGACCCGGCTGCACATGTCAATCCTGCCCATGAAAATAATGAACAGGAGAGATGGCAGTACATGCCCTTTGTGGAGTCTGACACACAAACATTAGGTTGTGACTACATAGGAGCTAACAGTGTCACCCATTCTGAGATCTCCCCTAGTAGTTTACCATTGTTGGTCTGGGGTTACTTATATCACAACTAACCATTCTCTAACAGAATAGTTCTTCAGCTTATATATATACTCTGGTAAGGAGTTATGCTTGGCTGGTTCTGAACAATGTAGCAGTCATTCCCTAGCAAAATAGGACATATTATTTGTGTTGACTAGCTAATGTCAAAAGCTTTTATCTATTTTTGTTGGGTGTAACAAGTTTTTATTTTAAAATATTTGATAAAATATTAAAATGCCTATGACTCTTATGCTATAGGCAAAAATGGTTATGATATAATATTTACTGCAAACAAAATATGAAGAATATTTTCTCAATGAATTTATCAAATGTATTAAGCATTTGTAAATTTTTTTATTGCTAAATATAAAAAACACCAGCATGGTTGCAAGTGACTTTGCCCCAGTAACTGATCTCACAGATCTGTTTCTCATTACCAAATTAAAAAGCAATTTACCTAGCATTGAAGGGTGGGTTGTACATAGAGATGATGCACTTTTCACCTTTGAAAATTCAAGCCTTTGTGAGAGTGAGAAAACATATGAATAAGTTTTAAAAAAAATATAACCTAGCTATAACAATAGAAAACAATAGAAAAGTTAATAGATGTAAACTTGGTGAATTCTTATGTTATGTGCATAAAAATTCAAATCACCCTAAATCTATTATTAATAACACTGTGTAATAAACATTTTACTTTCTTTTGTCTTTGGTTAATAAGTGCTATTTCCTAGAAAGCACAGGAAAAGACTATTATTCTCCTCTAAGACAGTGAATTGGCAGTATCGGTAGAGGGTTGGACGCCATGCTTTCTAGCATAGTTACATCCCATTACGGTCTGAGTTCAAATCCCGTTGAGGTTAACTTTGCCTTTCATCCTTACGGGGTCGATAAAATAAAGTACCAGTAATGTACTGGGTAATTGCTGGCCTTGTGTCAAAAGCAGAAACAATTATTCTCCTCTAACTTTACTTTTGTGACTTGGACAACCACTGGTTGATCCCCATAAGGTATTGTTCCCACCACTTCACTTGGGCCTTATGAAACAGTTTGTCACAGCTCTAGATAAGGAGTCCACAGCCTTCAAGACTTCATCCCTAAGCTGTCTGAGGCAAATGGGAAAACCAGTGTCTTCATCAGACCACAAATAAGGAAGATCATGGAGTGCAAGGAATTCCCCAAGAATTAGTAGCAGTGGGGTGTAGGAAAGAGGAAGAGATAGTTGGCAAATAGTGGAGAACATGAACTGTTGGAAGCCTGGGGTGGGGGGTCAGAGGATTAAGGCCAGTAAAGATGGGTATTGTGAAGCTGGTGGAGGGCCTCAGTCCTGTAGAGGCTGTGCGCCACACCACCACAGCACCAGCTTTATCAGCAATGTCATCGCAGCGCTGTAGGCTGTGCAGAGTGGAGAGTTCAGCCTGAGTGATTCTCATTCTATTTTCTGATGAAGGACTAGCATCCGAAACGTTAAGACTCTTTTTCTACTATATCAAACGTAAAACTAATAATATATTTCTTCATTGAACTGTATTGTTTGCTTTGTTATCTCTGTTTGCTCTTGCATGTGTATGTATGTGTATATATATATATATAATATCATTATCATCGTTTAAGATCCCTTTTTATGCTAGCATCGATTACAGGGTGTATCAAAAAGAATAATCGAATTTCAAAAGGCTATATTTGTTTAAATAATATAGTCTTTTGAAACTGGATTAGCTTTGATACACCCTGTATATATATATATATATATATACACATACAATCTATAATCTGTTATAAGCTAAGGTAGATCAAAATGTGGCGTCTTGCTCTTGCATCAGTCTTATAATCACGGTCAGCTTTATGTATTGAGTCCCCCTACAAATGTTTGGAAGTGTTCAGAATATGTAACTGTGTCTAGTTAGTTAACTGTATGGTTAAATATATATATATATAGTTTCTTGAACATAGATTTGCATTTTGATTGATAGATAGTGAGATAGATAAAACAGAATATGATCCATTGGTTCCTCATGTTGTTAGACTCAATTCTAACTATTTATTAGGGTTAATGATTAAGGATATTTTACTCTAGTCCTTCTTGATAAAACAGGTTCCATCTGTTTGGTTGAAAGGTTGACTATTTGTATCTTGTCACTAGTACATGTTGTTTAGGTAGAAGTATGTTTGTAATAAATGTGTGTATATATGTTGTTACATGGCAGTGAGACATGGG
The DNA here is from genome assembly GCA_964016885.1 of Eledone cirrhosa. Lineage (NCBI taxonomy): Eukaryota > Metazoa > Mollusca > Cephalopoda > Octopoda > Eledonidae > Eledone > Eledone cirrhosa. The sequence goes on along the minus strand of OZ024740.1, from coordinate 389,160,492 downwards.
CATTGTGTGCAGACTGGAAAGGAATGATCATGCATGCTCCGTTGGATGTGTAATACACGAATGACAAAACATAAATGAACTAAGTTAGAAATTAGGAATAAGAGGGATCAGATGCTGTTTAATTGAGAGACGACAGCTGTATAAAAAAGTGCAGAGTGATCAAAATTGATGGAAGTTATGGAGTAGCTAGACCCAGAAAAACCTGGGACGATTTGATAAATTCTGACCTTGTACACTTTCACCTCTCTAAGACAATGTCACTGGATCGAGATCTTTGGTGTCACGCAGTAATACAGAAGACCTGCCTTCCCTACGTGCAAAGTTAACCTACAGTCAGTAAGCCCCTCCAAACCAAACATACACCCTCAACCCACTACCCCTACTCCATCCTCCCACTCTTGCCAACACCACCCTTTCTCTATAAAGTTATGTTGGTACCACAACATCCAGTCCAAACTAATGAGGTTGTGTAGGTGTCACAAAAAAAAACCCCACAGTCCATGATGTAATGTGGCCGTGTAGGTAACACGGTAAAAAGTTCCCAGTCCACACTGTAAATATGGTTGGTGTTAGGAAGGGCATCCAGCCGTAGAAAACCTACCAGATAGTCCTATACGAGCGAGACACGGTCACCCGACCAATCTTGCCTCAAGTGGGACAATTCCCGTCTAACCCATGCTAGCATGGAAGATAGACATTAAACGATGATGATGATGATGATGCTTATATATAGGGAAAAAGCGGACGTAAAATGAAAATGATGAAAAAGGATATATATATATGCACACGAGGGGGCTTCAAACAAGTTTGTAGAAAAAGACAGTTTAAGTTATGATGTTTATTTTTCAACATGTGCTCCATCTAGGTCAATACACTTCTGCAAGCATTGATACCAGCCTGTAAGTCCATCTGTGTAAGACAGAGCCATGTAATTTAAACCAAGTCAAAGCAGCTTTTTTTACATATTCAACTGGGGATAATAATCAACCTCATTTTTTCCATTTCTAAAATAACCATTTGTATGTTGATTTTTTCAGGTCATTGTCCCCATAAAAATGCTCCAGAGCATCAATGATTTGGCTGCTCTTCCACCTTAGCTTCACCATGAATTTGATATTTTGATAGAGACCCTGGTGCTGACTTCCAACTGGCACTGCCATGTTGCAACATGCATTTAAGGGTTCATGTTAGAACATGTTATGACACATTAGTACGGGAACATACAGGTACATTGAGATCAACATCCCTGTATATGATTTTTAGCTATATTTTTTTTTCCACAAACCTTTTGAAGCGCCCTCGTATAAATAAAATAATCATCAAGTAAGGATGTGATGTCTTTGAGAAAAAACAAGTAGAGTATGCTGTTTTGAAATGAGATTTTGGCTTAAGTTTAATACACACTCACATATGTCTGTCTGTTTGTTTATGCATGTGTGTATATCTTACTAGCAAACCTGTATATCTTAGTGCATTGGTGCATGCAAAGGTCAGTATATTAGTCACTTATTTATGTGTAAATGTGTGTGTATGTATGTGTATACATACATGCATTCAAGCATTTGTATATAGACTCAAGCATTTGTATATAACCATGCATGTATGCGTTTGTATGCAGGTATGTGAGTCTTTGTGTGCATGTGTTCAATGAGTGTGTGTATATAAATGTAGAATTAAAATTACTGAACCTTCTATGAAGACTTTGTGACATTGATTTGACAGTTTTTTCATGTCAAAGTAACAATGTTTTCTTAAGAAACAAACTAATTAATGTTGGCTTGTTGTTTCTCTTCTATATTTCAATGATCAAGTTAGCATTTTGGATTGCTGATTAGTATGAACATACTGAGACATGACCTTTATATTTATACTTCAAGTATGTCAATGTCTTCTGCTCTGCCTGTTGCTGTCTGTTGGATAATTGTCTGTCTCTAGTTGTGGTTGTCTGTGTGTCAGCATCTAACTAGTTGACACAGACAGACAGATAGACAAACCAGCAGACAACAACAGACAGGAAGATACACTTATACACATTAACATATTTTAAAAACTCTTTTGATGCCAATCCATCTAAAAAAATCCCAGATTTTGAAGTGTTTTTACTCATTGAAAAACCTTCCATCATAATTTTATGGAAGAAGTTAGCTATGCTTCAAACAGCAACTTAATAATGAGAAGGCTAGTTATATTACTAAATACTTCCAAGAATTATTTGAAAACCATAGACAGTGTTTTTTATTAAAAATATCTTAGCAAAAGTGTTAAGTATAAATGCTAACTTGATCATTGAAATATAGAAGAGAAACAACAAGCCAACATTAATTAATTTGTTTCTTAAGAAAACATTGTTACTTTGACATGAAAAAACTGTCAAATCAATGTCACAAAGTCTTCATAGAAGGTTCAGTAATTTTAATTCTACATTTATATACACACACTCATTGAACACATACACACAAAGACTCACATACCTGCATACAAACGCATACATGTATGGTTATATACAAATGCTTGAGTCTAAAAAAGGTCAGTCAATTGAATAGCCTGAAGTTTCTCATCAACAGACTCTGATCTCTAGCCTACAGATCTTCAGTCCTCCAACTTTTCCCTTTTTCCCCAGCACTACTACTGTGGCTGCTGCTTCTTGGATTTGGATGCTTTTGTGTCACTAATGCTCTGGTCCTCTTGATTCAATTATCTCTCCTTCTTTAGTCAGCCATATTGTATCCAAAGTCTCAAACTGACCACTTTGTCCACTCTCTAGAATCTCTAATCTTGAACTTTCCCTTGGCTATGTTTTTAATGTAGCCATCAACTTGCAGTTGATCAAAAGAAACATTAACTATATTAATCTCACCAGTCTTGGAACACATGTTGAAGTATAACTAATTCCTCCAGGTTAGTAAAAGAGACAAAATCAAAAACATACAATGCATACAGACATGCACACATATTATTAATGATGGTGATTGAAAATGGTAAAGCATTTCATGAGAAGGAAAGAACAGGAAGGTGGCCATGTGTAGTGTGCAAGAAAGGTGTTGGAGTGAACTTCCTTAAATGTATATGTATGTGGTGGGTATATAAAAATGTAGTGGTATGAAGAGATTATTTAATGATGTGGCATCTACATTTAAATGTAAAGTGTGTATAGAGAGAACTAAAGACTAAGATGTTGAGCTGTATCTTGGGAATAGTGAGAAGATGGAAACTGAAAATGTTTTAACTTAGAGACATGTTAAATGGAAAAGGTGGATCAGACTCTGTGACAGTATTTCGAGTGAGATGTGCTTACAAGTTCCAGGAACTGAATAGTGTGCTAATGAAGAGAGAAGTGTCACTGAAACTAAAGGGACAAGTGTATGCTGCATTTAAGAGAAGTGTTATGGTTGGTGGGAGTGAGACATGGGTTATAAATGTGGAACAACAGAGAAGGAGGGAAAGAATGCAAATAAGAATGGTTAGGTGGATAAGTGGAGAATCACTGATAAAGAGAAGAAGAGTAACAAGGAATTGCAGATGATGATAGGAATAGAGCCAGAGATGAATGTTGTGAAGAGAAATGGAATGAGAATGTTGATGGAAAATGAATGTGATTGGGTGAGAGGAGTGATAGAAATGAATGTGGAAAGACGTAGGAGACTAAGAAAGACATAGCTAAAAATGATGGAGGATGAAATGAAAGCCAGAGAGGTGATGCAGATGATAGGGAAAACTGGAGAAGCTTTATCAGGAAAGATGGCCTTAAAATGCTTCTTATCTATATATATATATATATATATATATATATATATATATATATATATATATATATCATCATTTAACATCAATTTTTCCACGCTTGCATGGGTTAGACGGGTTGTCCACACCGGGAGGCAAGTCTGGCCTGTGTTGGCCATGTGTTGCACCTTGCTCCGACGGGGACTGTAAATTTGGCTGGGTATTTTACAGCTGGATGCTCTTCCTAAAACCAACCACATTTACTGTGTGGAACTGGATCATTCCATTATGAGGATGGACAGGCCAGTTGGCAGTGCTGAGCCCATCTCACAACGGAAACATGTTTTCGGAGCCCAACCCATCACACAGTAGAGCCCGGTACTGGATGGCGCTGATATGAGGAGCCTAACCCATCTCACATATAGCCATAGCTTCATGGCACCACCATAAGGAGGGACAGGCCAGCTGGCTGTGCCGAACCCGCCACACAGTATTACAATAGATGAGGGGTCCAATACTAAATGATGCCGCTATGAGGAAGGATAGGTGCGGGACTGCTGTTTGGTAGCCTGGCCCACAGCAGGAAAACATTTTTTTTTTTTTTTTCTAAGCCCGGCAGTGGATGACGCCACTAAGGGATTTGGCTGCACCGAACACCTTTCATACCGGCATCCCAGTTTCGGGGCCTGGTACTCTCCATATGATGAACCCTTCTCAGTATGAAACCATCTTTTTTTTGGGGGGGGGGGGGGGGGGTATAGGCCTGTCATTGGATGGCACCACTATACGAAGAGGCCAGTTGGAGCCCAGTACTATGCATTAAAAAAAAACTAAAGGTGCGACGACAACGACAAAACTCCACCTTAGCAAATTTAATTATCCAAATAACAACTCATCTCCGGCTGGTCCTTTAAGATCTTCACATGGATCCTCCCTTGATAATGGGTTTTTAAACCCCAAAATATTTGGGATGATTAATTTTTTAAATTTGCCAAGGCAAAACTCCACCATCACCCTGGCACTTCCAATTCTTCAATGCATTGCATGGCTTTTAAAATTATCTAAATTTATATATATATATATATATATATATATATATATATATATATATATATATATATATATATATATATTAATATATATATATATATCCAAAATTAAATTAAGGGTGTCATGTCTGTCGGAGAGACATGCGCCATATATATATATATATATATATAACCCATGCTAGCGTGGAAGAAGGACGTTAAACGAAGATGATGATGATGATGATATATATGTATACATACACATATTTACATATATAGACGTATATATATATATATATATATGCACACACATATTGCCATCCAGGATTTAAAGAAGCTTTCACACACATATTCTTACCATCTCCTTTCTATAAAGACTTGTTACAACTCTCTCTCTCACATAGACACTGTTACCATCCCCTTTCCATAAAGACTTCTTACAGCTATCTCACCTATATACACCCTCTTACTATATCTTTTCTATAAAGACTTGCTGCTGATCTCTCACATTAGAGGGTTGTCATCAGAAAAAAAGGTTGTTGTAAGGTAAATAAGTGTGAATATATCCTAACAGAGCCAAAAAGTAACACAAACAGCAACATTAAAGAGGCACAAAGGCACAAGAAAGGTAGAAAAAAAATGGTAGTTAGACTGTTAATTGAGGGAGAACAACACAATACTGCTATAGATATAAACAGAAGTTTAAAGTAATGATTATTTATAAGAAAAGGGGGAAAGACCCTTCTCATTTCAACTCCTGTCAAAAATGTTCTGCCAATTGTGTTAACATTATTTTCAGTATCGGTAGAGGGTCGGACGCCATGCTTTGACGCATAGAATTATGGCCCTTGCCATTCTGATTTCAAATCCCGCCGAGGTTAACTTTGCCTTTCATCCTTACGGGGTCGATAAAATAAAGTACCAGTAATGCACTGGGTAATTGCTGGCCTTGTGCCAAAAGTAGAAACAATTATTTTCAGTAAATACATCACCCAGCTTCTCATGGATACTACAGCAAACGTCAAAACATAACACTTGAAAGCAGTTTCTAAATTTAAAATTTAAATCAAATATCAAAGAGACAAGACCAGAACATTTTGATGGAGGAATTTTTAATTCCTGAAATATTAGGACAAAATAATTGTTTCTACTTTTGGCACAGGGCAAGCAATTTTTAAGGGGAGGGGGTGGGGATCGATTATATCGACCCCAGTGCATTACTGGTGCTTTATTTTATCGACTTGGTAAGGATGGAAGGCAAAGCAAACCTTGGTGGGATTTAAACTTAAGCCTTAAAGGGCCGCAACTATAGATTACAAAGGATGGTTTATGATGTTCTACTGATACTGCCAATCTATTACCTCAAGATTGGTGTTGTTTAGCCTAGGGACAGATGTTGTTTAGCCCCAGGCAGATGTTGTTTATCCCCAGGAGAGATGTTTAGCCCCAGAACTGATGTTTAGCCCCAGAACTGATGTTGTTTAGCCCCAGGAGTACACCTATGGACCACCACGAAGTTCCCCCTATTAAGTTGCTATTGCTAGCACACCAATGGACCACCATGATGTTTAGCTGATGTAGATGCTATTTGTAACACACCTATAGACCACCATGAGGTTCCTCCTATTTAGCTACTATTTCTAGCACACCTATAAACCTTCATAAGAGTTCTCCCTATCTAGCTGCTATTTCTAATACAATTATGGACCACCATGGTGTTTACCCTGTTTAGCTGATGTAGATGCTATTTCTAGAAGACCTATTGACCTCCATGGGGTTCCCCCTATATAGCTGCTATTTCTAGCATAACTATAGTCCAACATTATATCCCCCTGCTTAGCCGATGTAGCTGCTAATTCTAGCACACCTATGGACCACCAATAAGGTCCCTGTTTAGCTGCTACTCCTAGCACACCTATGGATCACTAACATAAATGCACACTCTCCGCCCTAGTGATACTGGATGGATCTACATAGCGCACCACCACCACCCCAACACCAGGTGGAGCGCATGCAGTGGACCACCATAGAACACTGCATAACTATGAATGCTTGACAGCACAAGCTGATAGCAATGACAGATCCAGCATTGCCTACCTCGTAGAACACCTTAATAGCACCACCACACCAATTTGCAGACACCGACTCATTACAAGTAGGATTGGGTCTACAAACAAATGTGTGGTTTTAAATTTTCAAATTTCTAAATTTTCAAACTTTAAAATTGTTGATTTCCGATATTCGATTCGCGGTGCTTAATCCGCTACTTGGATGATGGACATGATGCTGGTCTTGAGGTTAATGTTGTAGTTAGTTGTAATGTTAATTTTGATTTTGATTTCAAGTTTTAATTTTGTCGTTCCATGCCGCTGATATTCACACGCACACAACGCATGCCACTGGCACATTACATCATACATACACTCCACGTGCATTCCATATATATTGTTATGAAACACTTACCCTTTATATTCCATGTATACATAAAACCCATGCATATCTCATATATACTTTTATGAAATGGATGTTACACATAACCACAATATATACAAGCAACAAGACCTGCATCATGCGCAGGCTCCCACCCAGTGTCTTAGCCCACCAGCCCCCATGTATATCATATAAACATTTGCACCACAGCCCCCAACTATTGTATGCAACTTTACGCACACCTCAATAAGGCCCGGTCCCCCTCTGCATCCTTGCCATGTATGCATTCTCTTTTTCCAGCATATTATTTTATTGTATTTTATCTTATTTTATTTTATTATTGTATATTATTTCATTATTTTATGTTATGTATGTACAATTTTTTTTTATATATGTGCCACCCACGCTATATGCGATTAGTGCAGGGATATTGTGCTGCCGTAACATTTAGGCATATTGTGCAGGCACCTTCGGACTCACACCACCACGTGATCGGGTTGGGTCAAGGCCTCATATGCGTTGTCTCATACAATTCTGTGTACACCATCTGCGCAGTGGTGCATGGGAAGACGGATGAGGGGGTACTCATCAAGTATATGCCTCCAGTGTGGGAGCATGCAGGTGCATGTATGTATGTGTGTCCACACAGACATGCATGAGCACGGGTGGTCGCATGCCTGGGTCGATGTATTTGTCTGAGCATGTCTACGTGGGGGTACGGATGACTTTCCATGGATTTTTCTCTTCTCATCTGTCTATATATGTGCGGCATCTTGGCTCTGCGCGCTCCCCTGAGTCCAGAGTGTAAGTGTAGAATTGGGTGTATTTGTTGAAAACACCTTTGATATAGCCCTTCTGTTTGAAAGGCTGTTGAAAGCTTTTTTTTTAAAACGTTTTTAAAAACGTTCTTAATACAGGTTTTTTTTTTTCTTTTTCTTTTTGAAATATATATGGTGGAGGGCATTCTAAAGCTGTGTCCCACAAATGTTACGCTAAATATCCCCATGATTTGTTTTTTTTAAAAAATTCCCGCAAAACATTATTTATGATGAATGCCGCATACAGCATAATTGCGGGTGTGTACCTGACCGATGTAGACTAAGGCGCCTAGGGGCAAAGAAGACGTCGAAGTGATGCCAGCCGTTCAAGATTACAGCCCTCCTCCCACCACAATAGTAATTCTGATACATGAAGAAATTTTGGTTGACAGGTGGAGAGCGAGAAGAATCAAGAAGTGGGCAACTGTGATTGGCTAGAAATACCGGTGACGTGTACAATTCTTGACCACTCATAGAATGACAACAACAGGATCTAAATCAACAAACGAAGATATTCGATGTTAAAGGACTATAGGAAAATCTGCTTCGTAGAATCGAGACGTATCCGAGGACCACGCGATTTCAGAGTCAGGTTTGATCACCACATCGATCGTGCCTCGAGCTGGTCGCCCAAGAAACAATTGTAATATGTTCAATAAATTCCTTTCATCGCAACACTGACTCTCTTTTTTCTGTGATATCATACTCTGCTCTACGAGGGCATTGAGTGCTCTTACAGCCTACCGCATATAGACGCTTTAAGCATCCAACACCAATTATATATATATATATATATATATATGAGACCTGGGCATTGTGTGCAGAGGATATACGCAGACTAGAGAGGAACAAAGCTTGCATGCTCCGCTGGATGTGTAATAGTAACATACGTGAACGGCAAAGCATAAACGAACTAAGGAAAAAATTAGAAATAAGAGGGATCAGATGTTGTTTACTTGAGAGAAGGCTACGTTGGTATGGCCACGTGATGCGCATGAAAGACGACAGCTGTATAACAAAGTGCAGGGCAATAAAGATAGACGGTAGCCACGGAATAGGCAGACCCAGAAAAACCTGGGACGAGCTGATAAATTCTGACCTCACACACTTACACCTCTCCAAGACAATGTCACTGGACCGAGACCTTTGGCGGTACTCAGTAATAGAGAAGACCCGCCTTACCTAAATACAAAGTAAAACCTACTACAGCCAGTAGGCATCTCTAACAAAATACCCCCCCCCCCATCCACACCGCCCCTTCAATGTAAAGTTATGTTGGTGCCACAACATCCAGGCTGAAACAAATGAGATCGTGTAGGTGTCACGACAAAAAACACACAGTCCACGCTGTAATGTGGCCGTGTAGGCAACACGGTAAAAACCTGCCAGCCCCACACTGTAAATGTGGTTGGTGTTAGGAAGGGCATCCAGCCGTAGAAAACCTGCCAGACAGTCCACGCTGTAATTTGGCCGTGTAGGCAACACGGTAAAAACCTCCCAGCCCCACACTGTAAATGTGGTTGGTGTTAGGAAAGGCATCCAGCTGTAGAAAACCCGCCAGACAGTCCTATGCGAGCAAGACAACCACTCTTGCCTCAAGTGGGAAAACCCCCATCCAAACCCATGCAAGCGTGGAACACGGACGTTAAACGTTGATGATGATGATGATGAGAGAGAGAGAGATAAAGCTTCAATATAACAAGTTGAGGTTTTGGGAACATAACTATTGCTGAATTCCCATGATATACAAACTTGTTGAACCAGTTCTTTGCTTTTTTCACTATAAAAGGTACTGGAGCATTAAAACAGATTTATATAGTCCAGTAAATATTTTCTCTATATCTGACATTAGGCATGTATTGTGACATTTATCTATTCATGTTGTTATTTAATCACTTTGATTTCTTGTACATTGATACATTTCTTGAAATTCCTTGTTTTGTTTTTTTTTGTACACCTACAACATTGCCTACTTCAATATTATATGTATGTTTGAAAATAATAATATATATTTTTTTCTTTTTCATTTTCATAACTGAATCTTGCCACGCCCTCTGAAATTTGAAATCTTAAGACCTATAAACCTATGTTTGACGAAGTAAGTCATCCACTTGTTATTATTGTTGTTTTTTGTTTTTATAATCATTCTTTTTACATCTGCTTTTCTAAGCTAACATGGGTTGGATGGGTTTTTGAAGTAGTGTTTTACAGCAGGTTACCTTTTCTGATACCAACCCTTTAGTCACCTCTTACAACATGGAGAGATACAGTGTACTTATTTTAAAACCAAAATACATGCAGTTGTTATTGTTATTATTTGGCAGTATCGGTAGAGGGTCGGACACCATGCTTTGAAGCATAGAGTTACCACCCTTTATGATCTCAGTTCAAATCCTGCCGAGGTTAACTTTGCCTTTCATCCTTACAGGGTCGATAAAATAAAGTACCAGTAATACACTGGGATAATTGCTCGCCTTGTGCCAAAAGTAGAAACAATTATTAATGATAATAACGTTTCTACTTTTGGCACAAGGCCAGCAATTACCCAAGTGTATTACTGGTGTTTTATTTATCGATCCCGTAAGAATGAAAGGCAAAGCTAACCTCTATGGGATTTTAACTCAGAATGCAAAGGGCCATAACTCTATGCTCCAAAGCATGGTGTCTGTTGCTCTACCGATACTGCGATCCATAATAACAGTAATAATTCTTTCTAACATAGGCACAAGGCTTAGCACTTCGAGGGAGAAGAACCATATAGTATTGACTCCAGTTTTTTTATTGGTATTTATTGAACCTGAAAGGATATGTGAAGGTCATCGTTACTGTTGGTCATTTGAGGGTTGATAAAATAGAGTACCAGTCACCAATTGGGGTTGATACAATTGATTATACCTCTCCTGCCAAATTTGTGGCCTTATGCCTATGTGAGAAACAACTATTATTTGAGTGGTGGATTAGCAGAATTCATCAGAAAAAAATACTTTGATGTATTTCTTCCAGGTCTTTATATTTTGAGTTCAAATCTCACCATGGTTAACTTCACTTTTCATCCTTCTGGAGTCTGTAACATATACTACCAGTCAAGTACTGGAGACTCAATTAAATATACTTTTACCTTCTCTCCCCTAAATTTGTGACCTTGTGATTTATTTAGAAATTATTATCAGGGCAGTGGATGGTAAAATTGGCCGAACATTGAACAAAATATCTTATGGTATTTGGTTATATCCCATTATATTGTGGTTAAATCCTGCTAAGATTGACATTGATGTTTATCTTACCAGAGTTAATACAATATGTATCAATCAAATACTGGATTATACTTTCTCCACAAAATCGTGGCCTTGTATCAGTGTTAGTAATTATTATTCATTTTATTCATGGTTTATGAAATACATTAAAAAATGTCATTTCTTCAAACTAGAATTATATATCATTCATAGAAGTGTTGAAACTTAACAAGGCTATCCATGTTTAATAAAAGAAATAAAGTTCAAGATTAACAAAAATGTCTAAGGTTATCATGAATATTCAATGGAAACCATGCATAGTGATATTCAGGATTAACAAGCATGTTCACAGGTAAATAAGAACATGCAGGATTAACAAACACTTTGTGAGGATAGCTTATCAATGTTTACAGATTTTAGTATTGCTGTTTTTGGAAAGTGTCTATGCCTATCATTAGATAATTTGTCAATGTCCTGACAGAAATGGTTCTGTATCACCCCACCTATGTCAAATGCAAATAGAATGATAGACACATTCTTTAACTACCACAATCGTTTTGTTTTTCTTTATAGTTTAACAGCTAGGTTTCACATATGCTTTAGTTTTTCAGCTTATTTCTTTTTCAAGTTGTGCATGGTATAAATAGTACAAATACTGTGTATTATTTATTTTATCGACCCCGTAAGGATGAAAGGCAAAGTTAACCTCGGCGGGATTTGAACTCAGAATTGAAAGAGTTACGGCCCTTTCCATTCTGAGTTCAAATCCCGCCGAGGTAAACATTGCCTTTCATTCTTATAGGCTCAATAAAATAAAGTACCAGTAATGCACTGGATAATTGATGGCCTTGTGTCAAAAATAGAAACAATTATTATTTATTTACTAGTGAAAACTAGCATCATTTTTAACAGACTAGGTCATTGGTTCATTGTGTTTTTGATGATGATTGTAGCAAGAGGGCTTTTGGAACTTGGTCCACCACAAATATTGGAAGAAACTTCTTTTAAAGAGTTCTAGTTTTTCAATATTTTTCCCTTGCCAATGTTTTTCATCCTTAATTTATATGTATCAGTGAAAATAATGAATGGGCATACAGACTGATGGATCATCCATTGATTCATCCATCCTGCATATACTTTGTGTATAACATTCTTAGTAATAATGGAAGGAGTCATCAACTGGTTCCTAGTAAATATAAACTCTACACAATATATATTTCCACCTACTAAATTCTATACTCTAAGTATTGATCAATCCAAGATTGATATATAAAAGAAATATACCAGGGGTGGTGTGCAGTTTGATTAAATTTGGGACCATATAGTTGAGAAGCAAACTTCTTAACTATATGAACATGTCTACATCTTGGAAGCCGTTTATAGCAAGTTGAATGACTACTGATGAAATGAAAATTACACAGTGTTTTAAAACAAAGACCCTTGAGATAATTGCTCTGCACTAAATTATAGACACTTTTCTTGTCACCTTCACAATTAGAAATGCAGTGAAGCAATGGATGACTCATTGGAAATATGTAACCACAATGCTATTTTTCACTATTTGCTATATAAAGTTGTTATATATATATATATCATCATCATCACCGTTTTACGTCCATTCTTCCACACTAGCATGGGTTAGACGGGTTGTCCTGTTGTGGGCAGTGTCTGGTCGGCTGACCATGCCTTGCTCATACAGGAACTGATTTTGGCTTGATTTCTACAGCTGGATACCCTTCCTAACACCAACCTCATTTACAGTGAGTGCTGGGTGCTCTTTTGCCGTGGCACCTCCACAACCACTTTGCAGTGGGAGGGTGTGGGGGCATATTGTCTATATGTTTCAGCTTGTACTCATGGGAGGTCGGGTACTCTGTATTACTGCGTGACGCCAGAGGCCACGGTCGTGTGTCATCGCCTTTGAGAGGTGTAATTGGGTAAGGTCGGCTTTTATCACCTCATCCCAGGTCTTCTTGGGTCTCCCCTTGGGTTTCCATCGACTTCTAGTGCTCTGCACCTTTTTATGCAGCTGTCATCCTTCATACGCATTACATGTCCATGCCAACGCAACCGCCTCTCCTGCATACAGCATTTGATTCCTCTTATGCTCAGTCGCTCTCTCAATTCATTTATGCTTTGCCATTTGCATATATTACTATTACACATCCATCGGAGCATGCAGGCTTCGTTTCTTTCTAATCTGCGTAAGTCTTCTACAGACAGCGTCTAGTTCTCACTACCATGTAACATTGCTGTTCGTATACATGCATCATACAGTCTGCCATCATTTTGAGGGAAAAGCCTTTTGCAGCTAGCAGTGGTAGTAGTATATATATATATATATATATATATATATATATATATATATATATATATATATATATATATAAACTAAATTTAACCCTTTCTCAATTTCAGCATGGTTCTAAAGGAATTCCACTTCAAGAACTTCGACAAGAATTATTGAATACTGGCATAACTTCACATGTTTCAAAAACCCAGTTTGATAAAATGTTGGTAAAAGCCAATACTAATTCTGATTCTTACATGAACTATGAAGAGTTTGTTAATTTAGTAAGTCTTGCTGTAGTATTCTCACTAAAGCCCTGCCTCCTCCTCCACAGAATACAAATATTTATGTTATACATTCACATGTATGCACATACAAATGCATGCATGCTTGCTTGCATACATTCGATGTATTTATACTATTAGATGTACATGCTCAAAGATGCATACTGGTATATACATCTAAAAAATGTGTACACTCAGGCATGCACACTCACACTACACACTCAGATACACACACTCACACTACACACTCAGATACACACACTCACACTACACACTCACATACACACACACCCACACTACACACTCAGATACACACACTCACACTACACACTCAGATACACACACTCACACTACACACTCAGATACACACACACTCAGATACACACACACTCACACTACACACTCACACTACACACTCAGATACATACACTCACACTACACACTCAGATACACACACTCACACTACACACTCAGATACACACACACTCACACTACACACTCAGATACACACACTCACACTATACACTCAGATACACACACACTCACACTACACACTCAGATACACACACACCCACACTACACACTCAGATACACATACTCACACTACACACACTCACACTACACACTCAGATACACACACTCACACTACACACTCAGATATACACACTCACTCTACATACTCAGATACACACATTCAAACATGCACACTCAGATACACACACACTCACACTACACACTCAGATACACACACTCACACTATACACTCAGATACACACACTCACACTACACACTCAGATACACACACTCACACTACACACTCAGATACATACACACTCAGATACATACACACTCACATTACACACTCAGATACACACACACTCACACTACACACTCACACTACACACTCAGATACACACACTCACACTACACACTCAGATACATACACTCACACTACACACTCAGATACACACACACTCACACTATACACTCAGATACACAGACTCACACTACACACTCAGATACACACACACACTATACACACACACTCACACTACACACTCAGATACACACACACCCACACTACACACTCAGATACACACACTCACACTACACACTCAGATACACACACTCACACTACACACTCAGATACACATACTCACACTACACACACTCACACTACACACTCATATACACACACTCAGATACACACACTCACTCTACACACTCAGATACACACATTCAAACATGCACACTCAGATACACACACACTCACACTACACACTCAGATACACACACTCACACTATACACTCAGATACACACACTCACACTACACACTCAGATACACACACACTCACATTACACACTCAGATACACACACTCACACTACACACTCAGATACACACACTGACAGTACACACACACTCACACTACACACTTAGATACACATACACTCACACTACACACTCACACTACACACTCACACTACACACTCAGATACACACACTCACACTACACACTCATATACACACACACTCACACTACACACTCAGATACACACACACTCACACTACACACTCAGATACACACACACTCACACTACACACTCAGATACAGGCACACTCACACTACACACTCAGATACAGGCACACTCACACTACACACTCAGATACACACACTCAGATACACACACTCACACTACACACTCAGATACACACACACTCACACTACACACTCAGATACACACACTCACACTACACATCATGTACGCTCTCAAATACCCAGGTGTTCACTTTTAGATGTACAGCTTCAGGCGTACATATTTTTACAATGTTACACACGTGTACATATATATATATATATATAGACACGCATATGCACACACACACACACACACGCATTACTCCCAACATTCACATGTGTATATACACATTTACTAATGTACATATACACATACATAAATATATACATACATCTTGGCTAGTCAGTCATAGCAAATAAATATTATTCAGTTATGATAGCAGACACACACACATACACACACATGCACGCACACATAAATTTCCACATACATGTACACACCCACATGTTCACACATGCATGTACACATACATACATATACAAACAAACATGTATATGGACATTTACACATAAAATGAAGTAGTGGAGTTAATGAAAGGTGTAATGTTAAAATAGGTAAACTTAAAGCACGTTTTATGAAATATATACTTTCTAATGAAATACACTCTGTTTCAATTAATTGATAAATAATTTTGAGAGATTTATAAATTATTTCATTAGTAAGATAGTAACTTAATATACAGTTCTTATATGAAATGATACTGGAAGATTATAATTTAAATAGGAATTGTTTAAAACAGATGTATTTGTCTTTTAAAACCTGAGTCAGTTTGGGGTAAGTTGGTATGAAAAGGGCTAAATGATGACTGTGTACTGTTTTACTAAATAGTGCAGGAAATGGGAAATACACAGAGAAGTATTATGTAAAGAAATACAGTAACTGTACACACTTAATATTCACTTGGCACTAATTCCAGATTAATCTAGTGGCCAGAGAAGCATTTGATATGGACCCTGTATTTTTAAGTGCTTTATACTATAGTACTATACTACCTTTATACTACCTTTATACTATAGTACTATACTACCTTTATACTACCTTTATACTATAGTACTATACTACCTTTAACTTTTATGTCACATTTTTGGTTCAATTCCTCAGTGACTTTGCTGTTTTTATATTACAATTTTAACTATTGACTTATCACTTATGTACAAATATGATGAAGAGTGTTCCAAATACTCAATCTATAGCATTGCCACTTCATTGACTTAGCATGTAAGTGGTCAAGTATTCTATAGATATATGGTACCTTCAACATAATTTTCAATTTTTTAATGTGACAATGTGTGATAAGTTTGACTATTTGAATTATAAGTACAGTTCGTCTGACAGGCTTCAACACAGTTATCAACTATCCAGTTTCAAATATAACATTTCTATCTATATATACTATTGTATTTTCATGGTACAGGTTTTACCTCACATAATTATCTCACATAATATTGAATCTATGAGATTTTTAAAGTACTTATTTTGAGAACAATACCTTAACATCAGTATGAGTGGCCAGTTACAGCCAGTTTGAACAGGAAGAGGAGAGAGAGTTTTGGCCGGATACGGCTGGTTTAAATGCTAAAGGGTTAAACACACTCAGACATAAATGCTTGTGTTATTGGTTTGTGTGATAAACACACTACTGACTTGTATACAGTATATAGAATCAATATATTAGGCTATGTGGCATACACATTTTTTTCTATATTCTACTTAGACCTTCATTACAGAAAATATATATATTATTGTTTTCATTGTTTTTTGTTTGTTGTAGATGACAGGTGAAGATGCTCTACAAAAAGATAAAAAGAAAGTTCGTGGTGTCCTGGAGGCAGCCATAGCAAACATTGTACCTTTCCGAAAACGAAACGATTTCCTTTCTAACTATACTTGCTGCCCACCACCAATTTTTATGTTTCTTATCACCCTGGTTGAGGTAAGTTAATTAGTTGACTAATTAGGGGGTGAAGATTATAATAAATATATATATATATATATATATATATAGGAAAAGGGTCAGGACCCCGACGGCAGAGCTCAAGCCGTTTCGATGGCTATTTCTGGACTGGTGATGATATCATCATCATCATCATCATCATCATCGTTTAACATCCATCTTCCGTGCTTGCTATATATTTATATATCATCATCAAAATCTTACGTCCGCTTTTCGCTGCTTGCAAGGGTGGGACGGGTCCTATTCAGCACAGCATCTCTCCATATTTATTTATATTTATATAATAATAATGAAATTATTGTGTAAAGTGCTCAGGTGCACTACAACTCATCAAAGGTGCATGTATAGTACATAGAATAATATACAAATGTCAGGGAAGTGAACAGTGTATGAGTCATGATATACATGTGTGTATGTGTATGGAGGGGGAATATTAGGTGTAGTGTTGGCGATTCTCAGGAAGCATGGAGGTTTTAAAGGATGCAGTGTCTCGACAGCTAACAACTGATGCAGGTAGTTTGTTCCATGCTTCAGCAACTATGAGCGTGAAAAAATGTTTCCGAAAGTGATGAGAGCTGTGCTGTTTTCTCACTTTGTGGGCATGCCCATGTGTGTTAGACACGGGGAAATCAAAAAGGTACTCAGGGTTGTTGTTGGCAAGATGGTTAGTATTATTAGTTGTGGGGTGGGCCAAGGAGGTGGGGGCGGTGAAACTGACTGTAGGTTTCGCTTTGTACTTAGGCAAGGTGGATCTTCTGTATAACTGTGTAGCGCCAAAGCTCTCGGTCCAGTGACATAGTCTTGGAGAGGTGTAAGTGTGTGAGGTCGGAATTTATGAAGTCGTCCCAGGTTTTTCTGGGTCTGCCTACTCCATGGCTACCGTCTATTTTTATCGCCCTGCACTTTTTTATACAGCTGTCGTCTTTCATGCGCATCATGTGACCGTACCAATGTAGTCTTCTCTCGAGTAAACAACATCTGATCCCTCTTATTCCAAATTTCTCCCTTAGTTCGTTTATGCTTTGCCGTTCACGTATATTACTATTACACATCCAGCGGAGCATGCAAGCTTCGTTCCTCTCTAGTCTGCGTATATCCTCTGCACACAATGCCCAGGTCTCACTGCCATGCAACATTGCTGTTCGTATGCAGGCATCATTATTTATATATATACATTTATTTATATATATATATATAAGTATTGAAGGTTCCGTTGAAAATTGAAAAAGTCATAGGAGTGAAGAGTGCTCTATGTAAGTACCAGAGCTAAATTTAAAGTATAATAAACAATACAATATAATTACCTCATTACCAGAGGTTTCCCGAATAAGAGGAATACGAAAAACGTCCTCATTTGTTCATCAGACAAGGCAATTTAAAACATAGTGAAATATTTGAAAAATCTCCTCAAGAAAGGCAAGAGTTTAATGGGCAAAAAACATATATAAATAAAAGTAATGCAAGAGATATATAAAAAAATAAGGAAATATAGTTAGGGTATGTGTATATGTATGTATATTCACTCACAAATGTACATATGTGTGTATGTACAAATGCATGTGTATAGTGAAAATGTGTGCGTAAGTATATATATGAGGGCAAGTATATTTGTGTATGTGTGACCACAAATACGTATATAATATGAGTTGAAAAAGAAATTGTAAGATAATATAGTTAACATACATCCAGATACAGGTATTAAATATATACACATACGAGTATGAAAGCTCGCGTATAAACACACACACACGCGCGATCACTTATATGCGGATGATAAAGAGGGAAGGGAGTGTAATAGTAAAAGGAGTGTCATTCTCGATACATGTATAAAAATGAAACAATATATGAGAATGAAAAAAATTATATATATATATATTTATTTATATATATATATATATATATATATATATATATATATATATATATATATATATATATATATATATATATATATATTTAGTTGCTAGTTAAGGTAGGCTTAAAAATAAGAATAAGAAGACAGCAAGAACGGGGGGAGTTTCCTCATCAGTTGTCTACTGGGGTCTCGGATATTTCAATGCTTTAAAGACAATATATCTACCGCCATGTATTCAATAACTGGTAAGTTATTTGGAAAACGGAGGAGAGAGAGGGAAGGAAGAAAAGAGAAAAACAGCGAAAAAACCCAACAAACTGAAGAATGTGCGAGCAACTTGAAAGAAAATGCAAGTCCACATCGGTGGCTGAACACAAGTTCTAGAGCGTGTGGACGAACGAAAAGACATGTCTGATCCCAGCGAGTGTAAATGAGAAGAGAACTGATAGAGGGTCAAGCGAAGGAAATAATGAGATGGCTGGCAGAGAGAGGGGGAGTGAAAGTGTGAGGGAGAAAGGGAGAGAAAGAAAGAGGGGGAAGAGTAGATAGCAATGAAATCGGTAGGTAGAAGGAGAGAGAAGACGGGTCACAGCGAAACATGATAAAATATATGAAGAAGTGATTTGGCTGTGTAGTTGCTAGTTAAGGTAGGCTTAAAAATAAGATTACATTTCATTGATTAAAAGGCAGGATAATCACAATTTGAAACATTCCATAAATGTTTTATTTGATCAGCTACATAAGCTGGCTGAACTAAAGAATACCAATGAAATGTGTCTTTGATTGATTACTTTAGTTTCATTGGTTTTTTTTTTAACAGAATTGACTTAGTAAGTGGAGTAGAATCAATAACAACAGCAGTATGGTAAAAATAATTACATTGTGAATATCAACTTCATTGATTGCATCTGGACATCAAGAACATCGATTTCATAAGTCTAAATCTCTGAAAGAACTATGAAGGTCATGGACATTCTCCCTGCTCCTGACACAATCATTATAAGCATTAAAAAAATAAATATAAAATCAATACCTATAAATTTAGATACTGTCACCATCGATTCTGATTACTATATATCTAAAGTGTATGAAATAATTAGCATATTTTCCCTTAGTTTAACACAACCACCTGCTTCTTGGGTGCTTTTAGTTGAAGGTATTATCAATTACCTTCTTTGCTCCCTCCCGTCAGTTTAGAGAACCTAAAAAAGGTCATGGACACTGCTTCTTCTCCTGATTAGGTGATAAAGAATGGTTAAAATTTGTTTGATGCCCATTTGGCTTCATTTTCTCATTTTAGTTTTGCTGATTAACATTCATTGCTTTAAGCTAGCATGACTAACTAACACACAAGGAAGGACACACTGGACAATATAGTCACATATATATATATATATATATATATATATATCATCATCACTTAACATCTATCTTCCACGCTAGCACATATATATATATATGTATATATATATATATATATCATCATCATCACCATTTAGCATCCATTTTTCCATGCTTGCATTTTTCCACGCTGGGAGGCAAGTCTGGCTAGAGTTGGCCATACCATACCTTGCTCTGACGAGGACTGTAATGTGTGTGTGTGATGGCTACAATTGGAAAATATTTGAGCATTAGTCTGCTCAATCAGAACTGACCATACTAGACTTGTTGTTATTGTTTGTAGCCCCTGGACAAATTGATCAAGCAGATCTATGATAGAAAGCATTCAAGCTGTAAGCATCTCACTTTTTGATGACAGTAGATTTGGCTTCTTTTTCAGGTAGGTAGAGGGCCAATATGGAGACCCTTCCCATTAAATTGTATAGAGTAGAGAAATGAGTTACATAACACTTAGAAGGTAATACTGCAGGAAATTTAAAAGAATAACACTAAACCCAGTTCTCTTTTATGGAATGATTTCTTGATGACAGTTGCATAACAAAAAACGATATATTTCCTAGTCACAAAATCATTTTTTTTTGTTTTATTTAGAGAAATTGCCCAAATTGATATTGAGGGCAATAACTTGTCTATCTCCTACTGAGAAAAAAACTCCCTGGATCCTATTTTGTTATATTTTTTTCTGCCTTAGTATTTATCTCACTACGTGTAGGATCTGCTCATTATATTGTTGTAACTGAGATCTTGCTCTAGTTGACCCACCACCATGTCTGACATTAACTAGCTTTCAAAGGACCCATTTCTTGTTGTGGGAAAGCTAGTAACAGTTGGTAGAATTTGAATTCTGAATGCAAAGAACCAGAAGACATCTCATCCAATGATCTAACAATTCTGCCTATTCACCACTCTGGACTGGTACTTTGATATCAAAAGTGAGAAAGGCAGGGTCGACTTCAGCTGGATTTGAACTCAGAGTACAGGCACCACAAGTCATTCTATTTGATAATTTGATGATTCGACCAGTTTGACACCTTCTATCATCTTCATTATTGGAAACTGTAAGCTCTCCACCTTCTACCATCTTATCAAAACACATAAAACAGGACTCAACTTAGAATTAGACCCATTGTTTCTGGCATAAACATACCTTTCTATAAAATTTCCTGGCTTCTCTCCAGACTTCTCAAACCTCTCCTTTACATTTTCTCGGACCCTTAGACAGCTCACAAGAAGTAGTGAACAAACTAAAAGAACTTGACCCCCAAAACGTGGACAGATATATTCTTTTAGTTTAGACATAGTTTCTCTCTACTCCTCTGTCCCCACCTCCCCAGCCATCGACCTAATTACAGACATCATCACTCCTACCAATCTCAATTATTTTGGGCTCACTGCTGCTGACATTTGTGAACTGCTCTCTATTGTCATGTGCAACACCTTTTTCCAGTTTGAGGACTCTGTATACAAACAACTTTCAGGACTTCTGATGGAATCAAGTCTTTCAGGCCTACTGGCTATCACGCACATGAACCAGTTTGAGTACACAGCAATCACCATCCCATCCGCCACTCTTGCCCCTTCTTCTCCAGGAACATGGATGACATCCTTATGTTCACTTCTTCATCGCACAAAGAAGCCATCAAGATCTTAAGTTGAACATCCAGATACCACTGGATCCTTCTCTCTACTCAGCTTTACACTAAGTGTCACAGAGGAGGGATTCATATACACCAAATTTTACAGGAACGATGTCTGCAGAAACATTTTTGTGCACCACAACTCTACCCTTCCCTACAGAGCCAAAATGGTCTATATACGGAATGAGATCTTCTAGATGTGCAACAGATGCAGTGAGGGTAATTATAGACATACCAGCATGGTGGAATTCCAAAGAGTTCTCACTGAAAATGGCTACCTACTTCTCTCACTAAACTCTGAAATGCCAAGGCAGCAACACTTAAAAGAACAAGGAAGACACGTACCCCTAAGGATAACATATGCTACCTAAAACTGTTACATTTCAATGAGAAGATGACAGCTGCCATTAGACAAGTCATCTGTTGGGAGGGACTAAATATATACAGCTGGCACATTCAGGACCCTCATTGAGGAGACTGCTCCACAGGCACCAATTCACATATAGCGATATATGCGCACTTCCTAATTGCCCCATTGACAATGCAGAAGTGTGCATGAGAGCATATGTGGTCTATAAGATCACATGCAAAAAATGTAGCTCCTCATACATAAGCAGTACCACAAGGAGGTACACATACAGATCAAGAAATACATGACAATGAGAGCCTCTGCTGTTAAAAAACATCTTGACAGATGACACAGGCATTGAGGTCACCACAGAGGCAACTGAAAGGAATATTAGGAATTCAAGGATTAAAGAGGCCATTTTCATCAGCTGAATAAATCCAAGGATAAATAATAGATCAGAAATGCACAGGGCAGTATGGTTACTATAGCAACCCCGCGCTTGTGGGTTTTCTAACACATAGATAGGTTAGGGAAGAAAACTCTGATCGATCGGTTTGTTTTGTCTTGGGTTGTTTCAGCTTTGCATCTAAAAAGAGGGTAATAGCCTTGAAATATCATGCTAAAATATCCAGGGTAAAGCATTACTTGGTTTTGTTTCATTTGTCATCATTTACACTTTGTAATTTTCTACTGCATTGTACCGGCTTTAAAAAAGAATTGTCGGTCTTTTACATCGACTTGTTGCACTAAAAGAAAATTAAAGGAAAAAGAACTCATTAAAAATTCCTAACTTCATGATATTACCTAGCTTTCTATCATTATTCATTTTATTTGTGTTTATTTTTGCAGATTGGTGTGTTTGTTTATTATGTTTTGGAATTGAAGAAGAATGGTATCGAAGTCTCATGGAATACAGGTGTCCCTATTTGCAGTCCTTTGATATATAGCCCTTACAGTAGAATGGAAGCATGGCGTTTTGTTTCATACATGTTCATTCACCAAGGGTAAGAATGTCTTGATTACAAAGTGATAGAAAATGCCATTGAAATTAAAGTGTATTACTTTAAATATTTGCATAATTTTGTCTTTCAGATTTCCAAATTAGTAAACTCATCTTTCAAGTTCATCATCAACACTGTTTTACATTTATTTCTATGCTTGCATGGGCTGTAATATTATGAAGTGAGACAAGTCAGATGACTGCATTTCACTGATACATTTATGGTTTCTCTGGCTGTATGGCTTAATACCAACCATTCCACAATGTATACTGGGTGCTTTTAATTGTGGAACCAGCAGTACCCCTCCAGCACCACCACTTTATGGAGTGGGCTGAGTACATTTTATTGTGGCACCATCACTATCTATTTACAACAGTAGGGCACTAGTTGTGTTCTTCGTCAGGTTTGGAAGTCAGCAATGGGAGTTGGAGGAAAGAGAGGGGGTGGGGTCTAAATGTCATTACATGTCCCTGCTTCTGAATAACCATTTTCCCCATGTTTGTTTCATCCGTCATTTGTGGAAAGGCAAGCATTCTATAGTATGGTAAATCATCCATCAACTCGATCCTGTGACATCTCCTTGTTAGCGTGGAAAAATGGACATAAAATGGTGCTGATGATGATGTCAACTATATTGAAAAGAAAATACAAACAAACATTAGTTTATTGATTAATTGTGATCAATTCAAATCAATTACAATTTCAATGGGAGTGATTGTGATTGTGATCTTTGATAAATACACAAGCAGAAGACCCAGGGGTTGACTCCGAGCATGATAGTTGGATAACATCCATGAGCTTGGCTGGTCTCGCTTGGGACCCAGCCCGATTATTTCGAGATGGAATGAGTGTTTGAGGATTGCTCCCACAACCCCATTAGGAAAAAGTTGGTGAAGAAGAAGAGAGAAGCTATTGTAATATGTTTATACAAGTTTGTATTAATTACATGTCAAAAATGTAGTTTTCCTTTGTGTAAATTGATACATATATTATGAAATGTGCACGCCCACACACATACACCAGTAGAAAACTGACTGAATAGCAGTATTTCCGCTAGTTACATATATGGGACGGTCCTATAACTCCTGATAGTCATAGGGGCACTGTATTGACATACAGCGTTTCTTGGGCATTTTAAGCCTGGCGGAGCCCATCCCTCTCCAGGTCTGAGTACAGCAGATTTCTTCCAGAGAAAGATAGAAAGTGAGAGAGAGGAAATGAGAAGGAGATATAAAGAAAGAATTGACCTCAATACTAGACTGGTACATTTTTTTATCAACCTTGAAAGGATGAAAGGTGGTACATTTTTTTATCAACCTTGAAAGGATGAAAGGTAAAGTTGACCTCAGCATGATTTGAACTCAGACAGCAGAGAGCCCAAATGAAAACTATAAAGTATTCTATCCGACATTCTAACTACACTGCCAATTTGCTACCAAAATGGACTAGTTTACTCATTAATAATTTGCTGATAAACAATATTCTTTGTAAAAATAATTCCTCTTTAAGTTCTTTGTTTCTCTCTCACCATTTCTTTTCCATCTCGTTATAGCATAGGTTTAAACACATTGGCACCACCATGATACCTGCTTGCTCTCTCTCTCATACACATTCATGCCTTCACTTCTGTAGCATCATAGACTTTGTACATGACATGTATTACATCTTTAATATAGTAGATAATATAAGTTGATTAAATTCGAGTAAAATTGAGAAATAAAGAGAGGTGTAAAGTACAACTGATGGGTTATCCTCATTCAGATCATTGACATTTGTAGCAGAGTAAACTCTATCAAATGCACTCAAGAGCAAGGTGAGAGTTTTAAGCTGGATGATGAATTAATTTCGGTCAACCCCCAAAATATTTAGTGTTCATTTGATAGGCTTCTTTGCAATTTCCATTTTTATCCAATTTCAGTCACAAGGCTTTTGTTGACTTGAGGCTATGACAGAACAACACACTTATCCAAAGTGCCATGCAATAGGATGAAAGTTGAAAATTTGTGATTGTGCAGACACCTATGTCTTAACCTTGGAAGCCATGTGTGGTAGAGTTATAATGACTGTTATATATTATACTAGATTATGGTGGTTGTTTACAATTAGTGATAGTCAATCGTTTTTTTTTTTTATCTTCCTCTTCCCTGGTTCTCTACCTCATCTCTAGTGCCCACTATCCCAAAGTACTACCTATACACATAACCACTGCATAAGATAATGTAATTATAAACCCAGTGTTTGCTTAGAAGGGCCTTCACTAATATTTTTTTACACTATCCCATTATCATATGAAACATGGCCCTAAATTCAATAATGCTTGAATGTTTTCTCATCAGTTAGCAGGGATTGAAACAGTAAATGACCACTCCTAATGCATAACTTATTTCATTGTAACCTAGTTTGGCACTCTCACACTACGGCTACTACACTAGCCTCTTGAATAATAATAATAATTGTTTCTACTTTTGGCACAAGGCCAGCAATTACCCAGTGCATTACTGGTACTTTATTTTATCAACCCCATAAGGATGAAAGGCAAAGTTAACCTCGGCGGGATTTGAACTCAGAATGGCAAGGACCGTAAATAATGATTTCTAAATAAACAAAAAGCCAGTAATTTGGGTGGAGGAGAAAATCAATTAAATTGGTAACAGTACTTTACAGCTACTATATTTTATCGACTCTGGAAGGATGAAAAGCAAAACTGACTTCAGCAGATCTTAATTCAACATAATAGGTCATAACTATATGCAACAAAGCATTTTGTCCAACATTGTAAGAATTCCACTAACCCACCACCCTCTTTTTAATAATAGCAGTAATAATAATTTTCAATTTAGACTCAAGACCAATAATTTTGGAATCTAAAGGTTTGAGAGTAAACTTAGCCAAAACTAAAGAGCAATATAAATCTGGGGAAATCTAATAAGATAACAGGTAGACTAACAGGAAAGGAAGACTTTGTATGTAGATGCACAGGAGTAATATAAATCTTTTCAAGTCACAGAAAGGGTCAATAGAAGTGATTGGTAGCTTTTCTACCTGGGATACTTAATTAGCAGAGGAAGAGGGTACACTGGGAACATAATAGCTAGAATAAGGATAGGATAGAAGGCGTTTAGAGACCTACTTCCACTGTTGACAACAAAAGGTTTCTCTCTACATACAAAAGGACGACTGTATGACGCCTGTGTACTAAGTGTGATGCTGCATATTAGTGAAACATAAGCTCAGAATTACTACTTTAATATTCTTGCTCAACCTGCTAGAAATAACACCAAATTTTCCTTCAAATAATACATTTGATTATGTGGTCCTAAACCCTCTCTGTCCAAAAAGGATGGAGTGGTTATGACTGGTGTGCTTTTGAATGTAGATCTACTTGATCAGAGCTTACCCGGAGTTAAACAATAACACTTGTTAGGTATATAGGGCTTACTTCTCTTGCTTAAAGTTGTAATGTGCATTTCCACATGATACCTATTTATATTTACTAAATACAAGTATCTCTAGATAAATAATTTAATATCTCTATGTTCCTTGGTCTTAAATTTAACATTTCTCTATTCCTTCCAGAATTTTGATCATAATTACCATCATCATTATTTAATGTCTGTTTTCCCTTCTAGCAAGGCTCAAAGAAAAATCCAACTGGCTACAGTTTACAGTCCACACTAATTTGCCTCAGATTGCCCCTTGTTCCATAATTGTTTCTACTTTAGGCACAAGGCCAGCATTACCCAGTGCATTACTGGTACTTTATTTTATCGACCCCGTAAGGATGAAAGGCAAAGTCAACCTCGGCGGGATTTGAACTCAGATCGTAAAGGGACGTAACTATGCTGGAAAGCATGGCGTCCGACCCTCTACCGATACTGCCAATCCACCGCCCTATTGTTCCATAATACAAATCTCTAATTTTAAATATCTATTTGAATTAAAAGTTCTCACAATTTTGTGTAAGGACTTTAATTTATATCCTTAACAGCAATTTAATGATAAGATTAGTTATATTAATATTAAATCCATGCAAATGCTTGATTATTTTAAAAATTGTTACAAGCACATAGGCAGTATATTTCATAAGAAATATATTTTCAACGAGGTTAAACATCTTTAAATAGACATATAACATTCACAGTCACTGTAACCCAGAAAGTATGCTAAATCAATACCAGCTGGAGATATGACTCATATATAATTCAATGTTATCAGTCCAAGCTTAGAGTTTGTGTTAATAGGGTTATGCCAGAGACAGAACAGAACCAGTGGGTAATAGATATTGAGGGGGTAGAGTTAGTTTGTTGTTTGTTTGAATATTTGAAACAGAGTGGAGGTCTTCAACCAAAGTCCCTGGTCTAAATATAAACTTGATATCTTGGTCTATATATAAACTTGGTCTAAATATAAACTTGATATCTTCATGTATTTCTTCCTTCTACAGTAACCCATGAGTCTCAGTGTTGTCCTCCCCCTCCCTCCCTAAACCTCTCTAGTAAGCCATATAAAAAGGGCATGGTGATGCTCTTCTTCCCCTGACTAAAAAAAGATAACCTATATTTATTATGTTTCATATTATCTCCAACTTAAAACCACAAACTGTTTCATTTCGACCAATTGACTCTATATTGATACGGAGTCACTAACCTTTGATACGTTGAGGAAGTATTTTATATAAATTGATGTATTGTACCATGCAATACATTTAAACATTTTATTTTTCATGTATTATTTTTCCCACCATCCAATATTCTTCTTTCTTTCTTTCTTCTTCTTTTTTTCTCTTCTTTTCTTTTTCTTCTTTTCTTCTTTTCTTTCTTTTTTCTTTTCTTCTTCTGTTCTTCTTCTTTTCTTTTTTCTTCTTTACTTCTTTTCTTCTTTTTTCTTTCTTTTCTTTTCTTCTTTTCTTCTTTTTTCTTCTTTACTTATTTACTTCTTTTTTTCAACATGTGCATTAAAGTCTCTCATCAGGATATATGACTCAGTCTTAACTACATCTAATGCTTCAGTGACATCATTGAGCTCCTTGTTTGGTGCATAACTTGCACCACCCACAGACACTTAACTTTCAGCCTAAGCTTCAAGAGGCAAATCTTCCCTCCTAATGGGATCCAGTCCATAACATTCTGAGAGCCAGGGGCTTGTGAGTATCCCCACTCCCACCTGTGCAGTCATTTTGGCATCACACTTGAATAATGGAGTTTCCATCCTCCATCAAAATCTACAGAGCCACAGGGCTTTGTTGAGGAAACCCGGACTATATCTAGCCAGTAGCATCTAGCCTCCTCCACTAGTTCCAGCTCCTTAGCAGTAAAGGTTGTCATGTTCCAGGTTTCAACTGTCAAGGTTTTCTCCCTTCTGAACCCTTGTTGGGGTCTTGGGATACATCCATTCCACACTCCCAGAACAGGTCAAAGATCCATCACCAGTTTTTGCAGCATAAAAGGGAGACTGAAATATATTTTTTAAACAGATCCCTGTACCTAAGGCCTGAACACGTCCTTTGTTAACCCACATGAAGGACGATGCTGTATGGTTCTTTTTCACACCTCTCACCATATTGCAGTTTTAGTGGTCTTATTCGAACCTATCTGGTATTTTCTCAAAACGCACAAAGACTCTGCTTTTTTTAGAGGAAGCTTTTACTCACCTTGTCATAACTACATCACTGCATTGGAGAGTTTTCTTGGGAGCTATAAGTGTCACCCATTACTCCATTTTCCCTAGTAGTTTACCGCTGTTGGTCCAGGGTTGCTTATTCATTCAGCAGCTGCCTGCTTATATCGCCACTAGCCATCATATCTGGTGGCCGTATCACTATCCACCACCTGCGACCCATTCTCTAGCAGAACAGCTCTCCCCCAAAAATCTACTTACTATTACTTTATTTTATATTTTCATTTTATTTTATATTTCCCTTCTCTAATTTACAACTGTAGATTGTACATATTAGCATTTAATTTTTTCCATCTTTCGTGCCAGTTAATTATCATTTTAACTTCCAAATAAAATGACTTTTGTTTCTTAGCTGGTGTGTTGATAAATGGAGAACTATTCTTTTGCATGCCTTTGAGGTGGAACAGCTGTAGATGTCTAAGGAAGATACTTGCAATATTAACAGCCAGTAATATCTACTGCATTGGCCACTTTAACTCAGGTTCTTTCCCCAAATGCAACACCTTTATTCCAGTTTGACTGAGGGCAGTCCAAGGACCAAGGATGCAAAATGTCTCAAGAACAACCACTGTGAAATGAAGCTCTGCTCATCAAAGAATTTGTACTTTATCTTTTGCTCCTCTGCATAGTGGTGATAGCTCTTAGGTTTATGACTGAAATGACAAGATTGGCTCTGGAGACGGTGCTGCAACATGTTGTAGCCCTATTTCATAATTAGTACAAGATTTCTATGTTGCCACATCACAATATTCTTCAGTTATATTCTAATGCTACAGTTATTCTCTATTGTTATTGGGTAGACAGAGTCACCTCTGCATATGTAGGCCCAAGGCATGCTGTCTGAAATTTTAAGATTTAATATAATTTGGTCATTATTCTGGAAATTATTTGTTGAGGAAAATTTTACTCATTGGTTCATTAATGTCAAGTTTTCCTTAGAGCAGTAATCAATCGCAAATTTTACCATTAATGAGCTATATCTCAACATTCCACATATACATATATATTTCTGCATTAAATATGCTCATATTTGGGTACTTGTCTTGCCAACCAAGAAAATTGCCCACAAAGTAAGCCATATCAAATCTGTAGTTCTGGCATGTTCTATCAAGTCTTGCATAATTTCAATGAGGTTTTTTTTTTTGCATTTTTTTTAATTAGGACAACATTTTTAATTATTACATATAAATAAAAATGTTCTGGATAAAATTTTCGAATGTTCAGAAAAACAGGTTAATATTTTATTTATCTGTTATTTAAAACAAAAATGAGACTTTTCTTAGTGGACTTAAAGAAGCACAAGCAAGATAATTCATGTTTGTTAAATGAAAAAGTAGATATAAATATCATGACTGATGAATTCCTACTTAATGTTAAGGGTCAAAACTAGCTGAAAAAAATTAAATAACTGTCTTTACATTCTTTGTTTTAGTACCTTATCAGATCTTATATATGTCTCATTTCAAACATTCACTTAAATAGACCAATTAAAATTCTTCCCATGTTTCTGAATATGCTGATCATAAAGATGCTTCTTTTCTTCAATTTTTATTTTCAATGCTAAAAAAGAAGCACAGTATATTCTGATATCAACTGACATTTTTTTTGTATGCTTCTTAATAATTTTATTACTCTCTAGAGGAAATTGACTAAATAGTTTTGGCAACTATAATATACATTCCAGTTTATACCTCTTCTCATCTCCATCAAATACATAAATCAACTGTTAGAGATTGTATTTTTTGTTTCTTTTAGAAAAAATGTCTGCAACTTAAAGCATTCCATCTTAAATTTTTTTTTTTTTCATTTTATAGTTATAGCTCGACTGGTAGTTAAAGTTGATCAAGTTATTACTCTGTTCATCAACTGACTGAAGAATGGATGCTTTGTATCCTGTACTGCAACTGTATCCCTGCTTTGGTTCTCAATGGCTCAACCCAATAAAACTTGATACACATCTTGGAGCACTAGAAACATTATTTTTCAAATTGCATATGGGCATATTGTCATCATCACTGTAACATCTATTTTCCATGCTTCCATGGGTTAGATGGGTTGTTGCATTCTGAAGCTTGGTTTTTATGGCTAGATGCCCTTCTTAACACCAACAGAATGTACTAGGAGCATTTTATCATGACTGCAGCATAACTACTCTACAGGGTGAACTGGATACTTTTTGTCATGGCATCAGCACTATCACTTTACAGAGTGGAATTATTGTATTTTATTGTGACACCAGTACTACTTCATTGCAGTACTAGGTTTCTTGTTGTGTCTTTGGCCAGGTTGGAGAGGTACATTGAGACTTGGAGTGTAATACAAGAGGGAGGCAGACTATATACTGCTAACTGGGTATATATGTATATAAATTTAAATCTATATATGTATATTTATATTCAATGTGGTCTACCTTTCGCAGTAAGGTCTATACCATTGGTAGAACTCAATATAATCTGTTAGCATGTAGTTGAGTGAGATCCAGTGATTGGTTCCGTGTTCGCTGAGTCAGTCTTTCAAATATAGAGTCTGATATATTACATATATTATTTCACAATCATAACAAAGGCAAGTTATTTTATGAATGATATATGTAAAATGACTTGCCTTTGTTATCATTGTTATATAATATATGTACATCGATTTATATATATATATATATATATATATATATATATGGATATAAATTTATATTTATATATATATATATTATTTTCTTTTCTAATTGTAGTTACCTTCATCTTATATTCAACGCCATTTTCCAAATTATTCTTGGAATACCACTTGAGATTGTGCACAAGTTTTGGCGTTTGTTGCTTGTTTATGTGCTGGGAGTTCTTGCAGGTGAGCTATATTAAATTTATATCTGAAATTATTCAGAATTTTTTTATGTACTCTACATCACATATTGGGCCAGAAGGCTACTCCTTAAAAATATGTACATTTTAGGATCAAATCCAAGTTATGTGAACCTGGTGGAAACACTGCTTTCTCAAGCTATATACACTTATTCCTGAGAGGGTCATGGGGCAAAGTCCTCAAACTCTCTTTCCAACAGGTCCTGTCAGAAACAACCATTTCCAGTTGATCTGGCTGGAACCCTGAACGAGACCAGCTGAGCTCATGAATGTTATCCAACCATCTCACTCAAGGGTCTATCCCTGGGTCACTTGCCAGTTGGTTTCACACATAAACTGTCAAGCAATTCTTTCCTGAAACATTCTAACTACTTACCCATAATATCAGAGCTGTGATTTCTCAATTCAGAGAAGTTGCAGCTCTACCTAGAGTGACACTCTAATCTCTGAGCTATACACTCCATTGAGTAACATTACTCCAAAAACCCTTTGAGGAAACTCACTTCAGCTGCTTATATTCATTATCATATTCTTTCATGTGTTACTCAAGATTCATGAGCATAGGTAAGGGTGGGCATGAATAGTGAATTGAAGATAGTGAGTTTATCTTTTAACGCCTACCTCCTTTCTTCTTATTGAATACTGAAGATGGTGCATTATTGCACCAGCTCCTGCAATTCATGTACTTAATTCAGATTGTTACATTCCATCACTCATGAGCACAGCCCTGAGATACTTGAATAACTCCACCTGTTTCAGTGGAGCTCCATTCACATGTAGAGTGCACTGCACTGGCTTCCTTGTGTTTCAGTCTTCGCAGCATTGATTTTCATTCCAGTTATGCA
The DNA here is from genome assembly GCA_964016885.1 of Eledone cirrhosa. Taxonomy (NCBI): domain Eukaryota; kingdom Metazoa; phylum Mollusca; class Cephalopoda; order Octopoda; family Eledonidae; genus Eledone; species Eledone cirrhosa. Next base: position 389,127,476 of record OZ024740.1, on the reverse strand, counting down.
GCACTCAGCATCAGACCTATCATGTGCATTGAAGATCGCTTTCTGACATATTAAGTAATACCATGTCATCTACATATTCCAGCCAACTGATCTTACACTTACTAGTCATGATACCACTTCCAAACCGGCTGCACATGTCAATCCTGTTCATGAAAATATTGAACAGGAAAGGTGACAGTACACACCCTAGGAAGAGTATGAATCCCATATTGAATGGGTTCGATTTAGCACCATTTATCTGAACACAAATACTCAGGCATATAGAGACATCAGGGCAACAAGAAACTGACCATCAATCCCATACTCCTGCAGAACCTTCTGCATCAGGTCCCATTGAACACTGTCATATGCTTTTTCAAGGTCTATAAAGCAAGAACACATTGTTTGCGTTGTAGACCTATGATTTCTCAAAGACCTGCTGTTGTGCGAATATTTGGTTGTCTGCATCCAGGGTGAAAACTACACTTCATCAGCTAGGGAATATCTTCTTTATTTAAGGCTTTTAACATCTTTGGCCAAATTTCATATTCCCCAGTAGCCTTGCCACATTTGAGATTTATAATTGATCATGTGATCTCAGCCTCCGAATGTACATCAGAAGATACTGTTGGGATTGGGTTTAGATCAGTATTCTCTCCACCTTGCGAGGATGCACCTCTCTAAAGAGAGGAGAAACCCAGATGCATTCCTGATAGCAGATGTGGAGGAAGATTTCTTATTACAAAGTTGACAGATGGTCTGCCAGAACACTTTATTTGTTGATCTGGTTGGAATCCATTTTAATCCCCAAAGTCCTCCCATGTCTTAACTTTGGACCCCTTTACTGTTGCTGTTGCGATTTTTCATGCTTGCTTGTACCGCACATGCAAGAATAACTTATTTCCAAGCCAAACGTGGTAGGCCTCCTTCTTTTCTTGGATGGCATCATTGATCTCTTGATTGAACCAGGGAGTCCTCCTGCCATCCAGCACCACAGCATTCTCTTTCGTCCACAGCATTTAACACCTTAATACTGTAAAATAACAAAAGAGTATTATATAAAGTTCATTGCTAATAAAAAACAAACAAAATATAATACAGCAATCCACTGGCTTTGTGCAGGGAAATAATAATTTCCTTATGTGTTTTTGTTATTAAGTCATGCTGATTCAGTTTACCTTAGCTTATGTCTCGGTCAAAAGTAATGACTAGATCCAAACCATTGAGCCTTTTGGTCTTTTAAAACCCAACAATTTAGACAATTGTGACTCATTTTTACAAGTATTGATTTTATGTTGCACTTAGAGACCTTTCTGTTTATTTTTACAAATATCTAATGTGATATCTTTACCTTTTCTCTGAGAAACCTCTCACAGAAGTATTTCTCTATTACATTGTTTCAATAGCTTATCATTTATTTAAAAAAAACGATTTCTTATTGGCTGTTGTTGTTGCTGCTGCTTCTGCTGTTGTTGAAATTATTCAATAGAAATTTATGTAATGAATTCAATTTTTGTCTCTTCATACATAGGTTCCTTGGCACATTCAGTAACTGATAGGTTTTCATTCCTTGGAGGTGCCAGTGGTGGTTGTTATGCCTTAATTGGAGCACATCTTGCTGCTGTCATTGTGGTGAGTAATTTACTACTGAAACATATGTATTATGTGATCATAACAATTATGATAATTTGAAAATGTAAGAATCCCAAACGTTGAAAATAACTAGTAACAGCCAATGACTATAAATAATAGTTTAGAAAAAGTGAACATTATTATTACTAATAATATGTCAACTTAATGAATATATTACATTTCATATTACTCCTTTGAGTTTTGTATTCAAATCCTGTGACTTCAACATTGATAACATTATTTGTTTATATTATACTGATGGTGATTTCAATTGATTATAACATACCGTTACAAAAATAAAATGTTTCTGTTCAAAACAAAATCACTAATGTTTCTTTTCTAGAACTGGAAAGAGATGAACTACAAGTGTTGGGAGGGTTCTTTTTTCCGTATGTTACTCAGTGCACCAGTTCGGTTAACACTTATACTTACATTGGGTAAGGAACAAATTAGTTTTTAAATAAGTATTTTTTTATGGATCACTTGAAAAGGAAAGAATTTTATTGTTTTATATACATTTTTATCTGTCATGTGGAGGAGTAATGTGTTAATTTCTCTTTAGAAATTTGGAGATTTGCATATTTTTGGAGAGTAAGTATTTTTCTATTCCCAGTTGTTTAAATTGTGGATTATATGTCTTCTAGCCTCAGCAGTTAGTAATTTAACATGACTCAAGCACATTGAATGGATTATAACGTGTACAAGAATTGATGTTGTTTAACAAAGCTCGCTTTCTTTGTGTTGGATTATCAAAACATTTATTAGGTTATACATATATATATATATATATATATATATGTGTGTGTGTGTGTGTGTGTGTGTGTGCATATATATATATGTTTATATATATATCTAAACTATAATAAAGTAAGGAGTGCGGGACTGCGTCCAGAATATTTTTTTTATCCCGTTTGTAAAATAAGTTGGATTACTTTGGATAAATAATGAATGAATATTACATAATTTATCTACTAAATTTAGTTATTCTTGATTAAATATAAATAATTTTGTTCCTTATTTTAAGATTCACTTCTTTAAAATTTTCAAATGTCAACACTTCCGGTTAGCGGTTGCTTAAATAAACATTCATATATTTCCGTCACTAATTTTCTCCTAATGCAGTTTATATATAATATCGTCTTTTTTTAATGTATCATGGATTACGTTACTGATTACATAAGAGAGTGTAACGTAGTCTTCGTTCAATTTCTGTGGATATTGTCAATTACAATTTTATTTGATGTATCATATCTACATGCATATATACTTGCGTATAATATCAATATACACACTACACATGCTAACACATATAATAATAATAAACAAATAAGATGGCTACTTTAGTCCATTCCTCTTTATTTTATTATACGTATTTCAAAGATGTATAACATCAGTCAAACATGTTCTCATCAGATAAAATCCACAGAAGATGTAAATATCTTTTGATATGCAAGTGGTCAGACGAGTTATTCACTTCAGTGACCAGCAAGCATATATGAATAACTTGTCTGACTGCTTGCATATCAAAAGATGCCTTCCGCTGCACCTCCTCCTATGGACTTCTCTGCATGGAGTGCAGTGCGACCCAAGTCGGACACACTGGATGTCACCTGGGGGATCGGTTTATGGAGCACCTCTGAGACACTCGTCTCGGTGGGAGTTCCCTCATCGCCCGCCACTTTGGCTCCACTGGACACTCCACCAGCAACCTAACCGTCTGCGGCCTGTTTGAGTGCCATGGGACCCCCAATGCCCGACTTAGGGCTGAACAACACTATTTTCACCCTACAGACCCCCCCCCCCCGGTTTGAACTCCCCACCCTCTTCCTTTAGCCTTCGATCACCCCTCCCCCCAGATTAACACCACTAAAACACTCCCAACATTAACAGTCCCCTCCACTTCCAGCCATCCCCACACCCACTTGGTCCTCCCCACCACCCACTTGGTCCACCCCACCATATATAGACTCACCCACACCTATGTACACCTATGTATACATATATATATATATATGCATATATATACATATACATATACATGGTACCACAGCATCCAGTCTGAAACAAATGAGGGTGTGTAGGTGTCACAACAAAAAAACACACAGTCCACGCTGTAATGTGGCCATGTAGGTAACACGGTAAAAACCTCCCAGTCCACACTGTAAACGTGGTTGGTGTTAGGAAGGGCATCCAGCCGTAAAAAACTCGCTAGACAGTCCTATACGAGCAAGACAACCAATCTTGCCTCAAGTGGGAAAATTCCCGTCCAAACCCATACTAGCGTGGAACATGGACGTTAAACGATGATGATGATGATGACACACATATATATATATATATTAATTCAAAATATTAACAAATATAGACATTCGTGTGATCAAGTATATTTTATTATACATATTTCAGAGGTACTGAGCTATCTTCAACAGTAAGTCCTCATCAGATTGATTTATTCATTGAACCTTGTTTAACCTTTAAATATATATATATATATATAAGAAGAAAGAAGGGCTGTGTAGTTGCTGGATAAATAAGAGGAAAGCATGAATGGGAGAAAATTTTCCTTCATCAGTTTTCTGCTGGGGATCATGGATATTTCAACACATTAAAGACAATATATCTTACCCCAGTGCATCAATAACTAAAGGAAGTTATTGGGAAAAAAAGGAAGAGAGAGAAAAAAAATATAACAGAAGGGAAAAGGGAAGAAAAAAGAAAAAAAACTGAAAAAAACGGGAAACAACAAACCGAATAGGGAAACCTGAAGCACATGTGTGTGAGCAATATTTGGTGATGTTGTTTATGAATTTGCTAATAGTATTGTATGTGTGTATGTTATAAATCATGAATCATATAAGTCAATGAATGTTTAACATATTCCAAAGTTTGCTTTCTTTCTATTTTTAGTGATTACTGATACTGGTAATGCTATTTACAGAAGATATACTTATACTGAAGGACCTAAAGTGGGTATTTCTGCTCACATCGGTGGTATGCTTGCTGGTAAGTATGAATGCTTCTCTAATCTGGATCTAGTCTTTAAAGCCATCTGGTAAGAGTAACGGACATTTTTCTCTCTTATCAGACAACAAGCTTTGCAACATAGAGTTATGGCTCTTTACCGTTTGAGTTCAAATCCCACTGCAGTTAACTTTGCCTTTCATCCTCACAGGATTGAGAAAATAAAGTACCAGTAATGCAGTGGGGAAATTGCTTGCCTTGTTCCAAAAGTTGAAACAATTATTATTATTATTGACTACTGAGATAGAAGCCATACTTCACATTGGCTCCGTAAAGTTTGTAATATTTTTGTTTACTTTGACTATTTCTAACTTTTTGTTTGAGTTTTAGACTTGACAAGAGTTTGAAGCAACTAACCTGCTCCTCACTGGTGGGTCATTTGTGTTGATGCAACACCCCTACAGGAGTGTTGGCTTCGTTAATTTTGTTTATTTAAAAAAGAAATATTTTTCCAAAATTATATACATAAATTATATACTGGATGTGGAGAATGTAGTGAAAGGTCTCACACACACACACACACACACACACACACACACACACACACACACACACACACACACACACACACACACACACACACACATATATATATCACAACAAATTAACGGAGCATTAGACTCTCGCCATTCCCTGTAAATAATGTGCTCAAAGGAGAGGAAATCCTGAGCTCTTTAAAATACAATATGTTGAAAAGGTAACACACTAGAGAGAGATAGAGTGCAGTATCAATAAAACAGGGAAAAACCCACCAGTGTATGGAATCTATAACCTATGAAAGACAGACTATAGACACGATAATTAAAAATATAAATTAAAGCGTAAATAAATACCTCTATAACTATATAACACACGTACAAATCCAAAGAGATCTGTTTCACCAGTAAGTTGTTGACAGAAATGGAATAACCCTGGTTCTTCAGCGTGTGTAAGGCTATACATTTCAGACAACACTAAGAGAATTTTAAAGTGACTGTCCAGCTACACGTGGGAGAGAGAAGTCACAGCTTATTTAAGGGCAGTGAACCAGAGGCCTCAGAGGGACGAACTGCTAGAAAGGGTAGCCCCAAACCACTCAGAGAAGTGTGCTCAACCAAACAGAGAGAGAGGAAAGACTGTTATAAAGAGCGAAATATTGATAGCGCACTGTATCTCTCTCTAGTGTGTTACCTTTTCAACATATTGTATTTTAAAGAGCTCAGGATTTCCTCTCCTTTGAGCACATTATTTACAGGGAATGGCGAGAGTCTAATGCTCCGTTAATTTATCGTGATATTTCGCTCCTTATAACAGTCTTTCCTCTCTCTCTGTTTGGTTGAGCACACTTCTCTGAGTGGTTTTGGGCTGCCATTTCTAGCAGCTCGTCCCTCAGAGGCCACTGGTTCACTGCCCTTAAACACGCTGTGACTTCTTCCTCCCACGTGTAGCTGGACAGTCACTTTAAAATTCTCTTAGTGTTGTCTGAAATGTATAGCCTTACACACGCTGAAGAACCAGAATTATTTCATTTCTGTCAACAACTTACTGGCGAAACAGATCTCTTTGGATTTGTACGTGTGTTATATAGTTATAGAGGTATTTATTTACGCTTTAATTTATATTTTTAATTATCGTGTCTTTAGTCTGCCTTTCATAGGTTATAGATTCCATACACTGGTGGTTTTTCCCTGTTTTATTGATACTGCACTCTATCTCTCTCTAGTGTGTTACCTTTTCAACATATTGTACATATATATATATATATATATATATATATATATATATATATATCAGTAGTTCTATAACAGTTAGTACACCATTTCCGAGAACAATTTGTTTCACCTCAAACGGACCATCACCTTTGTTCAAAAGAGATAACACAGAAAAGGAAGACGATGTCACAAATTAACATGCACAGAAGATATTCTCAAAGGGGAGCAACTCATGTTAGATCGATGTGAGAGGCGTCTGAGAAAGATCAGAATACAATAGATTATTCAGGGTACCAAAGCTAAGGGTGTTATATCCGATAGCTAGTGGGGGGATTTAAAATTTCATATTAGGTGTTTTGCCATGTGGGGACAGCGTGAATAGAATTCAGATCTCATGTTTAGACAAGTGCTATTATGTAATCTCCAAGATATTGATTCTTTCTTCAATGCCCAGCCCACAAGACAAATTCCCATTTTCGTATGGCCTAGACTTGTTTATATCTGTCCATTGGATGGAGTAATCCACGCCTGCATCCTTCAGGGACCATATTTGGCTTGTGAGCTTCATAGATGATCGTTTTTCCGGGGGTCTAAATGTCGACAGATGATTTAGGAAGTGTTCTTTAAACTGGCCCTCTGCCATACCTACATAGGATTTGACCTCTTGTTGTTGATTTGGTCGGTTGGAAGTGACTACAGCTTCATAAATTACAGTGGGTGTGTTGTACTGTTACTGAGGGGGACAAGCGTCTGGCCTTCGGCAAGAGCATCCAGGCGGTGTTGTGCTCTTAGGGTTGGTGGTGATGTGGGCCTTCATATTTTTAGCACAGGAGTAGCCGAGTTTCACCCTATGTCAGTTACAGATAGAACGGTATTTATAACCTTTGAGGAAATGCTTATCTAGGAGAGCTAAGAATCTTTTACCTACATTAGTTTTAATATTGAGTGAGAAAGGGGGAAGAACCAAATTATTCTTTTATTTTCATGACTTCTTTTTTTACTGGTGTTGACGTTAGGAGGGTAGTAAGCAATTGGTTGTGATAAGCCACTGTTAGCTAATGCCATGTAATAGTGTGCCGCTCTGCCAAAGATAGCCTTATTAGAAGAACAGTTAGAGATTCTAGTAGTGGCGATATTTTTCACGAAGCTTTTGAAGCCTGTAGGTGGGTGGCATATATATATATATATATATATATATATATATATATATATATAATTGTAAGTTTGAAGAACTATTAGATAAAATATATACAGTATTTCCTCTTTCTAATTATATACATATACCCCTTTGAAATTATATATATATATATATATATACATAAGCCAGAGGCCTATACTATCGCTTGCCCGGTTGTCTTCGATATATGATGGATGGATGGATGGATGGACGGACTGCGGAATCCTGGAGAGTGGAAGGGAGAGAAAAATCTGGACGCTCAGAGCGAAAATGCCAAAGTTAAAGTCAAATTCACCTCGTGGACGAGAATGTGAGCACTCATCTTTGTTTCGTCCGCGGATGGCTAACATAACCCTATCTCCCCCCGCCCCCCACCGCCCCCACCCTCCAAACGCAACCCAAAACTTCAGAGTTGGTACCATAAATGTAGGCACCCTAAAGGGTCGTGCTAACGAGGTTGTAGAAATGCTTGAACGTAAGGAGGTCGATGTTTGTTGTATTCAAGAGACCAGGTGGAGGGGTGGGTCTGCTAGATTCATTGAGGGTAAAAAACGATGTTATAAGCTTTTCTGGGTGGGAAACGACGATGGGCTGGGTGGAGTAGGAATCATGGTAGCAGAAAAGTGGGCAGATAAGATAATAGACGTAAATAGAGTGAACGACAGAATAATTAAAATACGACTTGTCCTCAATAGAACTACGGTGACAGTAATATCTGCGTACGCACCCCAATCCGGACTGCCCGGCACTATAAAAGACAGATTCTATGAGACACTGTTGCTAACTACCTCCCAAATATCTGACAGTGACTATATAATTATTGCAGGCGACCTAAATGGTCACGTTGGACAACATTGTGACGGCTACGACGAAATCCATGGAGGCTATGGGTTTGGTACTAGAAATGAGGAAGGCTCCAGAATCCTGGAATTCTGTGATGCAAATAACCTAACTATCTGTAACACTAACTTCAAAAAACGTGACAATCACCTGATCACCTATAGATCCGGGGAACACACAAGCCAGGTAGATTATATCCTTACCAGAAGACGTGACAGAGTGTCTGTTGTAAACACTAAATCCCTCCCCCATGAAGAATGCACCTCCCAACATAGACTGATAATTAGCGACCTCATAGTCAGGACGAGACGTACTCGAAAGCAGAAGAGGACTATCCTCAGGAGGAAAATATGGAAGCTAAAGGACCCCACAGCCAGAAATAAATTTCAAAGCATATTACTTGATGCTTTCGACAGTAAGGAAGAGCATCTAGAATCGGACAATATAGAGGAACAGTGGGAATTTCTGAAAGCAAACCTGCTGTTGGCGACAGACGAAGTCTGTGGCTGGAGCAGGCCTGTAGGCAGGAGGAGAGTAACATGGTGGTGGAACAGTAAGGTGGAGGGGTCAATTAAGGCCAAAAAGCAGGCTTGGAAAGTATGGCGGGATGGGGGAAGTAGAGTAGACTATCAAGTGGCCAGGAGGGAAGCTAGGAGAGAAGTGTACTTAGCAAGAAGGGAAGCTGAGGAAAGAAAGTTCAAGCATGTTCTACAACGCGATGACCAAAAACGTGAGGTGTTCAGGATTGCTAGGCAATGCGTCAAGGAAAACCGTGATATTGTCGGGGAGAAGTGTGTACTTAACGATGATGGCATACTTGCCATCACCGACACTGATAAGAAGGTAGCTTGGAAGTGTCAATATGAAAGGCTACTAAATGAGGAGAATAAATGGGAGAAAGACAGTCTCCCCCATATCGACCCAATAGAGGGACCAGCAGTGTTAGTCGAGGGGAGTATAATAAGTAAGGCAATCAAGGATATGAAGACGGGTAAGGCGGCTGGGCCTTCGGAAATAGTTGCTGAGATGCTGAAGGCATCTGGCACGGTGGGACACACCATGGTCACCCGCATAGTTAACCAAGTCGTACAGAATGGGGTTGTTCCGAAGGACTGGCATAGCAGCATCATCGTTAACTGCTATAAGGGTAAAGGAGACGCCCTAGATAGGAGTAACTATAGAGGCATTAAATTAATCGACCAGGTCATGAAGGTCACGGAAAAAGTAATAGCGCAACTAATCAGAGAGAGAATTGACCTAGATGAAATGCAGTTCGGGTTTGTGTCAGGCAAAAGCACCACAGACGCTCTTTTCATAGTACGACAACTACAGGAGAAGTACCTAGCTAAAGGTAAACCCCTCTACTTAGCTTTTGTCGACCTGGAGAAAGCCTTTGACAGAGTCCCCCGCTCCATTATCTGGTGGGCTCTTAGAAAACTAGGCGTTGACGAATGGCTTGTGAGGGCTATACAAGCCATGTATAAAGAAACAGTCAGCAAGGTTAGAATTAACAACGAATATAGTGAAGAGTTTAGCGTAAAAGTTGGCGTCCATCAGGGCTCTGTTCTCAGCCCCCTACTATTTATTATTGCCCTTCAGGCTATAACAGAGGAGTTCAAGACAGGCTGCCCATGGGAACTCCTATACGCAGACGACCTGACACTCATAGCGGAATCAATGGCCGAGCTAGAGAAGAAATTCCAAACATGGAAGCACGGCCTAGAGTCAAAAGGACTTAAAATTAACCTGGCTAAGACCAAAGTTCTAGTTTGTAGGAAAGAAAACAAGGCGGCGGTCCCTTCTGGGAAATGGTCGTGCTCGGTGTGTAGGAAAGGCGTAGGTAGAAACTCCATTTTATGTCCTAAATGCAAAGTATGGGTGCATAAAAGATGTAGTGGGATCACAGGTAAGCTAACTAAGAACATAGATTTTACATGTGGCCGGTGTTCTGGTGCAATAAGTAGCAGCAAGTGCCCACAAAATACTAGCTCTTTCAATTGCGCAGAGGGTTCTATAGAAATAGTGGACAGCTTCCGTTACCTGGGCGATAAAATCAGCAGTGGGGGAGGGTGCTCTGAAAGTACTGTAGCTAGAGTCAGAACTGGTTGGAAAAAGTTCAGAGAGCTTATACCACTATTAGCTGCTAAAGGGTTCTCCCTAAAAATGAAAGGCAGGTTGTACGATGCCTGCATACGAACAGCAATGTTGCATGGCAGTGAGACCTGGGCATTGTGTGCAGAGGATATACGCAGACTAGAGAGGAACGAAGCTTGCATGCTCCGCTGGATGTGTAACAGTAATATACGTGAACGGCAAAGCATAAACGAACTAAGGAAAAAATTAGAGATAAGAGGGATCAGATGTTGTTTACTCGAGAGAAGGCTACGTTGGTATGGACACGTGATGCGCATGAAAGTCGATAGCTGTATAACAAAGTGCAGGGCAATAAAGATAGACGGTAGCCACGGAATAGGCAGACCTAGAAAAACCTGGGACGAGCTGATAAACTCCGACCTCACACACTTACACCTCTCCAAGACAATGTCACTGGACCGAGACCTTTGGCGGTACTCAGTAACAGAGAAGATCCGCCTTGCCAGTAGGCATCTCTAACAAAATACACCCCGTCCCGCCACCACCCCCACCCCATCCACACCACCCGTTCTATGTAAAGTTATGTTGGTGCCGCGCCATCCAGGCCGAAACAAATGAGATCGTGTAGGTGTCACGACAAAAAAACACACAGTCCACGCTGTAATGTGGCCGTGTAGGCAACACGGTAAAAACCTCCCAGACCCACACTGTAAATGTGGTTGGTGTTAGGAAGGGCATCCAACTGTAGAAAACCTGCCAGACAGTCCTATGCGAGCAAGACAATCACTCTTGCCTCAAGTGGGACTACCCCCGTCCAAACCCATGCAAGCGTGGAACACGGACGTTAAACGTTGATGATGATGATGATGATGATATATATATATATATATATATATATATATATATATATATATATATAGAGAGAGAGAGAGAGAGAGAGAGAGAGAGAGAGAGAAAGTTGCTATTACCAGCTGAAGTGAAAAGAGAGGACGGCAACGTTTCTATAATGGGGGTGTGGAGCTTTAAAAAATGTATGTATGTATATATATATATATATATATATATAATTATGTAATAAACAACACAATATAGTTATTCAATTACCCAAGGTTTTGCGAAGTTAGACGATTCTAACAGAAACGTCTGATATTGCCCAAGAAAACTTTTCTTTCCTTTATCTTTTCTACGGAAATACTTAACATTATATATATATATGCATGTGTAAGTGTGTGTATATATGTGTGTGTGTGTAAATGTATGTATGTGTGTTTGTATGTATGTATATATATCATCATCATCATCATCATTTTACGTCCGCGTTTCCCTGCTTGCAAGGGTGGATATATATATATATATATGTTCCTTGTCTAATCCATGCTAGCATGGAAAAATGGATGTTGATGATGATAATGATAAGATGGTTCCCCAGGGCAACTGCTAGTTATTGACATTTACTTTGAGAGGACCCTTCTGTCTTTTAAGAAGTCATGATCAACCTTGTTGAAGGCCTTTGCAAAGTCGAGATATATCACTTCTATGTTCAAACGGTCTAACAGCTGTCTGAGTATCCAGTTATAATGCTATAAGAGCTGCGTAAGATAACTTCTACCTGGGCAAAAGCCATGTTGAGTGTCAGAAGATCATTTTCCTTGAGAAAAGTGATCAGTTTCCTTCTGATGATTTGTTCCCTGATTTTGCTGATATGTGAGGTCATAATAACATGGGTTATTTGCGTGTATCTCATTGGAGGTGTGAAGACTTTTATATTTCTCATTCAGTACCTCACTTATCACTGGAAGTCTGCAGTCAGTGAGCTGGTTTGAGATTTTCGTTCTCTGTCTCATGGATTTTCTTGTCTCTGGGAATAATATTTTTGTGTTTGTAGCCCATTCCTTCCAGGGCATACTTGAGAAAATAAAAAACATAATGGTAGCATAATGAGTGAAATGTATGGAAGGAAAATTATGTCATTAGGTGAAGCAGGAAGAATGCAATCTTGCTATGAAAAAATTAGGAGACTAATATTTTTTTAGAATAACTAAATAACACACACACACACACATGTATACTACTTTTAGGTTGCTTTAGGGAAAGATGCTTGTGAAGGTTTCCTGTTTTAGATCACTTTACTGGGAATCTACCCATCGGTAACTGTTTAAGATATTTTACATGTATGTGTGTGTGTGCGTATGTGTGTATATATATATAGTGTAAATATATATATATATACAAAACTTTGATAGGTTTCAGCCAGTATTGACCCAGGCCAAATCTAATAGCACCACCTAAATAGCAAAGGTGAAAAAAATCGTGTGTGGAGAATTATACATGATAGTATATAAATGTCAAATAGTTTCAGAAATACCTCAGTGTATTTATATATTATATATCTGAAGAAAAAGGAAATTATTTAGGGAATGACAAGGTTTGGAAAGACAGACATTAACACAGAGCATATATAAGCAAAAATAGAGATGGAAAAAGAGTTTTAAAACTTTTCTAATACCCTACGCATGTTTCCAGAGTAATATAAGGGTATGCATTATACAGGTGGTCACTGATGATTTTACTAACTTGTATAAACGGAAAATAAACACATAACGGAAAATAAACACTAACTTGTATAAACGGAAAATAAACACATAAAAAATACCAAAAATAATGATATATTACTCTTTCTCCAGAGGCATTTAAAAATGATATTCAATTAAACAGAACATAACTGAAGTCAATTTCCATACTACAAAGAATGAAGTGAAGTTCATCATTGACTTAACCAAGTGCTTACTATTACTAGCGAAAAAAAAAAAAAAAAAATGACGGATATTTATTACGCTATTTATTACGCCACTAAAGGAATGCTATCTGTCAAGTGTATTTAAAAAAAAATTATGAAGGCAAAGTTTTCATTTAAAGGGAGATAACTAGTAGTGGCCATAATAAGATTTGAAAGATTTAGAAGCAAAGGGAATAAATACCATATAAGATTTTAGATCTATTTGAATACATCAACAAGCCAATATGATTAATAGAAAACGCACATTCATGATAAATATACCTAAGTATACATTTGAATACAACCCTATTAACTCAAAACATCCAGCACAATGAGACATATATATACACGCACATACATATACACACCTAAACTTTTATAAATAAATCCATACATATACCCACTTATGTACTGCCCCATATATAAATATATATATGTATGAACACACATTCAATACAAGCATATATACACAGATATGTTAATATATACATATATACATATCTATACACCCATATACAACCATACACACAGACACCCGTACATACATCTCTCTCTCTATATATATCTATATATATCTATATCTATATCTATATATCTATATCTATATCTCTATATATCTATATATATATTCCATCATATCTATATATATATATATATATATATAGTGACGAAACATAAGTCAATTGCATGAATTCATAATCCTTTATTTACTGCTATATATATTTCGATGATAGCCATTGAATGGCTATGACCTCATCAGTCAGTTAGTCAGTTCTTAGATATGCCAGCTCTGTGTTTATGGTGGTGATGGTATCAGAGCCTTGGGACATATATATATATATAATCTTTGGATTTTAGTCTTCACATCATCATCATCATTTTACGCCGCTTTCCCCTGCTTGCAAGGGTGGGACGGGAACTGATTCGGACTTGATTTCTACAGCTGGATGCCCTTCCTATCACCAATCTCATTTACAGTGAGTGCTGGGTGCTTTTTTTCCGTGGCACCTACACGTCCAATTTACAGTGTGGGCTGGATGCTTTTTTGCCGTGGCACCTCCACGACCACTTTGCAGTGGAATGATAGGGACCCCAGTCCTATCATCTCATTTCTACACCTGAGTAAACTGAAGCAATGTGAAATAAATTGTCTTGCTCAAGGAAACAATGCATCACCCGGTCTGAGAATTGAACTCACAACCTTTCGATTGCAAGGCCAATTTATTATTAATATTATTATCTTCACATTTATTATTATTACTATATATATATAAATTTGAAGAAAAGGGGAAGAATGACTTCTGGTGGTTCATGTTTTTTCATCATCATCATTTTACGTCCGATTTTCCCTATAATTTAAGTCTTTATGGATATTAATTCTAGTAAGTCCTTGTTAACTGTCTGTAGAACTTTCTTGCATTCAGTGTGATTTTCAAACTGGTCTGTTGTGTTGAAGATGTATATACATATATATATATATAGATAGATGGAGAAGATAGGGGGTCTGGGATACATACACATACATGCATGCATGTGTGTATAATTTCTTAATCCAACCACAGGATTCAATCAAAAGAATTCCTAGCTTTGCGAGAAACAATGTACTGAAAGAGCTGGTGGGGCTCGATCTTGCAGATGGCCATTTTCATCTTGATCAAACTGAGTAAGGAAGTGAGTGGTTTAGAGAAGTGAGGTGGGTAACTCAGGATGTCATGTTAATCTATTATTGCACAATATTTTCTTTCATAATCTATGCAGCCACCATAACAAGCTGGGTGTTGCAGAAACCACTCCAGTTCTTTAGGAACTATTTTGTTTACTTTGATTTTATTTGTTCAATCCTATATTCTTTATATATAATACAATAAAAGTAAGAATACATAAAATGACATGATTTTGTGTATGTCTATATGGTGTTATTTGGACTTGATCCTGGTTTTGATTTGATTTTCTCTATCATTGTGTATACATTTGAAAAAGTCATTAGAAATGTAGTTTTATAAACGCACACACGCACGCACGCACGAAAATATAATTATTTAAATAAGCTTGAAAATAAATTTTTTTTCTTACATAATTTAGGTATTCTATACATAGTATTAACCCTTTAGCATTCTGGCCAGAATTCTCTCACCCCTTTCTGTTCAAACTGGCAGTAACTGACCACTAATACTGATGTTAAGGTATCAAAATAAATAATATCAGTATCTCATAGATTTGATAATATGTGAGGTAAAGCCTTTATCGTGAAAATATAATAGTATATATATAGAGTAATGTAAATGTTAAAAGGTTAAATTTTTTTTTCTTTTGCTTTTATTTATTTAATTAACAGTAGTAAATTGATGTTTATAATAGAAAAATAAAAAAACATTTTTAGATTAAGAAGAAAGAAGATGTAAAATAAGAAAATATTTAAAAAAACGAAACGGAAGGGAAAGGCAAGGGCTCTAGGGTCACGGAAGATGGGGAAGGGGGAAGATAATTGGGCTTTGGGCCTAGGATGCACCCCGCAGACAAGATTGCAAAAGCATTCCCAAAGTGAAATATGTAAATAAAAGTGAAAATAGCTACTATCAGGATTGAAAATAGAATAAGGACTTGTTAGGAAATTAGATTTAGTTAAATAAAATGCTGCAATTTCTACTATTTCTATGTTTTCTCTTCTCGCAGGTTTGCTGTTAGGTGTTCCAGTTATGAAGAACATCAATGAATTACCATGGGAACGAACACTGGGAATTGTTACTGCTGTCATTTATGTTATATTCACTATGATTGCTGTCCTCATTAATATTCTCTATCACGATTATCCAAACACTGATTTAGATCCATGTGTTAAATAATCATCCTATTACTACTATGATTATTATGATTATTACTTCAATTGATCATCATTGTTATTATTAATCATTTTTCATCATCACCACCATCATCATCATCATTGTCGTTGTCATTATCATTCTTCTTTCTTTCTTTTCTTTTCTTTTTTTCCCTTTTGTCCTCCTTCTTCTCATCATATTAAGGTGGTGATTTGGAAGAATTGTGCAAGTGGCAGAAAAAAATGATTTGCAGTATTTGTTATGGTCCTTAGTATTTTGAGATCAAATCTTGCTGAAGTCAACTTTGCTTTATACCATTCTGTGGTCAATAAAATAATTGCTTATTTTGTGCCTAAATTAGAAATCATTATTACTGATGAAAAGGGCAGTGGATTGGCAGTATCGGTAGAGGGTCGGACACCATGCTTTGACACATAGAGTTACAGCCCTTGTCATTCTGAGTTCAAATCCCGCCGAGGTTAACTTTGCCTTTCATCCTTACGGGGTCGATAAAATAAAGTACCAGTAATGCACTGGGTAATTGCTGGCCTTGTGCCAAAAGTAGAAACAATTACTACTGATGAAAAGATTATTATTATGAGATCAACTTTGCCTTTCATCTTTCTGGGGGTTGATAAAATAAAATAGCAGTCAAATACTAGGGTTGATTTAATCAACCTATCTATTCCATTCAAATTATTGGGCTTGTGTCAAAAGTAGAAACAGTTAATATTATTATTATTATTTAGTTATGTCCTGAGTTCATATCCTGCTGAGATTAGCTTTGCCTTTCATCCTTATGGGATTGATAAAATAAAGTACCAGTAATGCAGCCCCCCCCCCCATTCCTGGCCTTGTGCCTAACTCAGAAACCATTATTATCTTACATATTTGTTTATTATTAATATATGGTGGCTTCTTACATTTCAATTGTTACCAATCATATTGTGTGCCTTAACAAAACAATGAAAATTCATAGAATATTATTTTTCAGAATTATATTTTCATTACCATAAATAGTTAATTTTATAATTGCTTTTAATTATTGTTTTCATAATTTTATTTATGATTATAAATATTAAAAAAAAAATGAAAAAAAAAAAATCTTCCAACATCAACAAAATAAATTCTGAATATACGAGAGGAGTTGTTGACTGAGTGATGAAAGTGCCAGCCTACCATTTCAATATTTAATGTATCTCAACCATAACTGGGGAGTGTTTCTGGTAATGCCACACAAACCTTTGTTGGCATCATTTTAGGTGGGAGTGATTCTCTTTAGCTCTTGTGGATGCAGATATAGCTGTGGCGTTAAAACATTTGCTTTACATTCATTTTATTCCAGGTTCAATGTCACTGCACTATCACATTGTGCTAATGACTTGTGCCAATGACCATGCTATGTAAGTAAGTAAAGTCGTATCGATAGAAACTGTGATGCATCATGGTTTCTGTTCCTTTTCTTCCACAAATCTTGAAGGTCCTACTAAGATCATGGCTAGAGCCCTTCCTCTGACTAGGCTATAAATAAATGAGCAGAAGATATTTGTCTAATATATCTTTTATAATTTACTTTGGTATAAACTATTCTTTCAACTGCCTTGTGTAGGGGGATTTGAAATTAAACAAATAAAACATTTGTCAATTTTATTGTTATTGCTGTTTACAGCAATATTGTTGATACTCTACAGTATCTATTTACTGCTAGGTGGGCTGTGCCATTTCAGAACTATCTTGACATGGCGAAAATACACTGTTGCTAACAGAATACAAATCATTAATATCTTGGCTGGCTGACCTTATCAATTTCATCAAAAATTCTCTAGCTTACTGGTTTTGTAGTGTCTACCTGGCTGTAAAACAATACTATGCAAAGGTACAGGTTTTTGCCTGGATAGGATGCATGGTGTATTCATTCCATGCAAATAACTATAAGCCAGTGACCTACAGTACCTACTTTGAGCTAAATGGATTCAGCCAGTGTTAATCCAACCAATGTCTTGCTGGTTTTGGGATAAATTATCAGCTGCTCAGCTGGTAGTCTCAGTCTCTATCATCCCAATCATCTACACTGTCATTAATGGGTTAGAGGTTAATTTTACATTTATTCATTGCACAGCAATGTTTCAGCCATCTTAACCCTTTCGTGACCATATTTCTAAAGAACTTATTTCATTTCAATTAATTAATGAAGACTTTTGAGTGATTTACTAAAATGATGCATTATTTAATTACTTACTTAGAGGGCGGTGGATTGGCAGTATCGGTAGAGGGTTGGACGCCATGCTGTGCAGTACAGTTACGTCCCTTTATGGATTGAGTTCAAATCCCGCCGAGGTTAACTTTGCCTTTCATCCTTACGGGGTCGATAAAATAAAGTACCAGTAATACACTGGGATAATTGCTGGCCTTGTGACAAAAGTAGAAACAATTATTTAATTACTTACTAAGATAGTAACTTGACTTATCTAAAAACATTTTGGAAAATTTCAATTCAAATAGGGACCTATTAAAATGGGTGATTATGTTTCACAGAAGGAGAGTTAGTTTTGGCTGGGCTGGTATCAAATTAGTTAAATACTCATTTCTAACATAGGCACATGACTTGAAATTTTGAAGGAGCGGGAACAGTTGATTATATCAATTCCAGAAGGTAAAGAAACACTTGTCAGTTAAAAGGCAATTATAAAGTCTTCTTGATACCTACAAGCAAAAACCTGTACCTTTGCATAGTATTGTTTTACAGCCAGGTAGACACTACAAAACCAGTAAGCTAGAGAATTTTTGATGAAATTGATAAGGTCAGCCAGCCAAGATATTAATGATTTGTATTCTGTTAGCAACAGTGTATTTTATTCAAAATTGTGGAAAATGTCAGATTCAGTGGCTCATAATTTTGTTGATCTTCTTTGAAATTTCAGCAAAGGTTATAGCCAAAATGTGGAAGGGTATACAGAAAGGTATACATCAGCATTAAGAATTCAACACCTGCAGCTAAGACACTAAAATAAGTACCATCAAGACACGGTGGCCTAGACAACTCATTATATCTACTTCCCTTACAAATGAAATTTACCTTACACTAACGAATTGATTATAGAAGGGATGGAATTTATGGTGAGTTCCCAAATTAAATCTGAGGTAATATATTTCCACATAAAGTAGAAGAAAGTATTTCTGTCTATGGAGCGCAGCTGAAACACCACTCTGATCTAGGTGTGGAGTCTGTCATACTCTCCTCATCCCACTTCTTTCTTCCGTTGCCTATTAGTCCTTGCTCTTTCCCTCCTTTTCCTCTTATTTATGGCATTTATAAGCCTTTCCAATGCTGCTTTCTTTTTCAGTATTTTTGAGGAAAAGTTCTAAATCTCTCTATGTATCTAAATTACTTCAATAAAGATTTTTGAAAAGATATTTAAAAAAAAAAAAAAAAATTAAGATTATTCTCAGAACTCAAGGAATTAAGAAACTGCTTTCTATTTTGTCTTTCAAACTAAACAAACTATTAACAGGGAACATAGATTTCACTGTTGATTAACTAAAACAGTTGCTGAATCTTGTTTTTGCTGCTCATCTAGTTTATTCACACTTTGATTATTATTTTCAAAGTATACAGTAGCAAAACAATGTAGATCACAATATGAGTTCTTAGTGACTTAAATTTATCAGTTTTCACTCACTGTGGAACTCATTTCACCTCTTGTTTTGTTAATGTCCTTCAGAAAGCCATAAATCAGACTCTTGCCATATGCAAGGTTTTGTATCTAAGCAAAAAGAAAAAAAAATCATTATTACTAATAGTGCGGTGGATTGGCAGTATCGGTAGAGGGTCGGACACCATGCTTTGACACATAGAGTTACGGCCCTTGTCATTCTGAGTTCAAATCCCGCCGAGGTTAACTTTGCCTTTTATCCTTACGGGGTCGATAAAATAAAGTACCAGTAATGTACTGGGTAATTGCAGGTCTTGTGCTAAAAGTAGAGACAATTATTACTAATAGTGCTTATCAATCATCATATCAAAATTCTCAAAATGGTCTGATTTTTTAAAAAGGTCTTTGTGAGAACAAAGAAATTATTGTTAATTAATAAATAAATTAACTAATACCTTAACCCTTCACACAAAGTAAAATATTTCGTTTTAATCATTTTCTAACCCAGAAAAAAAGAGAAAAAAAAAAAAAATGTTCTTCCTAATAATCATCTTTTTCTCCCTGTTTTCATATATATATATATATATATATATATATATATATATATATATATATATATATATGAAAACAGGGAGAAAAAGATGATTATTAGGAAGAACATTTTTTTTTTTTTTCTCTTTTTTTCTGGGTTAGAAAATGATTAAAACGAAATATTTTACTTTGTGTGAAGGGTTAAGGTATTAGTTAATTTATTTATTAATTAACAATAATTTCTTTGTTCTCACAAAGACCTTTTTAAAAAATCAGACCATTTTGAGAATTTTGATATGATGATTGATAAGCACTATTAGTAATAATTGTCTCTACTTTTAGCACAAGACCTGCAATTACCCAGTACATTACTGGTACTTTATTTTATCGACCCCGTAAGGATAAAAGGCAAAGTTAACCTCGGCGGGATTTGAACTCAGAATGACAAGGGCCGTAACTCTATGTGTCAAAGCATGGTGTCCGACCCTCTACCGATACTGCCAATCCACCGCACTATTAGTAATAATGATTTTTTTTTCTTTTTGCTTAGATACAAAACCTTGCATATGGCAAGAGTCTGATTATATATATATATATATATAAGTTGATTGTGTATGGCATGTTCTTCATACATACTGGAGTATGACATATATGAGGTACAAGAGACTTCACACATTTAATTAGCTATTACTGCATTATATATCAACAATAATTCTAATTATTTTAGTGCAAATGATTCTTATTTAGTCACCATCCTAGCATCTATTGGTTCCAAGTTCAATTCCACTGAGTGCACTTAGAGCATAGTTTGAGGCTGCTCTGAAGTGAAACTAGATAGGTGAAAGTTGTGTGGAAACCTGTCAGATATAGTGTATTAATGCATGTTCATGTTTATTCATTATCCATTTAATATTCTTCGCTATCTAGACCTTGGGTGTTATTAGCAGAGTTGATTCTGTTACAAACATTCAGACCAATTCTTCAATCTCAGGATAATCCATGAGTCGTAGTTTCTTCTTATTTTTGCCCCCACAGTCAAACAAGGCTGGTGTTAGAAAAAGTTACTCATTTCTCCTCTGATTCAACTGTATAAGAAGAAAAAATATTGAGCAAGTTGTCAGGGATGAGATTTGAGGTGAGGAAAATTGGGTTTAATACTTTATTTTCATAGTTTTCAATTGCTACTTTATTGCATCTGTTGAATACTTCAGATGATCAACATGAAGAGATAAATATTTATGTGTGGAAGCTAATAAAGTAAAATACTAATTGACACATATTTTAAGTGGAAAAAAATACAAAAAAGTTTGGTATTCATGTCATATTTGATTTTTATTGCTCTTTTTTTTTTTTAAATTCTAAATACAAGTGTTAATAAAATAAAATAAATTAAGTATTTTTAAGAGAAAATACTTACTAAATTTTATATTTCATTACTTTAAAAAAAAAAAGCTAATGGAAATAAAGCCTGCTGAAATCTTTGCGATATGGTTAATTCATATATTAACTTCAACGTGACCATTTTCTACATTTCAACTTTGCAAATTTAATTATATATAAAGTTTAAAGTATTAAAGTATCAATATGAAACACCAGTCGTTTCCTTTTTTTTTTTTTTTTAAATAAATTAATATTTATTGAATTTGAACAGCAAACGTTGATTCTAGAAAAGAAATTTAATTATATGAAAACACTGAGTTATCTCCCTTAGATCACAAATACCTATTTAAAAAAAAAACAAATTATTCAGATACCCTATGAATTAATTTGTGACTAATCCCGTCGAGGTTAACTTTGACTTTCATCCTTACGGGGTCGATAAAATAAAGTACCAGTAATGAACTGGATAATTGCTGGCCTTGTGCCAAAAGTAGAAACAATTATTTTCTTACGACACGTACGGGAGACAACTCTGGAAAACAAACATTTTATTGACATATTTCGCATAGTAAACAGGAAGAAAAAAATGAAGAAAAGTGAGGAGGCTGACTCGTTGTCTAAGCGTAAATCTCAGCTGCTCCTCCACGACAAGATGGCGAAAGCATTGCCACGGAGAACAGCCTGTGACACTTACTGCATTAGCCCCTCCACCTCAGTCGAGATGCACTCCTCCTAATTGTGCTTATTGGAGTTTATACTGTTGCAAGCATAGGGGTCAGGTCACCAGTTTGAGGATCTCTCTCTCTTTCCTTCCCGCTGGCCATGGAGGCTCCTGAAATAGATGAGTATTGCATTTCGCCACAACAAAGTGATAAAAAAAAATGCATTCCACTCATATAAAGTATATCATAATTACAACCCCTTTATCTGAGATGGTGGGATGTGATTTAAATCGGATTTGTGTGCTATTTCTAGCAAGTGGATAGTGGCCTTTCTATGGTGGCATTTCGTTGTGTTTTGATAGGAGACATAACATCTTTTTAGTTGTTTGTCGCTAATAGGTACTTGGTCTTGATTTATATAAAATAACTTTTGCTTAATTCTACAGAATGAATGAGCTTACAGTTTTTACGAGCTCTCCAGAACTGTTATTGGAAATGCGGTTAACATTAAATTTGAAGCGGGGTGCTGTGAAAATTGATAAGATTCATGTAGATACAGCAAGGAAGGAAGATAGATGAATAAGTGTTTAAGTGTTATAATTAAATGTGTAGGGTATGTTGGTGTCGGTTATCGAATCTCCATGTCTTCATTGCAGAAACTGCTTATCTGTTCATGTAAATCTTTACGCTAACAGTCTCTGTTTCCCATCAAGGTTTCCCCTTCGAAATTATCACCATTAATTGTCCTCTGAAAATTATTTTCTTGGATTGAGAATGTCTCGTGATGAATGATATTCTAAATTATTGTGGAATAGCAAAGATGCTTCTAATACAGCGAAACTGTAGTCGCGACTTTGAAGTAAATTAAGTAATTCTTTATCTTGTTTGCTTTCCCCATTTATGATTTTACATAAATGTTTTGTATAATACTCTGACTAATTGATTATTTAATTAATTAATTGAGCAAAACCGGTAACTCATGGACACCCTTATATGTATGTCCATACTTCTCTCTCTCTCTCTCATTATATATATATATATATATATATATATATATATATATATATATATAAATAAGTATGTATACGTACATACATATATGTATACAGACGTACAGTAGTATGTATATATATACATACATGCACACATATATATATGTACGTATGGGTTTACCGAACATTTATTATAATGTTCGGTTTGTTTGTAAACAAACAGCCCGAATTACGCCGTACAGTGCTCGGCAACCATATTTTTCGGTATACCCGGCCGACTAACTCACTCGATATGCAAATTAGTCTGCTCAGCCGTTAATATGCATAAGGAAAGTATATACTTTCAGACGTTCAATCATCTGACAGAAAGGTATACGATGCTGACGATAGTTAATAAGCTTGAAACTAATACATCGTTCCTGTGTCAGGGCGACGATGGTTGCCGAGCACTGTACGGCGTAATTCGGGCTGTTTGTTTACAAACAAACCGAACATTATAATAAATGTTCGGTAAACCCATACGTACATATATATATGTGTGCATGTATGTATATATATATATATACATACTACTGTGCGTCTGTACACATATATGTATGTACGTATACATACTTATATTTAGGCATCAGCCGTACTAAGAGTGAGAAATGAAATTTCGTTTCATTCTTTTCCATTTTATATATATATATATATATATATATATATATATATATCACATATACGCCTATATATAAATATATATAGGAAAAAGTATGACACCGACAGCAGAGCTCAAGCCGTTTCGACGGCTATTTCTGGACTGAATTAGAATTTTTAGCCTGGTGAATAAATAGCCGAACTTGTCAAGGGGTACTTCCTTATATGGGAAGATTGTAGTTGTCAAGAAGATTGGTAAATATTTGTTGTAAACACAAATATATCTATCATAGCATTTGGTGGCAGGTAGGGGTGGCTGAACTTGCCTGTAGAACAATGGGGAATGAGTGGAGTTGGTCAAGCGTTGAAAGTGATATGTATACAGCAGAGTCTAAGGATAGTGTATGAAATGGATGAGGGAGGTTATAGAATAGGTAATTCGAATGAGAGTAGGAGACAATAAAAGATAATAGAAAGAAATAAAAAAATATATAAAATTAGATAGTGAGAAATGAATAAAAAAAATCACAATGCTATCTTACAATTACAGGTTAATAAGTTGAGAATAGAAAAAAATTGTAGAAATGGAGTAGTAACAAAACTGATACAAAATTAAAGGGGTCTAACACATCTGCTATAAGTAGTTAGTAAAACGTATTCGGCCAATTCTATCTTAAATTTACAGGGGTGGGAGAACTGATGCTACAGAGGCCCGATGGGCTGCATCGGGGTAAGCGAAAGGGGAAAAGCAGACGAGGAAGAAAATAGGGGGTGGAAGGAAGTGATAGGATGAGATAGGGGGAAGAAGACGTAGAGGAAAAGAAAAGAGATACACCTACCTATGTAAGCTGTGGTTTCCCCTAACTTATTCGGCCAGTGTGTGTGTGTGTGTATGGGGTGGGGGTGGGTGGGGGTATCAGCCCTTGTCTACCCACCCGGGTCGTTATGGGGTTTGAGGGCGAGGTAAGTCTTACGCAATCTGTATTTGCATGCGGTTACCAGTTCGTCTTTCTTGTTTAGGAGTTGGTCCTTCGAAAACAGCATTTGTAATGTTTCCTCCGAGCATAAGTTACACGGACGGCGTCCTCCGGTGTAAGAGTTAGCTCTGGACAGTAAGCTCCAAGTGAGATTGTAGGTTATATTATTATCTTGGAGGTCCCAGATGTGGCCCGAAAGAGTAGTGGCATAACGCCGGACCGGATTTCGGAAAGTATGTCGGTATTGATAGAGCCGGGTCTTGAAGTAAGGCGCATGTTCGTCGAATATCTGCTCATTAGCGGACAAACGAGAAATGCGGAGGGAGATGTTTTTAACCAGGTTATTGGTGAGGAGGACGCCGTCCGTGTAACTTATGCTCGGAGGAAACATTACAAATACTGTTTTCGAAGGACCAATTCCTAAACAAGAAAGACGAACTGGTAACCGCATGCAAACACAGATTGCGTAGGACTTACCTCGCCCTGTCATTATAAGATAGCATTGGCTGATTATTAACTATCTATAGCAGTGGTGTTAGAGCCCCTGTAAAGCCAGCTTTATAAAATTCTTTCACTACTTTCTCGTTTTTAGTATTTTTCCCATTCTCCACCTATTAAATCTTTCTAGAGCTTAGCAATACCAATGAGATATTTGGTGATTGTGGAAATGGAGTAGTAACCAGAAATTGTTTTTATATATTTATTTCCTTATTTTTATATATTTATTTCCTTATTTATAATGGTTTTTTTTTACTCCCTTTCAATTTACCTATTCTTTCAACTCCCCTTCCTCTTCTCCAGTACACTTTTTCGACCTTTTATACACTATCCTTAGAATCTGCTGTATAGATTTCACTTTCAACGCTTGACTGGGTTTCCCCCACTCTCTCTTTGTTCTACCGGGAAGTTCAGCCACCCCTACCTCCCACCAAATGCCATGATAGATTCATCTGTCTCTACAACACATTTTTGACTAATCCTTTTGACAATTACTATCTTCCCATATAAGGAAATACCCCCTGAGAAGTTCGGCTATTTATTTACCAGGCTAAAAATTCTCATTTAGTCCAGAAATAGCCGTCGAAACAGCTTGAGCTCTGCCGTCGGTGTCATACTTGTTCCTATATATATATATATATATATATATATATATATATATATATATATATATATATATATATATATATATATATGTAAGTAGAAGGGGTATTTAATTTGTTGCAAGTCCGACAAATATAAATGTTTATAACTGATTTAGAGCACTCAACAGTTTCCTTGAGTAAATATTCAATGATATTACTATCCAGAGAATATTCAATGATATTACTACTATCCAGAGAATATCCAACCGATAAGGTATGATTTTCATAGGTATGTCTCTATTTATAAAACAAACTTTGTATTTTATCTGAGGAAAGCGTACCAATGTGCTTTGGTACCCTTGAAATATATATAATAAAACAAATATGGTTTTATAAATATAATTTCCATTTATTTAATATCATTGTATATATATAAATATATATATATATATATATATATATATATATATATATATATATATATATATATATATATATATATATATATATATATATATATATATATATAAGAATTAAAA
Source organism: Eledone cirrhosa (assembly GCA_964016885.1). Classification (NCBI taxonomy): domain Eukaryota; kingdom Metazoa; phylum Mollusca; class Cephalopoda; order Octopoda; family Eledonidae; genus Eledone; species Eledone cirrhosa. The sequence goes on along the minus strand of OZ024740.1, from coordinate 389,100,995 downwards.
TACTAGAGTGTGTTGGAGTTACACACCCTCTTCGTATTATAGAAATGACAGTAAAAGTATAGCTCAATGTAATTAAACAGAGCCGAAGAATTATGAAAATAAACCAAAGAAGCCTTCAATACATCAAAAGTCTTTATTAGCCAACAATGTAGACTCATCTGTCCTTCCAAGTCCGATATAGCCATAATTAGTAAGAAAATCCTTGACCTTATTATACCAGATGTTAGGGAGAAGGTTAATTTTAACCTATGGGGAACACTAAGGAGGTTATAGATTAGTTCACTGGTATTGATAAACTTGAATCTAGTAGGTTTATCCAGTTCGATATTGATGCCTACTACACATCGATTTCACCCATCCTCCTTAACAAAGCCTTAATGTTGGCCATGAGAGTGTCCAGCCTTACACGATCACAGGTAGATATTATATTAGCAGCCCGTAGAACTATCATTAATTTTGAGGATACATTTTGGACCCGTAAAAACACGCCCAACAATTTCGACGTTACAATGGGTTCGAGTGATTCGGCCCAGGTAACTGATCTTGTTGGGCTATTCCTCCTAAATGAACTATATGTTACCTTTCCGCACCTTAAAGGCGGACTTTATCGTGACGATGCATTGTTTGTGATTAACTCTAGCACCAACAACGTCGAGCATAATAAGAAGAAGCTTTATAAGTTTTTTAAAAGCTATAACCTTTCGATCACGATAGATAGAAACGACAGAGCGGTCAACTTTTTAGATGTGACTTTGGACTTGGTCACTAATAGTTTTAAACCCTTCCATAAGCCTAATGAAATACTCTCTTATGTTAGTCCCAATTCTAACCACCCCAATCTATGATAGGCTCTATAATTAATGGTGTATCTAATAGGATTTCCACACTCTCTAAGGACGTAGGAACATTTAATGCACACGCAGAGTACTATAATAATGCCCTAGCTAATTCCGGTTACTCTGGTAAAATACATTATAATAATAGTAACCTTAGAAAATCTCCGCTTACTTATAATAATAATAACATAATATCCCATAATATGGCTATGAATGGGAGTAGAAAGCATAGGAATCGTAGAAATTACATAGGTGTATCTGAACCCATCCATAAATTAAGCCACCGGACTCGTAATAGGGAATCTAATACTTCTAGGAATCAAGTCGAGCCCTCTGAGCGCTCACTTAGTGGTAATGCTTTTGCTAAATCTAATTCCAATAGAGTTGTTTCTACTGATCCTATTATTAGCCCTAATCCTTTTGTTATGTTTCCAGATAGCAGCAGATATACTAATGGTAGAAACAGAAAGAGACATAATGGAGTTTCGGCTGATTCTAATAATGTGGTTTTAACTAGTCCTTGTAGTAACCCAAATATTAATAAGGGGATATTAGATAACGGTAGAGTTGGTAAGGATAACAATAGAAGGAGACTAAATACTTATTTTAACCCGCCATATAATCAGGAAGTATTAACTAACATCCCTAGGTCTTTCTTTTCTATCTTAGAGAAAAATTTCCCTCCTACTAATAAATATCATAGTATTTTTAATAAAAATGTGATTAAACTTTCATTCTCTACCACCCCTAATATTAATTCTCATTTAGCTAGCACTAACAATGGAAAAATTAGGGATGGATACTCCTCTCTACGTACTACTAATCTGAATAGATCCATAAATACCTTACCTCCTGAGCAGACCTTATCTCATAGTAACCCTACGTGTGATGCATCACCACTTCAGTCGATCAATAGCACCCGGAAGTGTAACTGTAGAGTGAGTGCTAACTGCCCTTTGAACGGTAACTGCCTCTCTAAGAACATCGTTTATGCTTGTGTAGTTAAAACCAATTCCTCTAATAGCACATATATAGGCTCTACATCTAACACTTTTAAGACTAGGTTTAATTCTCATATCTCTAATTTTAAACATGGTAAGTTTAAGAATTCGACTTCTCTAGCACACCATATCTGGGATCTTAAGGGGGGATAATATACCATATAGCCTTAATTGGCGTATAGTAGCACGCTCTAATAACCTTTCAACACATACTAGATTTTGTAATCTCTGTATCCTTGAGACCCACTCTATAATTTTCTCTAGGGAAACCTTACTTAATAGAAAGTCTGAGATATTCTCTTCTTGCCCCCACGCCATTTCAAATTCTTACTTTTATTATAAACCTAAAGGTTCTAGTAGTGTAAATTGTATCAATTAGCTGCTATATTCCCTTATCTTTTTAGTTTAGGTTCATTTTGTTTACCACCATCATTATCATCATTATTATTATTGGTTTTTAACAGCTTTTCATTCTGGCTTTCATAGTCTTTTGGCTACCATACCATATCTATCTTCTTAAATATTATATTTTCACTATTAACACATTAAGAGTTTATATCTGATTATATATTTTATTTTATATTATTTTATTTTTATTTTATTTCATTTTATTTGGATTCTTCTTTGGATAACTACCCCCACCCCCACACACTTGTCATTCGCCCCTTCATATATACTATAATTATATTCTATTCCCTTTTATGCTCCTTTCTATTGTATTATACAGTATATTGATTATGATTTTATGCTCCTTCGTATCCTCCATATATTTCTTTTTTCTGTCCCCATTGGCCTACCCTAATTCTATTTAAAGTCTGTTTAGTAGATAACGTTATTCAACTGATAGTTGAATATTTCATTCTTTTCCAGATGTTTTTATAGTCATATCTTTAAATTTAGAGATTTCGATTACTTAAACCATAGCTAATTTTGTATTGACTTATTATGTATTTTAGATACTTTCAATATTAATTAATTTAATGGGGTTTTCTAGTCATTTATCCGGATTTGTTTCCTAAATTTTTTACTTAACTGCATGTGACACCTAAGTAAATACTTTTATTTTTATTTTTCGATTTCCGGTTGATTTTGTTTATATATTTATACTACCGTGCGTAGTTTTCTGTCTGGTTCTCACTCACTTATTCACAAATGTCTCTCCACGTAATTATGTATATTATACTATGTTCAATATTTTATATTGAAGTTTTATATCATTCCACTCTTTGTAAACGTACTACTGATCTTTATTATTTACCGATTATTAAATGTACCATTATGCTATGTTAAATTTTGTAAATTCTGTAATATGTTTGTATTTTCATAATTTTTGTAATGTTTGGATAATATTTATTTACACCAATTGTATAGAAATTTGACATCCATCTGTTTTTCTTGCAATGGTTTTCATATTTTTCCAACATAATTTTTCCAACATAATTTAGTTCTGTACAATATTTTTTCTCACCTGGTCTGTAACTCTATATGATTTGTTAAGTTATATGCCATCATACTTTAATATTGTTATTATAGTGTTATTGTAACATCTATATTGTTTGTGCAAATTAACCGGAGATTATCTATTATATAATTATATAGTTTTATTATATATTATATGTTTACTTTTAATCTTTTATTCTTCATTTATTCTTCATTTTATACTGTAAATAATATATGTATTATATTTTTATCCTTATTTTTATTTTTATTTTTATTTTTATTCTTCTTCTTATTATTATTCTTATTTATATATAAACTCTTAATAAGGGTTAGTTTGTGCTTGGATTGATGGGAATGTGTATTGATATATATGTATATGCGTGTACATATGTATATATATATATATATGTATATTGGGCCTTTTAATATTATTATTATTATTATCAATTATATTATATTATATTATATTATACATAGTGCAATAATTCCCGCTCTATATTACCACCTTTGTTTAGCTTTAGTTTTTGCATTGGACTATATTTGTAATATGGTTCAAAATGTTATTCACTTCCTTAGCAATTTTTACTTGATATTTTCCTATGCTTTAATGTTTGTACACTCCATATTCTTCTGAGTTTTTTGGCTTGTATTGGCCGATAGTGCTTCTTATAGCTTTAATTGCTCTGATGAGTCCTTAATAGGACGAAACATTGTTGGCTAATAAAGACTTTTGATGTATTGAAGGCTTCTTTGGTTTATTTTCATAATATATATATATATATATATATATATATATATATATATATATATATATAAGTTTATCCCGGGTTCAATAGGGGGTAACCACAGTAAGTAAAGTACTCAATACAAAGCAGAATATAAATATTTAATATAGAAAAGGGTTCTACAGCGCTAGACCTGTTTTATTCGGGAAAAATCATCAATACTTTTAAAAGAATTCCCTTTTCTTTAAACCCATCAACCAATAACCACCCTCTCCTACCACCAGAAAAGATATAAATACCACCATATTGCTTGGACAGTCGGCTTCCTGTTGATTTCTCACGAATGAAACAGTTCTAGTCCTGTAGAAGCTCTCTCTCTCTGTATATATATATATATATATATATATATATATATATATTCAGTAATTTTGTTCTACATTCCTTACAGTCGAGTAAAAAAATTAGACTGAAGTGACGTCTTCTGCTTTTTATAGTAATCCTGTTTACTTGTCAATCTTTTGCTACGTTTCTTGCTGACCACCACCCACGTCATATTTTTCTTCTTCGAAATTATCACCAGTAACGGTCACTTGAAAATGTTTTTCTTCGATTGAGAATGTCTCTTGATGAGCTGTGATATCTCACAGCGAAGGCTATCCCAAATTATAGGAATATCCAAGCTGCTTCATACACAGCTTCGGGACTTCGAAATAAATTAGGTAACTTTTGATCTTGTTTTCATTTCCCACGTTTATTCACTTGGAGTCGATAGAGTAAATGCTAGTTATATACTACAGGGCATTTAAGCTATAAAGTATTAGAAATCCGGGTTAAATGACAATTAGTATTCGTTTAGGACCTAAACGAATAGGTCGACGTCTTTTAAGATGATTAAGATAAGAACAGTAGATGACCTGGATTTGAATCAAGCAACTGCGCATTTATTCTACAAGCTTTTAGTCTTGTATCATTGTTACAGTTTAATACTGAAATATCAAGTTATGAAAATTCAGCCAAGGTTGTACAAAAAAGGAAAGAGTTAGTTCTAAAAAGAATAGAACTAACACTAATCGTTTGTTTAAAGTCACTCTTGGCTTATGCCAAGTAATGTTCTGCGAGGAAACTAAAGATTGCATTAAGCTACTTGTCGTCCACACAAACCTGAACGGTTAGGTGTGTGTAGAGAAGTTGAAATTAGGTCCTAAAAATAGTATGAGAAAACTGACACTAAAAGATTGGGTTGAGACGACAAACATTAAAAATTGGTCGGACAGAAGCAATACCAGATCATTGGAACATCATGCTAAGTTGAGACAACAGTTTTTAAATGCAGTCATCGACCGGTATTGAATGTGTGATTTAGCATTCTAGAAACAGTTAGCCAATAAACCAATAGGAGAATCTCTAGGTGGTCATTCGACATGCTAAAAATAGCATCCAATATACCTCAGATTCCACCCTAGCAGGATAGACTCAACCTTTATTGTAATTGTGGAATGTTTACGGTTGGAATGCTGTAGATTGTGGTATGCTCTACTAGCCTCAAAACAGAATTGCGGTTATGGTGGACGTCATCATCATCATCATCATCATCATCATCATCATCATCATCAACAACAACAGCAACAACAAATCAACAAAGTTTAGTTGCTGGGATAATTATCGCGACGTCGGTGTAAGTGAACTGTAAATCATTTCCCCGAAGAATTCGACGTTAACGACTATACCTGACCAATTTGTAAACATAGCCACGAAATTTTCCTGAAACCACATCCTACCTCACCATTCTCCGGGGTAACACCTTCTCCATTCTCTCCACCGGGTCTGTGGAGAGGCCAGCACATGGGTCCTCATTTTCTCACCATACAGAGAGATGGAGGCGATGACAGTGGGAGTTCGGCTCTTCCACGTTTGGACTATATCCTTATGGTTGTGTTCATTAAGCAGTTAATGAGTCTGTTTATGTATAGTCAGGGTTGACATGGGGTTAAACTACAAGAACAACAGCAATACAGGTATAAAAATGAAAATGTTATATCTGTTATATGGTATTCTAATTACTTGCATTGATTCCAAGATTGAATTCTTGATATATTAACATGTTAAATAAGAAAAGGGCAGACGGGATAATGATATTCTGGACATACTTCTGAAATGACGAAATGGTCACGGTTGAAATATTTTTGACCATATTTCGGCTTAATCAGTATCGACTATGGGCTAAACAATAAATACAACCGCAAGCAGTTTGATGTAAATTTATACACAGGAATGTACATCTAGTAGATGTCTGTGGTTTGAAATGTGTCAATTTATGTCTTTATAATACATGTATTTATCATACATTCTCGTACATTCTCTGGCCATTTTTTTACTTTGCATCCATTTTTAATCGATTTATGAGATTTGTTGTTTCTATTCTTAACCTAACAATATGTCAATACACACAGACAGAGAGATCAAGGATAATCGACCTGACATAGTAATCAAATAGCATCAGGAAAAGACATTTCTTCTAATCGACGTATCATTCCAAACAGATAGCAGTATCATTCATAAAGAAATGGATAAATTATTCAAATATAATGATCTGGAAAAAGATAACCTGACTGTCGATGATGAAAACAGAAACTATTCCTATAACAATATGTGCCTGGGGTATGATAAAACACGTTTACACACATACACTGACAGATTGACTAGTACATAACCCAAACCTCAGGATTACAAATAAACTCAGCACACAAACAATAGCTTTCATATGCACTACATACATATAACAATACTTTCAATATAATAGAAACAACATAGCACATACTGAAGACAGTAACATCATGTAATAAAAAAGGACGATGACGATATTGATGGTGGTGGTGATAATAATAATTTCTACTAAAGGCACAAGGCCAGCAATTTGGGGTGGAGGAGGGGAATAGTCGATTAAATCGACCCAGTGCATTACTGGTGCTTTGTTTTATCGACCCCGTAAGGATGAAAGGCAAAGCAAACCTCGGTGGGATTTGAACTCAGAACGTAAAGGGCAGTAAATATGCTACAGAGCATGTTGGCCGGCGCCCTACCGATTCTGCCAATCCACCACTCTTATATAATAATAATTGTTTCTACTTTTGGCACAAGGCCAGTAATTACCCCAATGCATTACTGGTGCTTTATTTTATCGACCCCGTAAGGATGAAAGGCAAAGTTAACCTCAGCGAGATTTGAACTCAGAACGTAAAGTGTCATAACTCTATGCTGCAAAGCATGGTGTCTGACGCTCTACCGATACTGCTAATGTGTGTGTGTGTGTTTGCGTGTGTGTTGAATGCTTAACTGTTGGTATTCTATCATTAGTAGACATTGATATAGGTAGAAATATGCATATTTTCATGACTATATGTATGTGTGTCTATAGATGTACGCGTGTGTATTATTAATTTTTTATGTCATTAGTGATCATTTATACATACAAAAACGTGTTAAAAACGCGTGTTAATATTCAAATTAATATAAAAACGGGATGAGGGGCAAATATAAGATATAATATATATAGATTGATGACCATGAGTACCTTCTGTTTCTGTACCCTCTTTGTCCTTCACAACCGAGTAATGAAAATTATTTGCTCCGAAGGTGCCTGTGAGCAACTTATATGTCGGAGTGAGTATGAAAGAGTTAGTCTCCCTCTAGTAGTTAATGTATAATTGTTCGTAGTTTAACGAATTATTATTTTTTTTACTAACTATTTATCGCTTGTATGTTTCACTTAGATGAAACCTATGTTCTTCATAATCCACAATTTGTCTCTTCAGTCTTCTTTCTTAGCTACTTTAAAAAGTCCATCCGTTCCACATTGGCCTTACGAAGCACTCAAATTTGTGATTTCCCAAAATGATATGGGTTTCTCTTCGCACGGTCTGCTCAAATTTTGTTGGGGTTAGTTTTTCTTATGACACTTTCTATACTTTTCTCTGTCCTCGATCAAACAGTTTACTACCCGTGTTCATTATACATGTCCTCTTTATTATGGCAAAACTGGTATGCTTTTCCAAAGTAAAATTGAGGTGAGGGTTGGATGTGACATCTAATGGGTATAAAGATGCAGGAAAAGTACGAAGAAGGGAGAGATAGGGAGAAAGAATTATCAATATTTCACTTAGTGATGACTATCAACTGATAGCAGGTTGACTGATAAAATGACAAGTCAGTCAATCATATTGATGGCCTCCCCACAGCCCCGGCGGACAAAATGGAGAAGGCGTTTCCCCGGAGGGCGGCAAGGGAGACGCGCTGGAAGAGCTATTCCAACTCGCGAGGGTCACACCTGCAGCTGGGCAGCCCAGCGCTTGGGGTAAAGAAACCCTGGTAGTAGGTTTCTAGCACTGAGGATGATTAGACTTATTTCGCTATCGTCGGAGCTGCAACTGGTAGTGCTCTAGAAAGAACAGTTTCTAGGACATGTTGTTGGTGAATCAGATTTTGTCACTACTTTATTCATCCTTATCTGCTTTTCTAGTTCCTTAGGATGAAAGCTCTCAAACATGCCATTGGTTTCATTCCGCATTCACGACGGAGCGCAACTCCAAAATGTCATTGTGGACTCTGGGAATAATTATAACTTGGTTGTTGATACAGATGTTTCTTCACATATATTAAACACCCCAGGACTCATCCTCAACCCGTATTATGCTACAAGAATGACCTCAGTCAAGAGCAAAAATTAACGTCATTGCCTTTTACGATTTTCTCTTTGGCCTCCTAACATCTAAGAAAGGGTATGACGCCTGCTTCATAGCTCGTCCTCAGTTTTGAAAACCAAGTTTACACATGGGCATAAACAATTCCACTCACACACGCATGCACACACACATGCACATACACGCACAGATACATATAGTAATGAAAACATACATATTTCTACCTATATTAATGTGTACTAATGATAGAATACCAACAGTTAAGCATTCAGCACGCACGCAAGCTGACACACACACACACACTCTCTCTCTCTCACACACACACACAGAAACACAGAAACTCACACACACACACACACATGCAAACTCACACATACACAAACTCACAAACTCACACACAAACACACACACACACACACCACACACACATCCACACACACACACACACACACACACACACACACACACACACACACACACACACACACACACGCGCGCACACACACAAACACAGAAACTCACACACACACATGCAAACTCACACACACACAAACTCACAAACTCACACACAAACACACACACACACACCACACACGCACACACACACGTATAATTGATATTCTTTAAATACAAATTTTTATTGCTAATCAACTACAAAATCGACTTCTGAGATTACAAAATATAGTGTTAAAAGGAAATGAATAATGACTAAGATTATTTATATAAGATCAATAGCATTAATTTTTGACAATAAAGAGTCTGAAAATACCATAAAAATTTTAATTTCTGGCATGTATATATACATGCAAACATGCCTCACCTTTGTTCTGTCCTACACCATCTTGTTTTTGTGATCTGTGTGCTGTTTACTTGGGTTGCACATGCGTTATATTCGGGAATGTGTGTGTGTGTTTATTTATTCATTCATACGTTTATTTACTTGTCACTAGCTGGTTGCTTGTACTATGTGTGTGTCTGGTTTATTTTGTGAGTTTGATTAGTGTGTGCCTCTGTCTTTATCTTGTCCGTAGTTACAGGTAAATACCAGTGTGTGTTTATATATATATATATATGAAAAACAAGGGGAGAAGAATACTGCATGGTTGCACATGGATTACATATTATAAAATTAGTCCCTCATCAGTGATTTGCCAACCATCATTGGTATTTCATCGCATTAAAAATCAGATACCTCAGGTTGGTGCGAGCAATAACTAAAATAAGCTATTGGGACAAGTGAAACGCGTAAAGCGAGTGAGACAAGTAAACAACAGAAGGAAAAGCAAACCGAAGGTTGGAAAAACAGCAAGCCACATGATAGTTATCCGATCAGCATAAACTGGGTGAATTTCATGAGCGGTCAGAGAAGCAGACCGTACGCCGTGAATGCGGTGTGAGAAAGAAGGAACCCCACTACTAGCGAACGGGAGGAAGTGAGAAGGGGAGAAACAGAGAGTGAGTGAGTGGAAGTGCGAGGAAGAGGTCAGTCGTGAGAAAAAGTGTAACATATATATACTGGTAATTACCTGTAACTAAGGACAATATATATATATAGGAAAAGAGTCAGGATCCCGACGGCTGAGCTTCGGCCGTTTCGACAGCTAGATCCGAACTGTCGAAACGGTCGGAGCTCTGCCGTCGGGGTCCTGACTATTTTCCTATTACCTACTCTATTACCCTTAGTATCAAGTATTCTGGTGGGTTATGGTCCATCTGGTTCCTTACCACACCTCCTTCGTAATATATATATATATATATCATAACATTTTTAGCCATTTTGAAAGGAATTCTTGGCGCGATCGTTTTGGAAAATTTAATGTCTAGATATGAGCGAGCTTCCTGAAGAATCCGGCGCTCGAGTTTATATAATTATTACATAATTATTGGAAAACTCAAAACACGGACGAAACCATGGTAGAGGTATTTAAATGTATTCTATTTTCTCTTAGTTTATTTTAAACCTCATTCTGCTTAGTTGACTGTATCTAGGTGATTATGCTGTCGAAATATTCGATAAATATTCCACTACGGCCGACGCGAAGTGCTAGTTTTGGTTATTTGTCGGAGATTCCTTCATAGAAGCCTCATTCTTATAGCCTGGTCTATTCGATTTTTTATATAGTTAATTATGCTAATTGGGAGAGGAAATAGTATATATTTTATCTTGTGATTCTATAGACATGTTTTATGATATATAGCTCTGATTGTTTAATTTATTAATTTTTCATTGAGCCACAAAGTGACCGGTTGCAAAACACGTATATGTATGTGTATGTATATATATAAACTTTTATATATATATATATATATATATATATATATATATATATATATATGTGTGTGTGTGTGTGTGTTTATTTATTCATATATACTTTACTGACAGGCAGGAGTCTTAAAGTCATATACGAGATCTAAGATGATCGGAAAATGTTTGTTGTTTTCACCAAGATAACATATAAACAAGTGTCACCCTACTGCATTGTCTTAAATTGTTCCAAAACTCGTGGATCTGTTAAGGTTATAGTAGTTATCTCCCTGGGTTACATTTTATCGTCTGAACACATCTGAAGGGGATTTAGGTCTTGAAGTTGCGAAGGTATCTCGGTTAATGAAAGTTGATTTTTCCACTCGCCATATTCAACCAAAAACTTGATCAGTAAGCCAGCCTGAGAAGGGAGCTCCATCAGTTGAAGTGGCTGTTGCATCGGGTATCTCTGACCATTCTCCGTGGCAATGCCTTTGCCATTTTATCTGTGGACCGCAGCTGAAACACCGCTCAGACTGTGGTGTAGAGCCTATCACTTCTCCAATTTCATTTTATTTTCTTACCTTTTGTTTTATTTTCCTGTCTTTCTTTTTGTTTCTGTATATTGTACAGTTTTTTTTACTACTGGATATTTTGAATTGCAGTAAATAGCATGTGAGCTGGTGAAATGTCGCTCGGCTTCGATTCTTATTGTTGTCACAATTTTATTATTATATCCCATCATAGAAACATTACCAGAATATTGGATTTGTTCCATTATTCTATTGTTGAGTAAGCTAAGCTAAATATATTTTATGAATTCACCATTTTTGGTGAATTCATCGAAAACTGTCTTTATATGAAATTGGAGGGAGTGACAGGCTCTACACCATATATCCATTTAACAAGGATATATATGCCCCCCCCCCATAGTCTCCCTCACTATCTTTTTTTCTCTCATACACAAACACACGCATGGTCCCGTAATCCACGAGGGAGTCGTGGGGGCGCTGCATTGACATACGGCGTTTCTAGGGCATTTTTTAATCCTGGCCGAGCCCATTTCTTCCTCAGGTCTGAATAGAGCAGATTTCTTTCAGAGAAACAAAGAGTGAGAGAATAACAGTGAGAAAGTGATATAGAGGAAGAATCTACCCCAGTATTAGACTGGTACTTTTTGGTCGACCTCGAATGAAGGAAAAGCAAAGTTGACCTCGGCGGGATTTGAACTCAGAGAGCCGAGAGAGCCGACGTTCTAACGACTCTGCCAATTCGCCGCCTACACACATATAATGTATGTCATATGTACCTTGATTGACTAGTGCTCGAGTTTCGCAGCGCCAACCGCTAATACGTATATATACGCACTACTCAATACCTATATATACGCACTACTCAATACATATCTTATTAATTACCAACACAAACACTAATTATAGGTAAATCAGTATGTCTATTTCAGAATAATACTAAGATCAAATGGGTATATATACCCATCAAATATATGGTTGAGTGATGATATACACGCCTTCTGAGGAAGATCCATTTATATCCGAAAATCGATTAATGGCGTTTATCATTTTCTCAATCTACAGGGAATTCGTATTTTCTGTTATGTTTACATACCTATATGATAGATACGTGTATATATTTATACACGTTGGTACAGTCTCGGTTACACAATCTGTATTTATACCGATATAATTTTATCATATATTTCGGCTGCTAGCGCACTTCTCTCTCTGTATATATATATATATATATATATATATATATATATATTATATATATATATATATATATATATATATATATATATATATTTATATGGGATCCTGCTCACTGTGTAAGACGTCTTTATTAAATAATATTTACATTCAGCTAAATTTACTGTTTAGTTATCTTGAAATTCGTATCCCCAGTATCTTTAAAATAAGCGTACTTAATATGCTGAAATGAATGCTACTAACTACTCCTCTCAACTAGAAAGGAAAAGAAGCGAAGAAAAACGTGTCATAATACACAAAGAATGAATATGTAAATCAATAGGAATATCCCTTTATGAGAGAAGCCTGAGGTCAACAGAATAAATAACTTAAGCTATCCAATTAAGACATTTAATCTTTTGGATTATTATCCTTCAAATCAATTTCGCTTTTCTACTTTTCAGAATTGATAAAATAATTAGTAATAAGTAATGAAAACCAAAACATTCAATTGACTGTCCTTAGTACAATAAGTTAATCTCTTACACAAATAAGTAATACATGTGCATACATATTCATGTGTTTCCTTGGCAGAAATTATTGGTGCTCGGATAAATGATTTGTTTGATAAATATTTATACAGTATCATGTTTAATATAGTTATATTTAGTGTCATTGTGAAAGTAACTCCCAGCTAGTCGATTCGATCTTCCTTTCAAGCTGCTAATATCTCCGTGGAAACCTATCGGTTCGATCCTTAATCTAGTAACCTAGGTTGTTGAAATCCCTGTAGAAGCATTTACAAGTAGTTTATGCTACGTTTAATACTAAAAGTCTGGAGATTTACTTTCACAGTGATATGAAATGTCATATATATCAGTCATACGCCACACATCTGAATGTATTCCTCTACGTTTTGAGTTCTAATATGACCTGAATTATTCTTACATTGGTCAATGCGAGATGAATAAAATATATATCTTGTAAAGCATTAGTAGTAATCAATTTATGTTTTTGATAGTCGGTGGGAGAATGACAGTGCCATAACATTTGAAAACACTTCTTTTAGAAGGGTGGGATTGATGCAATAGATTTTTCACTTTGAACTTTCGTAGACTGATGTCTTTAACAACCCTTAAAGAAAATAGAGTAAAAAGCTTACTGTAGCTGATAAGACCAAGAGAAAGGATATGGTTGAGAAAATGCTGGAGAAGAGGGAAAACAACCCAAATGTTCTGAATCTGGTGTGGAACTCTGAGGAAATCCATTTTCACTTAAAGGAGAATAAGCCTACTGAACTGGCCGTGAAACCTCTCCACTCAGCTAGATGTACCGTCTGGGCTGCCATTTATCAGAGAGGGTTGTCACAAAGGAACACTATGTGGAGGTCCTGGAAGAGTACCCATCTTTAATGAAATAGTTCTAGTTCCAGCAAGACGGAGCAAGCCCCCACACCTTAAATAAATCGAGAGAATGACTAAAAAATAACTTCGGAAATCGAAATTTGAAGATATTAAGCGGGCTCCACACAGCCTCGATTTAAGCTCTCCAGATTTCTTTCCTTACGGATATCTGAATGATAGGGTATATATCAACAAACTCAGGACCATCACTGAACTAAAGGAAAACATTAGGGAGGAGATCAGATTCATCTCTAGTTCTGTTTGTGAAGATGTTATGCTAAACTTCACCATACGTCTAAAATAATGCATGGATTCAAATGGGTATCACTTGGAACATGTGCTGTAATTCTAGTCAGAAACATCAACAGGCAGTGAATGTTTGATATGTTATCGTTAATGGTTTGAACTAAGTGTATTGGTAATGTCATCAGCTTTCGTCAAAAATGAATAATGTAGACAAAATTAAAAATGGGGCCAACTTTTTTTAGTCACCCTGTGTACAGGGTGACTAAAAAAAGAACACACACATATATATATACATACTTATAGGGCGTCCGACAAAAACTTTGCAAGTCGAGAAAATACTGCTTTCGGGTCTCATGGTGGGGGAGGTTTCCTCACAACTGAAGTTTTTTAGTCGAAACGAACTACAAATCCTAGTTTACTTACAGCTAACAGGGAAATATAGAATTTAAAAAAAAAAAGCTTTTTCGACTGAGATCAAATGTTTTTTTTTTATTTCAAAAATATATAATTTGAAATAGCTTGCGTTTGTTTTGGACTGAAACTTTTTTGTATTTAATTTGTACGAGTATTTTTTAAAGAATCTAAGATAACTTGATTTGGCCCAGTAATCTACTGATAATCAGTAGTATATTGAAAAATGGAAAAATAGGGTAGGGGGAGGTTTCGTGATTTCGAGGGGCAAAAGGGGCGTTTGGCCAAAATGGGTTGAGAACCTTTGCTGTAGACAATTCCAGCTATCAACAGAAAACTCAATTATATCAAAATCTTTTTAACGTCTATACGTCTCTTTACGGTCTGAGTTCAAATCCCACCGAGGTTAACTTTGCCTTTCATCCTTACGGGGTCGATAAAATAAAGTACCAGTAATGTACTGGGTAATTGCTGGCCTTGTGCCAAAAGTAGAAACAATTATATCTTAAACCCGAATTGTTAAGTTAGCAACAGTGAGTATTAAATCAAATATTACCAAACAAATTTATTTTGCGAGTGTTACAAAAAAGCATTACAGATTTTAAAAACTCATTTTCACTAACTGTTTAACCATATTATTGCTTTATATAAAGTGTATTGTTATCTGATCGTTTTGGTACACATGACATAAACAATTACGAAGTGTATGGTGTTCATATTCAGATAACCTGAAATTATCTTCTATTATGCTTTTATAATCATAAAACTGCCTACTTTATCGTAATCACATTTTTTCTACACAGAAGGAAAAAATACAACTTAATAATTTTAAGTTATACTATTATCTTTATTAAGTAAACTAGGATTTGTAGTTCATTTCGACTAAAAAATCTTCAGTTGTGAGGAAACCTCCCCCACCATGAGGCCTGAAAGCAGTATTGTCTCGACTTACAAAGTTTTTCTCGGACGCCCTATAAGTATGTATATATATATATATGTGTGTTCTTTTGTCCTGTGTCTCCCCATGATGGGATCTGTTCACCTGTTTTTTTCTCCTTTACCTCCTTTTTCTCTTCTTTCCCTCCTGGCCTTTTGATTAAGAAAAGGCCTCGGGCGCACCGCGGATCACTACAGATGTCCTGTAAATAAGCGCCGAAACATCTGGATCGCAGATTACAGCTGACGAAAGATTCTTTCTTCTTTTCTCCTCTTGTTCCGTCCAAACCACCATACTAAACCTTGTTTTTAGTAACCACACAGCTCCTTTCGTTTCTTATCATTATATATATATATATGCGTGTGTGTGTGTGTGTGTGTGTGTGTGTGTGTGTGTGTGTGTGTGTGTGTGTGTGTGTGTGTGTGTGTGAGAAAGATATACAGACAGGCAGACATACGAGTGTCTGTGTGTGTGTGTGTGTGTGTGTTCATGTTTTATTATAATCACATTTATCACATTTTTCTATCCTGAAGGGTAAGTACAACATAATAATCTCATGGTGTAACATTATCTTTTTGCAATGAGACCGAACTCAGAACATCATGGTTACGAAGTGAACTTCTTAATCAAACAGCCATGTTTGCGCTGATATATGTCAATCCCAACTTTACTATTTGTTTTCCATGCAGCAGGTGTCTCTGTGAGTTTCCCTCTTTCGTTCTGTTGAGTTAATAGATATATTGGATACATGGACAGCTTTTATAGAATACTGTCCCGAAGAAAAAATATTTGGAGAATATGTTTACTGATGTGCTTTTGACATGAATAATATTGGTTTGGATTTGAGTAAACATCACATGTGCAGAAGGAATGATTTTGTTTAGGACTGTACAGGGTGACTAAAAAAGGGTTGGCCCCATTTTTATTTTTGTCTACATTATTCATTTTTGACGAAAGCTGATGACATTACCAATACACTTAGTTCAAACCATTAACGATAACATATCAAACATTCACTGCCTGTTGATGTTTCTGACTAGAATTACAGCACATGTTCCAAGTGATACCCATTTGAATCCATGCATTATTTTAGACGTATGGTGAAGTTTAGCATAACATCTTCACAAACAGAACTAGAGATGAATCTGATCTCCTCCCTAATGTTTTCCTTTAGTTCAGTGATGGTCCTGAGTTTGTTGATATATACCCTATCATTCAGATATCCGTAAGGAAAGAAATCTGGAGAGCTTAAATCGAGGCTGTGTGGAGCCCGCTTAATATCTTCAAATTTCGATTTCCGAAGTTATTTTTTAGTCATTCTCTCGATTTATTTAAGGTGTGGGGGCTTGCTCCGTCTTGCTGGAACTAGAACTATTTCATTAAAGATGGGTACTCTTCCAGGACCTCCACATAGTGTTCCTTTGTGACAACCCTCTCTGATAAATGGCAGCCCAGACGGTACATCTAGCTGAGTGGAGAGGTTTCACGGCCAGTTCAGTAGGCTTATTCTCCTTTAAGTGAAAATGGATTTCCTCAGAGGTCCACAGCAGATTCAGAACATTTGGGTTGTTTTCCCTCTTCTCCAGCATTTTCTCAACCATATATATATATATGTATATATATATACATGTATATATATATATATATGTACATATATATATATATATATATATATATATGTATATATATATATATATATATACATATATATATACATATACATATATATATATACATATACATATATATATCTATATACATGTATATATATATATATATATATATATATATATACACATATATATATATATATACATATATATATATATATATATATATATACATATATATATATATATATATATATATATATATATATATACATATATATATATACACATATATATATATATATATATATATATATATATATATATATATATATATATATATACATATATATATATATATATATATATATATATATATATATATATATACAGATATATATATATATATGTGTAAACAAGCAAATTATAAATGTAAACATGTAAGTATGTTTTTGAAACGGTGCGCGAGTTTGAAATTAGAAATTAGAAATTATAAGCTTTCACCGTATTTTAGACTAAAGAAATTTCTAGCCTGATAGTGGGGTTTAAAACCCACGGAGAAATGGAAAAAGATGAGTGTTGATATATATACATACATATATATATATATACATACACACACACACACATATATATATATATATATATATATATATATATATATATATATATATATAGAATTCACAAGAATCAAAGCTATGTTCAAAGCAATTATTCACTTACAATTGTTTCATCCAAACCTAGACTTGGAGTCTTCGGAGCATTTTTCAATGTTTGTACACATAATTGACCACCCTTCCAACGCAAGAGACATACAGATACATATATATATATATTAATGTACAGTGGAGTGGCATATATTATACTATACTATTTTTGTACAGCAATTCAAATTCAAAATCAAAATCAATCAAAATCAAAATCAAAATAAAAATCAAAATTAAAATACATTCGGCAGATAACACAGATAACACAGTTAATGCAAGAGGATAGTTTGATAGTCAGGTCTAGTAGGTAGTGTATGCGTTAGTTACACGCGGAGCATGTAAGTGTGTCTCATTTTTATACTATTATTGTGCGGCAGGGTGTTACACGTAATGCAAGCACTTTAAGCGGGTAAGCAAGATTATTATGGTGGTTGTAGTGGTAAGGTATTTTTTGTATAGAACAAAAAAGTATGTGTGCAGAAAAATAAAAATAAAAAGAAGAAGCAAAAGAAAGTTATGGTTTTCGTATCCACCATCATTTTCACATTCAGAAAAGGCAAGGTATAGTTTCTACATCCATCACATAAGTAACGATGATTCCGTAAATAAATTATTCCGGAAATAAATTATTTTAGCATATTGAGGCTCAGTGTTATTTAATCCAAGTTTATAGAATAGGTCGATTCTGCTGCGAGAATTTACAGCGGTTTATTACCCGGAAGTATGTGTGTAATTAAGGGGAGTTAATGCGTAAGGGGAGGTAACTAGCCGAATCTCATAACTAAATTCATTTTTCTAACATACATTATAAGGCGCGTCAATTGAGTCCCTTATATAGACGGTTATACATTTATATCTAGTTTCCAATTTTAAATACAGTCTACTCTATCATGATGTACTAAAGGTATCTATATTAAGTTGATTACTCCCTATTATATAGTGCTACAGTTGAGTATTCCATACAAAGTGCCATACTTTGATATCAAAGTTCACTGTAAATGCAGTCTACTCTTAGGACATATCAGGGGACCTATTAGAATTTTGTCTACATAACCCCTGGCAAGTTATGGAGCAGCGTATGGCTGTTTGCATGGCAAAACAAAATACATCTCTAGGGCAGACAAATACATCCCTCATTTACAATGTCATTAATCTATTCATCAAGTTATACTTGCATATATAATTCATATATAATTCATACATAATTCATTGCAGCACTCTACATATAAGTTAGACAGATCTCTTATGTTAATAAATTAATCTTATATATATCCAATGTTATCACTCCATACATTTAATTACAAATGCATAAATAATTCATTGCCGTATCTAGTATTTAAAGTTTATATAGACTGTATTGTATCATTATATAATTATAAGTAATTGAAAGTAGTTATATTAAAAGTAGGTGTTTATGGGGATATTTCTAGGGTATAAAGTTATAGATAGATGGAATGATTTGTGTCGAGATAGGGTGGATCAGAGAGTGTGGAGCTGTGGTGTAAGGTGTGCTCTTGAGGTGTGGTGTTAGAAGTGGTGATGGGTTCAAGTCCGACATTGTTATATATTGGGTTTAAAGTTTTGGAAGGAGTGCCGGAAGCGGTACTGGCACGACGCAAACACTTCCGATTTTTTATTTAGGGGGGTTATGGTTTGAGAAGATTATAGTATGGGTCTCTAGTAGACAGAGGTTACAGAATTTATTAGGTGGTTTGTACAATGCCGCCTTACCTATCACTTCCCACTGAAGCGTATAAGATCTATTTCTAGTTTTTAGATAGTGTATGTAGTTAGTGAAGTTAGATTGTGTTTTTTGAAAGAATGGAGGTGTGAATTGTATCTGGTTTTGAGGCAGTTCGAAGTAGCGCCTATATAGATTTCAGAAGAGTTGTTAGTTCTGACGGTGCATGAGTATATGATGTCCTTGATTAAGCAGTTTTTATCTAAAGGGCAGGTTCTATTAGATCTACAGTTACAATTATTTTGGATGTTAACCTGCCGGTTATTATGTTGTGTAGAAGCCTGGTTGCTAGGTATTGCATTATGGTTATGGGGGTAGTCGCTCCTAGCGTTATTGCTTTCACTAGTGCTATTACTATTATTACTATTGATATTAGGGTTTGCAGGTATTATGTTGTTTTGAAGGTTTACCCCCTGCTGTGATTTAGTTTATTGGAAGTAAGTATTAATTTTTCTTTTATTGCTACTAGCTATGTGGTATGCTATGTTAGGCGTGGTAGAGTAGGAGATTTTAATGGTGTTTTTATTTATAAGACCTGTGGCCAGATGGGATATATATACATATATATATATATGTATACATATATATATATATATATATATATATATATACATATATATATATATATATATATATATATATACACATACACACACACACACACACACATATATATATATATATATATATATATATATATATATATATATATATATATATATATATATATCAATGTTTCGAAAATGTAAATTAATATATGGTTTGTGTGTTTTATGTGTATCTTATGACCACACATAATATATCATTTTGAGAAACCAGTGTATGCAGCTCGGTTTTATCAATTCACTTCATAAAATATATGCAATTCATATCATAAACCGATTTATTTAGAAAATCTGAATATTATTTATTGAAGATGACAAGGCAAGAGCTGCTTCTTATGCTTTTAAGAGGTGCAACGTTGCAGTTTTCAATTTAGGGAAAAAGAAATGCTGGATTGGATATTTTACGCAATTTAGTTTCAAATGTTTATAGTCTATGTTCAAGTGTAGTTAAAATCGGTACACTATCACTAGCGCAACTATTAGTTAGGTTTCAATTCAATTAACTGTATAACCCGATCAATTGTTATAAAGAAAAACATACAAAACTACTATCTCCCTATAAGGTGGCGTTCACTAATTCAGAGTTTTATTTTAAAAATCCAATCAATTAATTTATTGATGAATATTTTTTTCTATATCGATCAACTAAAAATAATCAAAACTTGATAGATATGCTGCTTGGCACTGGAAGTTATATTTTCGAAGTAAAACTAAACTTCTCACTAGTAGGTTCATCACCTTCCTCAGTATAGTGAAGGAAGTATTAAAAAAAAGAAGAGCTAACATTCGTTTAGGTATATTACCACATTTAGTTTCATCCATCTGAACATTATTTGTTCAGCATATAGTCATTTAAAATTCTTTTCCAATAATTCATTAAAGCTGGAACGTTTTTCAGAAAAAAAACCGCATATAAGAAAGAAAAACGATACGAAAAAAGTGTAAATGCGCTTGACATTCAATGAATAAAATAGAAAAGTCATGCCAAAACAAATTAACTAAATAAGATAACGGAACAAATAATTAAAAAAAGAACTAGAATTATGCTAAAAAATAACTTGTCAACACAAAACAACAAGACAAAAAACATTGTTTAATTGGTTTACTACGTTATCTACAACAATTGTAATTCAGTGGAAAGAGAACAAAGACAAATACTAATCGGTGGTATTTTGTAATTACTGGTGCCAAGAACAAAATTTATAGAGTGTTGCTGGTTTAGGCAAGCTACTACTAACGATTTAAATGACAGAAAAAGAGCTAGAATGAATAAATAAAGGAAATCAATACAACGCAACGTAGACATCGAAGAAATGAAAAAAACAAATCAGATTTACAACAAATAGAAAGAATTAAAATGAAACAAAACAAAAGAGAAAAACATGCAACTTTAAACATTTCCAAGTTCAGTCAATTCTGCCATGAATATTTGCATTGCAGCTTATATGTTAGTATGTTCTGCATGTAGGCGGCGAAACGACTGAAACGCTAGAACATTGAAAAAAAAAAAGGCTTTGCGGTATTTATTCCGTCTCCTTGTGTTCTCAGTTCAAATCCGACAGCGGTTCACTTTACCTTTCACACTTCGCAGTGGATAAGTAAAGTACCAACCAAGAAAGCTGGGCTTGTGTAGTCGTTTGAGCGTCGAATCAGATGTTTTGAAGCATTTGTTCTGGGTTCAAATCCATTGGGTGCTTTTAGTCAAGTCTCTTTTGTTGCAAGCATTCGGACTAGGCCTTAGATTCGAGAATACTGTCGTCCCCCACACAAGTTTGTCGATAAACAAACGTGTGTGGGATTAAACTGCATACAGTTAACAATATGCAGTCAACTTATACAGTCAATACCAGGCATGCACTCTGTCAGCAACATGCGCTGGCACACACACACACACACACATACACACACACACACAGACGCAATCAACAACATGATGAATTCTTCATCGATTTAGACGATGAACGTTCAGTTCAAACAACTAAATATCTAATTCATGAATTAACGCATAATTAGTTGAATATTCCACAGACACGTGTAACCCTAACATAATTCGAATCAGTGTGACCCAATATATGATAAGTCTGCACCTTTGAATTAAAATTAAAAGTACAATTCACCCGATAGACTTCATTTTGTTTCCATCTATCCAATTTCACCCACTACGTTTAAGTCAACTGGAGACGGACAAAATCGCTTGATTAAGATGCCACTGCGTGGGATTGAACATGGGGCCTCACGATTGTGAAGCATACTTCTTAACCATTCAGCCATACCTGTACAGTCAAAGCCATACATATTCATAGTCACAACCTGAATTCAATAACAAGGTTCTCACATGAACAGTCGACAACACATGCACACGCAAATACACACCTACACATATTCTAAATAAAAAAACAAAAACAAAAAAAACAAAACAAAAACGAAAATGAACATAGAAATGACTGTACTAGCATACTTATGGGTTGCATATAAACGTTACTGCTTCTTTGCATTTGTATGTCTACTTTATGTCATTGTGGCTCTTGTAGCTATATTCAAAACAACAAAGATAATCGAACGACACCGGAGCACATATAACAATATTTTATTCACACAATAGGAGAGTTACCAACTGTTAAAAAAGAGTACACAAAGAAATAAACATAGGTGTTGCATTTTTTTCCACATTTTAGTAATCAGGTTTTATTGTGTGTTTCAGTGAGCTCTATTTTCGCATTGACAGACACCAATTCTAATCCACTGAACAAGTTTTGACAGGTTTATTATTCAAATGACTATAACACCTGTTTAATCGTTTCGTCTGTATATTGTTTATTTCTATCAAATTTTGCTTGTTTGTGTTAGAAAGTGACTTACAATTTTAGTTTTACAACTACATATTCTTAATCAGATTAGTTAATATTCTATTTTCTCCTCAGAAAATGACACACTTTCTATCGATGAGGACGTTAAGCTATGTTCTCATCTCAACTTAATGTTAGATTTTGGAATAATCTTCTTCTTCTTCTTCTTCTTCTTCTTCTTCTTCTTCAGGAAAGCCCATGATTTCCTTTGAACGAAACATTATAGTCATGTAGAAGCCATTTCTATATTAAATTTGTACTCAGTACCTTACTTACTGTGGTTACCCCCGATTGAACCCGAGACTCACATATATCCCCCCCCCCTCCCTCGCTTATGTATGTATGCTTATTATATATATATATATATATATATATATATATATATATATATATATATATATATATATAACTTGTACTGAGTACCTTACTTACTGTGGTTAGCCCAGATTGAACTCGAGACTCATATATATATATATATATATATGAGTCTCGGGTTCAATCGGGGGTACCCACAGTAAGTAAGGTACTCAGTACAAGTTATATATATAATAAGCATACATACATAAGCGAGATAGATAGATAGAGAAGAAGAAGAGAGAGAGAGAGAGCAGAAACTGAATACAGAGGAAAAGAGTCGAATTGCTTCTAATACATCGGCCTACAACCAGGTGATGAGGTCAAAAGAATGGTCATTGTGCACATACATACAAGCATATAGCCACACACAAATATCAAGCACCATCATTGATAAAAGGTAGCAGGAGCTCTGTTTGAAGTATGAGCCATCCTTGAAGAACGGGTCCTGTTCGCTGCTGAGCGGTTCTGTTTGATGAGGAGGAGGCCCGCTCAAGGCGTTCGCCTCCTATAAATCCGGCCCTACTGGTGGTTAAAGTGACTGCGAGATACAGCAGTCGAGGTACAGTCTGTTGAGACACGCGGTATCAATGTTGCCAGCATAACTGTTAACTGTTTCAAGAGACTGTTTGTGTATTATTGTTCTTGTTGTTGATGGTTGGACTGGCTACAATAACATTTAGTAACATGACAGAGTCTTGTGACACATGTTGATCGAATGTCTGATCTAGGAGAGTGCTCGCTTTCATTATTGTTTTGAATAACATTTATGTTATTTTTACACTCGACAAACGTTGCTTGTTGGCGTTATTGCTTGGTTTGAAATAATTCAGCTTCGGGCGAAGTTCGTGTAGCTTCATTCTGTCTATATAGCCAACAGAGAGATCTTGTTTGGCATTTTATAACAATTAAATATGTCGTTATTGAGTCCGTAGCTCCAAGAAAAATGCAATTTATAGTTTCGATTCTTTCTGTAATTATATCTAAGAATATTCTTTTTAACTTTCTCGTTGTTGTTTTCTTCCATTCAGTGTTGTTGATGTTGTCGTGCCCAGTCATGTTGTTTGTGGCAAATCATTGTAAAGTGAATTCAATATTCAGACAGAAATCTCTACGATCTCGAATAAAAGGCGTTTCCAATGAATATCATCAGAATAATATACAGTTATGTAACAAGGCTGGTAGTTGTGACATTATTGTTGGAGATAGTATTCACCTTAAATTTGATGAATAATATCCGTCACCATATGTCCAACTGTATGTATGTATGTGTGTCGGGTCACTTTTGATTACTACTTTTAACATGTAACCCAGTACAACCTATCGCATGGTCGGGTCGTCGGCGACTAAACTGGTAACTCCACCAAGTTTACTTTGTGAGGAGGGTGATTTTGGACACCCTGCAGGACAAAAAACAAAACCTGACAAAGGACGGAAGAACTCATAAGAGTCAACAGCCATCCAAAAATGTGTGAATATGTATGTATATGTATATATGTATATGCATTTGTGCATATGTATGTATATGCGTGGGGACATAGAAATAGTCGGGCTGGATACCTGATCGCGCGGTTAAACCACTGGGAGTGAAGGACTCCTAGCCTTTTTGTCAGGGCATTCTTCTAGGAGAAGGCAACTCAGGAAACTAGGAAAACTCCGATATAAAACCTGCGGCTCAGTAGTTACCGATGATGTTGATCTTTTCTTCTTTTCGGGTTATAGCTACTGTCACTCAGAAAGTGGGATTGGCTCAGTGCACAGTCTTTCCTCACTTTAAAAAATATCTTCACGCACAAGCATTGCACGATAGAATTAATTAATAATTATTATTAATGGTATATCGTGCAATGGCCATACTCGATAACGAGGGGGCAGCCATCATCATGTATGTATGTATATGTATGTGTGTGTGTGTGTGTGTGCGTGTCTGTACCACACAAGTAACACAATATAGTCATACTATATTATCTATGATTTGACTTATACATGACCTGACCTCCGTCTCAAAATCTTAAAAACATGAACAAATAATAAAAAAAAAATAATAACCGCTCAAAAGAAACTTTAGTACAAAGCCTAATATCCAGGGTATCGCCATGCCTCACATACCACAGAACAATAATCATTTTTACTTAATTACTTAGATACCAAATTCAAATATTTTTTGGGGGAATTACTAATATTTTAACATTCCATTCTTTCTTTTCAATCTGACATTTTTTTCTTTTTCTATTAAATTGTTTTTTCTATTATAAACATCAATTTACTACTATATAAAGTTTTCATAATAAACTGAAGTGAAGTTTAACTGATGGCGATAAAAACGTTTTCTTCTATGTCAATCTCACTTATTTCAAATGCTTTCAAATCTTCTAATCATTCATTCAAACTGTCTGGTCCAGCATTAACCGTCCTTATGTACCTTTGCCTCAATGTCCTGACATTCAGAATTTGTCGTAAATGTTTCTGATAAAAGTGCTCAAGAATATTTACATAATGCTTGTAAAGGACCCATGTCTCACACGAGTAAAGTAATAATTAATACACACGCACGATACACAGCTACATTTTTAAAGCTTATGATATGATATTGGGACCAGACACCAGTCCAAAGAGCCCCAAACGAATCAGTTTCCCCTAAAGAAGAACAGCTCAGTGTGCTGTCCGGCTATTTTACTATATTCATTTCTGTTCCTTTAACAAAGATATACCGTTTCATGCGTGTGTTTTCTATGACTGGAACATTACAACGCCCTGTTCAAGCTAATGCTACAATAGGATCAACGAGAATTTATATATCTTCAGGATTGTCTGCAACTAAGGCATAAAAGAGATAACTTTTGCATAAAAGAGATAACAAAAAAGTAAATGAAAGATTTCCGCATTGGTAGCAACACGCAGCAAATTGAAGAGATAACCAGACGGACTGTTTGCAAACGACAATGCTGATGATTTTTTTCATTCAGGCAGTTTGCAATGAATCGCATTCTCCACAGAAGCGGAAACTTCTTACACTGTAAACTTCATTCCGGCATAATCATCCACCTCCCACCGACATTTCTATCGAAAACCAAGTCTTCTGTGTATTTTGGAAGTGATGTAATGTTGACAGAGGAGCTTCATAACAGAATTAAACAGGTTTCATATGCATTCGAACGCCTGCACTAGCGTGTCATCTTGAAGAGGTATGTTCGTGTTTTATGGTCATTGTTTAAAAAGTTGTCGATATTTCGACTCTTGTATAAGTGCAGAACGTTCAATAGAAAACAAATGACGATACTGGAAAAATTCCATATTTACAGTCTGCTGCGTATCCTTGGAATCTCTAGGAAGAACAACGTTTCTAAAACTAAAATTCTCATGTTGTCTGACGTGACGTGTAATATCTCAGCTCGAGAAGATAAATGGATAACACACGTAAGAAAAGTCTTACTCCCTGTTCTTCTATTGTTTCATATAATACTTCATAGAGAATTGGTGTTTTGGGAAAGATAAAAGTAGAATGTAAATATTATTAGGATTTTCTACCCTACGGTTACGCTTTTTCCCGTTTTATTAACAAATGAAGAGCTTTATCTGCAGTCGAAACGCCAAAGGCTTAACCGCAGGGCAGAAAATTATTATAAGTATAATTATATATATATACTAGCCGAATTACCCGTGCCTTGCTGCGTTTTACAGATTTTTTTGTAAGAAAATGATGACTGATTTTAAATCAGTAATATAATTTATGGAGAAAAACTCTGCATTTCAATATTACTCAATGTAAAATGTAATGCATGAAAAATTGGAAAACATTATTTTTTGTAATATATCAAATCAAAATTACATTATTAAATCTTATTCTTATTTTGTTTCTTGTAAATCATTTTTTTTAAAAATATCAATTCAAAACTTATGTGAATAGCCATCATATCTTGTCATTTACTTATGGTTTAAATTTCATATAAATCGAAGAGAAAAGATTTTCAGCGGTGGTTTGTGCCCCGAGGAACCTTAATAGGGGGTTTAATCCCCATTATGGTGTCTTGATATTATTGAAATTTGCTGAAATTTTGTGAATAGGCATCATATCTTGTCATTTACCTATGGTTTAAATTTCATTTAAATCGAAGGGAAAACATTTTCAGTGGGGGTTTTCAGCGGTGGTTTTGTGCCCCGGGAGAACCCTTTGATTATAATGAAATATACTTATCCAAGTACCCTGGGCAATGTAGTTTCAGAATATATATCGTTATGGGAGTTTATCTCCAAAACCATAGGAGGAGTTCCTGAACAAAAAAACAGATAGGAATACAACATTATATATATATATGTCCAAACGGCATAACATCTCACGGGGGGGAACTCCTCGCTCTCCGCTCCCTCCGTAGCCGAGATGACATCGTCATCAAACCGGCGGACAAGGGAGGCGCCGTGGTGGTGTGGCGCGCTGACCTCTACACGGCCGAAGCCCTCAGGCAGCTCCGCAACCCCCTCTTCTACCGCCCTCTACCCTTCGACCCCACACTTCTCTACCAACAAGTTTCCTCCACCATCCATCACCTTGTCTCCTCCTCCCTCCTCCCTCCCACCGCTTCCCACCTCAACGTCCGCACTCGCCGCACCCCTACCATCTACTTCCTCCCCAAACTCCCCAAACCCGACAAATCCGGCTGCCCCATCGTCTGCGCTTGCAACTGCCCACCGAACTCATCTCCGCCTTTCTTGACTCCTTCCTCGCCCCCCTCGTCACCAACCTCCCCTCCCACATCTCCGACACCAACCACGCCCTTCGCCTGTTCGACTCCTTCACTTTCCCACCCGGCCCACACCCCTCCTCTTCACCCTAGACATCAAGTCGCTTTATACTGTCATCCCCCACGCCGACGGCCTACGTGCCCTCAGGCACTACCTCGAGCTTCACCCCTCCCCATCACCTCCACCTCCACCCTCCTTCGCCTCGCCGAACTGGTCATCACTCTCAACTGCTTCTCCTTCTCGGGTGAGTTTTACCAACAGGTCACGGGGGTAGCCATAGGCACAAGAATGGGCCCTAACTATGCCAACCTTTTCGTTGGCCATGTTGAGGCCCAAATCTTCGCCAGTACACCGACCCACGCCCGAACTGTACGGTCGTTACATCGACGACTGTATCGCAGCCACGACCCTCTCCCGAGAACAGCTCGACTCCTTTCTCTCCTTCTTCTGCTCCTTCCACTCCTCCCTCCATTTCACCACCTTTATCTCCACCACCCACGTCCACTTCTTAGACATCTCCGTCGCCATCGACCTCTCCCACCGCTTCCTCGTCACCTCCGCCTTCTTCAAACCCACGGACTCCCACTCCTACCTCGACTTCACCTCCTCCCACCCTTCACACACAAAACACGCTATTCCCTACCCCCAACTCCTCCGGATCCGCCGCCTCTGTAGCCGAGATGCTGACTTTGAGTCCCAGGCCTTTTCCCTAGTCAACCATTTCATCCGCAGAAGTTTCTCTCCCCTCGTCCACACCGCCCTCACTCGCGCCCGTGCTGTCCACCGCTCCACCACCCTCATTCCACGCCATCGCACACCCACCATCACCTACCACCCCTCCACCCTACCCTCCATCCTTCCCCTCCACCGCCTCTTCCGACACCTCCAGTCCGACCCCTCCACCTCCCACATCTTCCAATCCCCACCGCTCCCCTCCTTCAAACGCGCACGCAATCTCCGCACCCTCCTCGTCCGCAGCTCCCTACCCCAACCCACGCTCTTCTCCCCCCGGTTCCCTTCCCTGCTCCAGGTCTCGTTGCCACATCTGCCCCCACATCACCAACACCACCCACCACCTTCCAGGGTCCCAACGGCCACTCTCTCTCTGTCCGGCACGCCTTCCACTGCACCTCCTCCAACCTAAATGTCTCTCCACCACTCCCCCACACACCCTCGGAACTCTCTTCCCACACACTTTTCTCCTGAGGAAGGGCTTATGCCCACAACGTCGTTCCCCACCTCCCCACTCTCAAGAGCGTGAAACTAATAAACCATTGTTTGTACTGCCTCTCTGTTTTCGCTCCAGTTCCAAATTTCACTATATATATATATAACGAAGGAGGTGTGGTAAGGAACCAGGTAGACCATAAAGCACCAGAGTACTCAATACTTAGGGTAGTAGAGTGGGTAATAGGAAAATGTTAGACCCCGACGGCAGAGTTCAAGCCGTTTCGACGGCTATTTCTGGACAGAAATAACCGTCGAAACGGCTTGAGCTCTGCCGTCGGGGTCACACATATTCCTACACACACACACACACACACACACACACACACACACACACACACACACACATATATATATATTATTCAAAATGTTAATAAATGAAAAATATTCTCATAATCTGATTTTCTGCTAGCATGTGTAGTGTGTATATTGATATTATACGCAAGTATATATACATGTAGATATGATACATCAAATAAAATCGTAATTGACAATATAAACAGAAATTAAACGAAGACGTTGTTACACTGTCTTATGTAATCAGTAAAGTAATCCATGATACGTTAAAAAAAGACGATATTATATATAAACTGCATTAGGAGAAGATTAGTGACAGAAAAATAGTATGTTTATTTAAGCGATCGCCACCGGAAGTGTTGACATCACACACTCTTTCTATATATATATGGTAGTTGAAGTGGTGGTGGTGACAATGATATATCGGAAGTGCAACTTTGAAAAGAAGTCAATTTTAAATTATTTATTTTTACGAAATTATTTTTGTTTACGAAATTTAGTAGATAAATTATGTAATATTCATTCATTATTTATTCATAAGGGCGGTGGATTGGCAGTATCGGTAGAGGGTCGGGACGCCATGCTTTGAAGCATAGAGTTACCTCCCTTTATGATCTGAGTTCAAATCCCGCCGAGGTTAACTTTGCCTTTCATCCTTACGGGGTCGATAAAATAAAGTACTAGTAATACACTGGGAAAATTGCTGACCTTGTGCCAAAAGTAGAAACAATTATTTATTCAAAGGGGCGGTGGATTGACAGTATCGGTAGAGGGTCGGACGCCATGCTTTCCAGCATAGTTACGTCCCTTTACGATCTGAGTTCAAATCCCGCCGCGGTTGACTTTGCCTTTCATCCTTACGGAGTCGATAAAATAAAGTACCAGTAATGCACTGGGATAATTGCTGGCCTTGTGCCTAAAGTAGAAACAATTATTTATTCACAGTAATCCAACTTATTTTACTAACGGGATAAAAAAAAAAAAAAATAAACGTACGCAGTCCCGCAGATCTTCCTTTATTATAGTTTAGATTTCAAAGGTACAATATCTTTTTTTTTTCTACTTTTATTCATTTATTCATTTATTTATTTATTTATTTGTTTATTTCTTGCCTTTTCCTCTTCTTTGCATCCCCCTTCTATATTTCTACCTTGCTCTACGTCCTTTTCTTCTTTAAGTTTATCATATTATTTGTGGCGGTGGATTGGTAGTATCAGTAGAGGGTCGGACACCATGCTTTGACGCATAGAGTTACGGCCCTTGCCATTCTGAGTTCAAATCCTGCCTTGGTTAACTTTGGCTTTCATCCTTACGGGGTCGATAAAATAAAATACCAGGAATACACTGGTTAATTGCTGACCTTGTGCCAAAAAGTAGAAACAATTATTTGTGGTATAAAAACAATGTGATTTGGTGAAATAAATCACTGCCAATACTGGAAATGAATAATCAAAACCGTAGCGGTATGTCACATATCAAATCTTATATTTTGTCTGATGAAAACGTACTTAAACACCATTGTAACTTTGAAATATGTATAATAAAATATATATTTAGATTATGAGAATATTTTTCATTTATTAACATTTTGAATAATATTAAATACTCCAGGAAAATCTCTTCTCGAGTGCTTCTAATCTATTGTAAAATTGTATTCGTTGATTAATCAACGAACCATATTAATCTTTGGTTATATATATATATATATATATATATATATATATATATATATATATATAAAAGAAAATTTTCGCTCTACATGGCTGAATACAATAAATGTAATCTGAGTTTTTATTCGATTCGTTTGCAATCATGCAGATCTGACTGATCAGCCAGTTTGCTAATATGCAAATCAGACCGATCAGTCACTGAATATTTTAGAAAATAGCATATATTTTCACTAGCTCTGACAGTTGGCAGGTGAACAGTGAGCTGTACTGATGAAGGGTGATACCCAGAAACATTAGTGTCTGCAGTTCTGTTTATATGCCAACACAAGAGCAGGAATGAAGAGTTCATTCTACTGACATGGCTATAAAAATGAGGCTTGTTTGCATAATTGCAAACGAATCGAATGTTATTATTAACTGGCAGTATCGGTAGAGGGTCTGATGCCATGCTTTGCAGCAAATAGTTACGCCCCTTTATGGTTTGAGTTCAAATCCCGCCGAGGTTAACTTTGCCTTTCATCCTTACGGGGTCGATAAAATAAAGTACCAGTAATGAACTGGATAATTGCTGGCCTTGTGCCAAAAGTAGAAACAATTCTCTGAAATGTATACATGAATGTATACATGAATGTATGTATAGTATATTTGGCAATATACCGTATGTTTGATTAAAAACATTTAGAAGACCATACGCTATCAGTTTTAAAGTAGTGACTATGTCACTTACTTATTTTCAGCGAAAGAAGGGAGAGGGGTTGACAGTCTGTTTCACGCTGGTTGGCGTTCATCAGAACCACGCACTCCCCTGCTTCCACCGAAAATTATAGAAGCTGGATTCTTATAGAATCCCAGTAATAATCAGGAGCTGATTATACAGAGCGATTGCCGGTCCAGCAAAAATTAGGTATTAGGATTGGTGCTCTGAAATAGCGATGTATACATGAATGTATGTATAGAATATTTGCCAATATACGGTATGTTTAGTTAAAAACATTTAGAAGACCATACGCTATCAGTTTTAAATTTTCGGTGGAAGCAGGGGAGTGCGTGGTTCTGATGAACGCCAACCAGTGTGAAACAGACTGTCAACCCCTCTCCCTTCTTTCGCCGAAAATAAGTAAGTGACATCCTTACAGGGTCGATAAAATAAAGTACCAATTAGCACTGGGTTCGATCTAGTCGACTTTCCCCTCCCCCCAAATTGCTGGCCAGAAACTATTATTACAAGGACGATGAATTCACACAGCGTCGCTATAAGTGATGAACACGATCATGTTAATGCTCGGATTGATATTCTACGAAGCTGTGTTCTTATTATGCTAAAATATTTTAATATAATTCGAAATAGTATCTTGGATGGATTGAGCCATTTGGAATTATCTTCTTGGTATTGTGTATAAGGTTGGCTATCAATGAACTTTTCACCTTTTTGAACGTTTAAAAAGTAATTTAATTTGTTGTTGTTGTGGTCGTGTTAGTGGTGCTGGACATGGTTGCCGTCATTGTGGTGGTGGTGATGGCGTGTTCACAATAGTCAATGTTATTGGTAATGGTGGAAATCAGAATACGATAATTAAATTATTTTATTAATAAAAAATTCAAGTGTCTTTTGTAGTAATGAAAACGGAAAAGGAAGGGAAAGGCAAGGGCTCTAGGGTCACAGAAGAATGGGGTGGGGGGAAGAGGGGAGATGATGAGCTCTAGGCCGAGCGCGGAAAAGAACGCAAAAGCATTCTCGCGGACAACGGCCAGCGGGCCCCTTCCCCAGACGGGCTTCTGACGTTCCGATCTTGCGGAGGAGCTTGGCAGTACGGGGTCGGTCCAAGTACACCTGAGGTCTCGACGGCGACGGGTGCGAAGAGGAAGCGGCCGACAATCCCTGGTATTTGTTATCTTCCTTTCCTCTGCATTGCAGGCCGCAGTACCGGGGTTTGTGACCGAAGCAACCAAGTTGGAGGCGGAGAACCTGTCACAGCATGTGGCGTCCCAGATGAGGGATCTACCTCTTTCGAATGGAAACAGGGTGATTCCATCGGGGCGCTTACTGTCTCCGCGGTCAAGGCCTGCTGGTTCCAATTGTGATGTAAACCCACCTGCGTCCAGGCACCTTCTTAATATGTCGTTAAGAGCGGCATGTCGAGGGAACCGGCCTACTCTCTGGCAGCAAGACAGTGGTTGCAGGCCGAACTCGTCAACGACTGCCCCGAAACGGCATTACTACTACTATCTACTTTATAAAAATATCGAACGATATTTAACTTAGAAGTCATTTTCTTTAAAAAATCAAGCAAACTGAAAATAAATTGAAAATATATTTTACTAAAAAGATTTCCCCTTATCATTTTATAATTACAATATGCTGTTTAGAAAAATAGTCATCATTACGCTTTTCGATGATTATGTCTTTTTACGGAGGTTTTCCCACGAATGTCTTTTGACCAATGTGTTTTTCGACGAAGGTACACATACATATAGACGCACGCCTGGCAAGTGTTGTCTACTATAACCGCCAGTTGACCAATGCTTTCATAGACATAAATTGCAGAAGCCCATCGTATCTGTATGTGTGTGCCTGTGTTAATCCTCGTAACCTATCTGTTCGACAAAAAGGAGGTCGATCAAATAAGTAAGAGACTTGAAAAAATAAGTGTAAATCTCCGGATTACAACTGCAGCATCAAGATCATTGAAATCACGCTTACCCTTTACTGAGGTCTTATTGAACTAGTCAGCAGAAAATGAGACTTCTGGTGTGGTGGGTAACAAGACCTGAAATCTAGGGGTAGATTGCTGTTTCTTACTTTTGTCAATGTTTGTCATCCAATGAATAACAATCCAGCAAATCACAATTTGTTGTTATTTTGCACATAGTTTAACTAAAGCTATACTACGGAATTAGAAACAACACTATATATATATATATATATAAATGAAAAGTATAGAAATTATTGTAGCAAGAAGCCAACAGTATTCCATAATATATATAATATATATATATATATATTCCCAATCGTATTCTTAAAATCGTAACTCCACCCTCATGGAGGCCTTCCGAGTGGTCGTTTCTGCTCGCGCGTGTACCACTCGGCAACTGCGCGGATCCACGGATTATCGGTGAACCGGGCGACGTGTCTAGCCCATCTGAACTTGCTACGCATATATTTAATGCTTCTGGTAAAAGTTCAACGTTATGGGTGCCAATAAGAACGTAACTGAATCATGGGAAGTCGTAAAACTCTCCGCTATGAATGGTGTTCGAAAAATATATGGCTAGACAGTAACTGTGTTTTTACAAGTTTTGCCCAAGCAAAATTTCTACATCAATTTCGGTAAGATATTGTGACACTGGAAAATTATATAGGGTTTCAACAATCAGAGGGGGTGATGTCATTGATATTCCGAGTAATTTTGTCCAATGAGATTCTTTGAAAAAGAGCAAGCTACATAGCAACAACAGAGTACAGAAACTCCCCATCTCTACATGGCAAATAATATTGATTTCCACTATAGGCACAAGGCCAGTAATTTTTTTTTGGGGGGGGGAAGTCGATTAAATCGACCCCAGTGCATTACTGGTGCTTTATTTTATCGACCCCGTAAGGATGAAAGGCAAAGTTAACCTCAGCGGGATTTGAACTCAGACCCTAAAGGGCCGTAACTCTATGTTGCAAAGCATGGTCTCTACCGATAATGCCAATCCACCGCCCTACGTGGCAAATAATATTGCTAAAGGACTGGCGCTTATAGAAGAAGATCTGCAAGTTTTTTTCTGGTAATAACCAAAAATTACAAGAGTTCAGTTCCTAAGCTGAACAGTACAACTCGATGATGCACAATAACAACTAAACAACTTTGGATAAGTTCTTCATTCAAAAAGAAGATATTGATGATGATGAATTATGTAACAGTGATTCCCATTAGATCACCTCCCATCTCACAATAGTTCATTATAAATAATAATCTTTTGGGATTAAAAAAACCTAACCGTTACGATATTACGATTCTTATTTATACTATAATGCATTTCTCTTCAAACGTTTTCATGTATACATATTATACTGCAGTTGTTTAAAAACCGTTATTTTCACGAATAAAAGTGGATGTATTGCTTCCTGTTTCAAAAACATTCCGTTGAAACGCGTTTCACGTGGATGATTCCTGTATGTATGTATTTATATATATATATATATATATATATATATATATATATATATTCATTCTGACGACTGAAAGCAGATTTATCTGCTTTGAAGAAACCACTGGTAAATGAAATAATTATCTTATGTTGTTTATTACATAACTATATATATATATATATATATGAAATCGTGTGTCGAAACAAATATTGTTATATTTGGGGGGGGGGGGGGTTATATTATTATAATATTGCCAGAAATAATAGTAACAGAACACACTCACTGTTTGGTTTGGGTTGGTTTTCGCTTCTGTATCTTTTATATCTCCATAGTTAATTTATTTGGCAATCAATGTTTATCATTGATTGACCAGCGGTTAAAAATACAGATATAAATATATATATATATATAGTCTATCAAAGTTCTTTCGTCACACATCTACGACATCATCAGTGGTACTATTATGTTTCCTCCCATTGTACTGTAATGTCTACGCCATTTTTATTTTATTTATTTCTTCTTGTCTCTGTGCGCCTTGGGTATGAGCAGTGTAGTTTTTGCTGATGTTGTTTCTATTGTATTGATAGTACTTTTCGCAATATGTGTGCAGTGCCTAGTAGTGCTATCTTTTGTATGCTGTATATATTTGAAAGTCCTGGGGTTTGGGCTATGTATTTGTCTGGGTGTTTTTTTAATCATTCTTAGAGCACCTATTATCATAGGTATTGTTTGTGTTTTCATTTTCCGCATTCGAGTTATTTCTATCTCTAGATCTTTATATTTGGAGAGTTTCTCTATTTCCTTGGAAGATATATTGTCGTTTGTGGGGATAGATACATCTATTAGAAGGCATCTCTTTTCTTTTTTGTCTTTGACTATAATAACTGATCGGTTGACCTTGATCTCTCTGTCTGTATGTATTGGCATATCCCAGAGAATGGTTGCTTTGTCATTCTCTGACATTTTTTCTGATGTGTGTTTGTACCATCTTTTTTCTGTTGGTATTTCATAATGCTGGCATAATTTCCCGTGTAGGAAGGTTCCAACTCTATCATGCCTGTGGATATATTCTTTTTTTGGCTAGTACTGGGCATCCAGAGATTATGTGGTTGATTGTTTCTTCCTTATCTCCACATATTCTACAGTTACTTATAGTGCTTTGTTTCATTATGTACTTCTGGTAGCTTCTGGTAGGTAGACTCTGGTCCTGCGCTACAATTAGAAATCCTTCCGTCTCAGCTTTTAGTCCAGTGTTTCGGAGACAGTTTTGTGTGTTTTCTTAGTCTATTTCCTTTCTACTTAGACTTTTGGGGTATTGTCCATGTAAGGATTTCTCTTAGCATCGTTTTAACATGGAATTCTGGATGTCAGTTTTCAATTTAAGTTTTATGTCTTTCACAATTTCTATTGTTATTATTTTCTTTGCTTTCAATTTCCTTACAATTATCTGTTAGTCCAGTTTCTGATTTGAATTTTTTAGCTTCCTTGAAGACCGAGAACAGTTTTTTGTTTTGTTCATGTTTCGTGGCTATTGGTGGCTTTCCTTCGTTTTTATTAGGTATTTTTGTAGTCCTACAGTAGTTATTTTATAAGAATTTTCTAGTTGCATAAGGCCCCTTCCTCCTTGTGTTCTTGGTAGGTATAATCTTTCTACATCTGATTTTGGATGGTGTATTCTAAATGCGGTCATTATTTTTCTTGCCTTTCTATCTATACCAGCTAGTTCAAAATGTTAAAGCTGTAGCTCATTACTGGGACTGCTATATCACCTTATTCTTTGCATTTAGCTCAGTTTTCAGTATTAACCTAATTCTTCTGTAGTATTCTTTTCTAATCGTTTCTTTAATCTGTGTGTGTTGCATCTTATCTAGTTCGTTGATTCCTAAGTATTTGTACGTTTGAATTTAATCTAGTTCTCTTATTTCTGTTTCTTTATCTAACATGATATTATTGCTTTTCACTAGTTTCCCTCTCTTCAGAGTTGCCTTAGCACATTTTCCTAATCCGGATTTTATATATATTTCTTTTGTGAATCCGTGTACAGCTTGGAGTTGTTTTTAGATCATCTATATATAGGAGATGTTAATTTCCCCATTGTAGCATTTATACTCAAGCACAATTCTGTTTAGTATTTCAGATAGTGCTGTTAATGCTAGACAGAAAAGCAGTGGTGATAGGGAGTCTCCTTGTAATATACCTCTGTTGATTGGGATAGGCTCTATTTTTATTGTTTCATCTTTTGTTTGTATCAGCTGTATCAGCAGAATTGTTTGGTAAATGTTATTTTTGCTGATACCCTATTCATGGCTAGTGTGTTGAGTACCCATGTATGAGAACACTGTAAAACGTTTTTTGGTAATCAATCCAAGCCATACTGAGGTTCTTTTTGTTGTTGCAGTTTTCAGTTATGGCTTTATTTATTAACAACTGGTCTTTGCATCCATATAAGCCTCTGCGGCATCCTTTCTGGTCTTCTGGGAGCAGGTTCGTTTTTTCCAGGTATTTGGTTATTTTCTGTGATAGTATTGAAGTTAAGGTTTTGTATATAGTAAGCAAGCATGTTATTGGTCTGTAATTTTTCGTGTTTGCTGTGTCATTATTTTGGGGGATCAGGGTCATTTTCATCTTAGTGAGCCAGTCAAGTGTTTTTTCTGGTTCTATGAGAATTTCGTTAAATTCCTTTGCTAGCATATTATGTGTTCCTGTTAAATATTTTAACCAGAAGTCGAGGATCTTGTCATGTCCTGGTGCTTTCCAGCTGCTTGCCCATCTCAGTGTGATAGACACATCATCTGCTGTAATATCCTCCCATAGTTGCTCGTTTACTGTTTACTGTTCTTGCTAGCTTTGTGCATGGCAATTTCTTCTTCTTCTTCTTCTTCTTCTTCTTCTTCTTCTTCTTCTTCTTCTTCTTCTTCTTCTTCTTCTTCTTCTTATTATTATTATTATTATTGTTATTATTACAAATCCCGCTGGGCGGTGAATTGGCAGTATCGGTAGAGGGTTGGACGCCATGCTTTCTAGCATAGTTACGTCCCTTTACTGTCTGAGTTCAAATCCCGCCGAGGTTAATTTTGCCTTTTATCCTTACGGGGTCGATAAAATAAAGTACCAGTAATGTACTGGGTATTTGCTGGCCTTGTGCCAAAAGTAGAAACAATTATTGTTACAAATCCCGCTGAGGTTAACTTTGCCTTTCATCCTTACAGGGTCGATAAAATAAAGTACCAGTCAGGCACTGGGGTAGATTTAATTGACTTTCCCCTCCCCCAAATTTCTGGCCTTGTGCCTATATAAGAAACCATTATTATTATTATTATCATTATTATTATTATTATTATTATTATTATTATTATTATTATTATTATTATTATTATTATTATCACACACACACACGCACACGCACACGCACACGCACACGCACACGCACACACATACACATATATATATTGTTATATTGGGAGATAGTGATGTTACCAATATTGCCAATAAAAAAGAAACACACACGCCATATAATATTCTCTTCATCTTTATCTTATTCATTCGTTTGTCAAAGTTCTTTTGGTTAACATTCTGCGATCTCCTCAATGGCTACTTGTTATGTGCTACCTATTCATTTCGGTCTTACACTTCCACCCCATCTTGTCTTTGATTTATGCTCCACAAAAAAAGAAGAAGCGCAAAACTGATAGTCATTGAGGATGTCACAGAATGTGTGACAGAAGGATTTTGACAAACAAATGAATAACGAACAATAAAGATAAAGTGAAAATTAGATGGCGCGTGTGTTTCTTTTTATTGGAAATATTGGCAACATGACCATCTCCAAATATAACTATATCGGTTCCAATACACGATTTCACATCAAGAATCTTACAGAACAAATACGTAAACATACATATACATAAGCGTATGTGTGTACGTTTTTGTGTGTGTGTGTGTGTGTGTGTGTGTGTGTGTGCATACACACGTACACACACACACACACACACATACACACACACATACATTCTCACACACACATACATTCTCACACACACACACACACATATACTCACGCACGCATGCACACACACACACACACACACACACACACACACACACACACACACACACACACATATATAGTTAACAAAAGGATTGGTCAAAATTGCTTGTAAACACAATTAAATCCTTCATGGCAGTGGGTGGTGGGTGAACTTGCCCGTAGAACAATGAGGGAGTGGATGGAGCCGGTCAAGCATTGAAAGTGAATTCTATACACCAAATTCTAAAGAGTGTGGGTGAAATTAGGCTAGCTAGAAAGCAGGCGAAAAAAGAATTCTGGAGGAATCTGAGAGTGGGAAGTTATAAAATTAAAAATTAAAAAGTTAATAAATTGAAAATTAAAAAATAATAAATAAAAATAATGTTAAAAAAATTAAATAATAAAAAATAATAAAAAATAATAAAAAATAAAAAAAACTAGAGTCTAAAACAGCTGCTATATTATTAGCTGGTATTGCGTTTTCGGCCAATGCTATATAAAATTTACTGGGGTGGGGGTACTGAGGCTACAAAAGCCCGATGGGCTGCCTCAGGGTAAGCGAAAGAGGAAAAAGGAAAAGGGAGAGGAGAGGGAGTGGAAGGAAGTGAGAAGAAAAGATAAAGGGAAAAAAGAAAAAAAGTACATCTACCTATGTATGCTGGGGTATTCCGTATCTTGTTCGGAAAGTGGGCAAAAGAATGATGTTACAGCCATTGTCTACCCACC
Organism: Eledone cirrhosa; assembly: GCA_964016885.1. Classification (NCBI taxonomy): domain Eukaryota; kingdom Metazoa; phylum Mollusca; class Cephalopoda; order Octopoda; family Eledonidae; genus Eledone; species Eledone cirrhosa. The sequence goes on along the minus strand of OZ024740.1, from coordinate 389,060,663 downwards.
CGGGTCATGAGGGGGTTTGAGGGCGAGGTAAGTCCTACGCAATCGGTGTTTACATGCGGTTACAAGTTCTTTTTTGTTTAGGAGTTGGTCCTTCGTAACCAGCATTAATTGTTTCCTCCGAGCATAAGTTACACGTACGGCGTCCTCCCGTGTAGGAGTTAGCCCTGGAAAGTAAGCTCCAAGTAAGATGGTATGTGATGTTA
>OZ024740.1:389047960-389052960 GCA_964016885.1 Eledone cirrhosa | reverse complement strand
TATGAACCACCTAAGAGAACATTAGTCTACGACCTCTTTTATACCATAAACGTGGTTCTGTCTTTGCGCGTAATTGTTTATGACGTATCTTATTCGTTTTTTTTTCCCGTTCTTTGCCAGCGAACGTGTCCACGAACCAAAGTATCGTCTTCCTGTCTTCCTCCGGTTGCAACGTTTTTTGAAATATCCACTTCTGCGTTTACAGATTGACTTTGTTAGTTTCAGAAGATCCCGTTAAGGATGAAAGCAGCGATTCTTTGCTTAAACTTTAATCTGTTATTAGGGTGGTTTGATTTGGCGTTAACATATGGTTGAATGGTTTAAAATACTGCATGAGAAAAGTAGGACCAGCTTTATACAACTAGACATCGCAAGCTACTACTCCTCAATCTCACCCATAGTACTTAATAAGGCCCTATTTTTATGATGTCCAATACGGACCTAACCCGAGAGGAGGTGAGCATCATCCACGCCGCAAGAAAGACCTTAATCCGCTTCGACGGAGACCTTTGGACCAGGAGTGATTGGCCAAATAACTTTGACATCACGATGGGCTCCAGCGACTCAGCGCAAGTAAAGGACCTGGTTGGGCTCTACCTGCTGAAGCAGATAAAAGATGAAATCCCCTGCCTGGGCGGCGGATTACATCGTGACGATGCTCTATTCACAGTATATGACCACAGCACCAACATGTTGGAGGGTATGAGGAGGCGTATTCGCCATTTCTTTAAGAACCAGGGGCTCAGCATAGAAATAGACCCAAATAGCAAGGTAGTTAACTTCCTAGACACCATCCTAAACCTGAACACCGAGCAATACTACCCCTATCACAATCCCAACGAGAAACTCGCATATGTTAACGCCAAATCAAACCACCCTAGATCCATAACCAAGGCAGTGGTGAAGAGTGTCTCGGACAGGATCTCCAGCCTGTCCGCAAGTAAGGAAATATTCAATAACCACGCGGAATATTACAACGCAGCTCTAAAGAAGGCGGCACATGGCCAAAATATAACATATAGTCCGAAAAGCCGGGATGGGGATAGCCCAACAGACACCCACAACCGCGTTGCCCGGGGGGAGGGGGAGGGCGAACCCTAACAATACAGGCAGAGCAGAATCAAATAGGCACCATGTGCCCGACACCACCACACGGGCGGTGGAGACTAGTGCGCTTGACCACGAGATGGAGCACAATATGAGTAGCAGTCTCAGGCGTGACGCTAACCACCCTAGGACAGACGACCCCAACCGCAGGACACGTAGGGGGGCGACCAACCCACGATGGATCTCCCGGGGCGGACAACGACCACCCCACAAATTTGGGCCGCGAAGATAACAGAAAGCATAGAGCCCAAAAGGGAAGCAAGAGTGCGGAAACCACCAGCAACCCAACAGATCTCCAACAAATCACGACGCCCCCGACCCACACATATAGGAGGAGACACCGAAAAATCACGTGGTACAACCCACCCTACTCAGCGGCCCTAAAGAAAAGCTTGGCCCAATTATTCTTTGGAGCACTTGACAAATGCTTCCCGAGGGACCACAGACACCACAGGATCTTCAACAGACACACTGTGAAGCTCTCGTATTCCACCACGAGAAATTTGGCCCAACACATAGCTAGCATCAACAGAAGTAGGCTTAAAACCACACACAACCAGAAGATGGCAATACAAACACTCAACAGAACCATGTGAAAGGAGGGAAGGGGGGACCCAGAGCCCACCCAAGAAACCCAAACCGACCCGAGGACCCCCCACCGATCCCGGGGGAAGACCAACATGTAACACATAACGGGAACCCTAATCTAGGCACGCAGAGGCCGACCACCCTCTGCAACTGCAGAAACCCCGAATCATGCCCCCTTGGTAATGAATGCCTCAAGAAGAACCTAGTATACGGTTGTAGGGTTAAAACCCCCAACTCCGAACACCTCTACATAGGAGCCACATCAACGAGCTTTAAAGACCGCTGGTACAACCATCGCCATTCATTCAAGAAGGAAGCCAAAAGGAAAAGCACAGCTCTCTCCGACCTGATCTGGAAGCTTAAGCTGGACAGGACCCCATACTCTCTGGCCTGGTACATAATCAGGAAAGTACCACCCGATAAAGGGGGATCTTGCATATGCAAACTATGCCTGAACGAGACCCTCGAGATACTAAGAGGTGGAAGCAGCCTGATAAACCTCAGAACCGACTTCTTCGGGACATGCAGACACCTTAGAGCCGGGACCTTTCTCAAGATATATGGACAGTAGCAACACAAGAAGATGTGAACTGCCCTCAAGCTATAGGGACTTCTACAGAACATGAAAACACCTCTCAGCCAGACCTCCCTCAAGCTATATGGGCAGTAACAACACCCTAGGTTGTGAACTCCCCTCAAGCCATAGGGAACAACCCAGGCTGAGCAGACACCATGATAGCCTAGAGATAGAATCGGACACAGCCATTATAATTTGGCCAACATCTACATAACACAAACACTTTTTAATTTACTAGATTTCTGATTTTCAAGTTCCAATTTTAAATCTTGATTTCTCTTTATTAATTTGTTATTTGTTTTCTGCCCTCTTCACTGAATCACCTTATATTTATTTTTAAGTTGAGATTGATTATAACACAAACTCATTTAGTTTGATTATCTTATCTTAACATCTTGTCCTCATACCAATCTATCCAACATATTTCTGACCTTGAGATTGTTTATAGCACACACACACTTTATCCTACATTATTTTTCACTTCTCCATATTCATTTTCATTACCTTTTCACCAATATTTCATTTATTCTTTATTCTTTATTCTTTATTCTTTATTCTCTATTTATTTATTTATTTTCAAATTATACAAATTATATTAATTATTTTATTATATTATTTATTTATTTTCTGTTTTCTTCATTTATTGCATTATATTTCTTCATATACATGGAAGACCCCCCCCCCCACCACTATGAGAGATGGTGGCAGGAGGGATGAAGAAAAAACACACACTGGATACTTCTAAATTGTTAGCAGCAGCAAGATATAAGCTGACCACAACACCAACAACACTACCAAAATAATCGTAGAGGTCAAATGTACTTAACAATAGCAAACAAAAACACTACAGGGAGCCTCACCCCAGAAAGAATTCTATAGACTTCTGACTGAGGAATGCTCTCAGAACTGACCAATGGGAAGTTTGACACTTTTTTTGTTATTTTGTTCCTTGAACACCTTGTCCCTTCTACCATTTTATCAATTTTTTAAGCTAACTCCAACAATAACAACACTTAGAATGAGGAATGTTCTAATAACTGACCAATGAGAGGAGAAGAGGACCTTTGACACTGAAATTCGTTTGTTTGAATTCATATGATTCCAGTCCCTCAGTGAAATAACAACCCAACCAGGAACTGGGCATATCAGAGTATTGACAATATTATACACCTCAACAACATATGTACTTGTCTATACCATACTAATTCAAACTGCCTGAAGAGGTCACAGCCAAAGATGGCTGTCACTGAAATATATATAGCACTAATAAACGAAGCTAAATTTTAATCATTTGACTTTTTATTTAACTTTATTTTACACTACTCCGGAGTAACCAAACCAACCTGCGCACTTCGACGAGTGCTCCAGCCTGCATACTGAGGTGTTGGTATACAACCAACATAAACTCAAAATCTATATATTATATATATATATATTATATATATATATATAATATATATATATATATATAGGCCAGTCTCTCTGACGTCACATATCAGTAAGGTCATGGAGCGAGTCGTCAGAAAGAAACTGATCACTTTCCTCGAGGAAAATGACCGCCTGACTAGCACGCAACATGGCTTCTGCACAGGAAGAAGCTGCCTTACACAGCTGCTACATCACTACGACTGGGTACTGAGACAACTACTAGACAGCTCACATGTGGACGTGATATATCTTGACTTTGCGAAGGCCTTTGACAAGGTCGACCACGGAATGATATGTTACAAACTACACGGACTCGGCATAACTGGAAAAGTAGGTGAGTGGCTGCATGGCTTCCTAAGGGACAGAAGCCAGGTAGTCGCAGCAAATGGGGCCCTCTCAAAGGAAACACCAATAACAAGTGGGGTGAGCCAGGGGACAGTCCTGGGACCACTACTGTTTTTGGTGACTCTCTCAGACATGCCCTCTGTAGTACATACAAAAACATCCCTCACTAGCTATGCTGATGACACTAAGGTAGCACATGCATTCAAAAACCCGGCTGACGCTGCCCTTTTACAGCAGGATCTGGATGCCATATACAAATGAGCAGAAGAAAACAACATGCAGTTTAATGCTGGAAAATTTCATAATTTTCATAAGTCTACCCTTTCAATATCTTGATTAAAATATACGTAGGATAAATTTCTATACTAAATATATGAAACATATTATTTTAACTTAAGATACTCTATAGTGTTTTTAAAGATATTTAATGTTTTGATATTTCTAGAATTCGTTTGTCCTTTAGACTATACTGATACAATTGCATTTCCAAAATATAATCCTTTGGTATTTTAAATTTATATTGTTATAATTATATTTCCAAAGTATAATCCTTTAGTAATATATTGATATTTGATTATCTCTATACAAATGTGTATGTGTGTATTAACATGCATATAAAAGTGTTATATGTTTTTTTATGATTGTATATCTGTCTGTATGTGTACATGAGCGATGCGGGTCTAACAATTGGTGAAGACGCACGCAAATATTTATTTATACATATGTATGTGTATATATATATATATGTATATGTATGTGTGTGGGTGAGAGTTATGTGTGTGCATGCCTACCCACGCAGTTTTGATTGCAGATATGCATAATTTTAACAGAATGTTAAATGCATGAATGGTAATCGTATATATGAAGGCATGAATGTTAATCGTATATATTTATGTATATATACTGTGAACATTTTATAACACAAGGAATGTATAGCAGTGATTAAGAGAAATCA
>OZ024740.1:388981123-389037760 GCA_964016885.1 Eledone cirrhosa | reverse complement strand
AACTCGTGTTAGTCCCTGTAATTCATGAGCTCAAAGGAAAAAGAAACCCGAGCTCTTCAAATACTGATTTTCTGGCGAAACATTCTCTCTGAGTTTGTACGTGTGTGATATCATAATCTATAAAGCTCAGTGTGTGGTCATGCTCCTTTATTATAGAAATCTACGATATAGAATTTCTTCAATTGAAATTTACAATTCAGTATTCGAAATAGTTTCGATTGCGTCTTGGCACATCTCATTTTTTCAATTTCACCCACAATTATGCCAAAAATAGATAAAACTCAATATTTTACGATTTTCCTCTGTCATTTAAACTGCTAAACTCTTTCCACTACCATTCAAAATCTATACAACTTCATACTTTCTGCTACTTTCTCTTTCCAAGCTTGATGGTGATACTGTCCGTTTTACTCTATCATATCATCTCCTTCCCTCTATCTACAACCCACACATTTTGCTACTTTCTCTTTTATACTTCAAATTATTACATTTCATACGAAACGGCAATTATTCAAAGCAACAGATACATTTATTCAACAACAGGCGATAAATCTTTTTTAAAACCTCTTTTCCAAACGCATACAAACACACACTCACTTCAACAACAACAACAACAATCTGCCTTATATAGATAACTAGCATTAAAGCCCGGCGTTGCTCGGGTCATTAGTTACCAAAGTTAGGTTGCACCACCCATTTTATGGCAGCACTTTTTTTGTCTGCCAGGCACTGGGTGAATGAATTGCAGACCTGGAAGCATGAGCTGCGCCAGCAGTGACAATTGTAGTTTCGCCTATAGATATTATCTCTGTGCAAAAAAGTGTTGACATTTATTGTTTCACAGTACTTGCGCAACACGCGCGTAGACGATGCCAGCCGAACAACAGAGCTGCGATGGAGTTGTTCTGCATGGTTGTCTGTGTGTTTTCTAAATTTAAGACAGTAGGGCGGGTTGTGATATGATGGAGAGTTAGCTGTTGTTTCTAGCAGGTTTAGTGACCTCATAGAGGATATGAGTTTTCTAAATTTAAGACAGTAGGGAGTGGTGTGATATGGGGGAGAGTTAGCTGCTGTTTCTAGCAGGTTTAGTGACCTCATAGAAGATATGTTTCTAAATTTTAGACAGTAGGGAGGGGTGTGATATGGGGGAGAGTTAGCTGCTGTTTCTAGCAGGTTTAGTAACCTCATAGAGGATATGTGTTTTCTAAATTTAAGACAGTAGGGAGTGGTGTGAACGGACAGTATCACCATGAAGCTTGGAAAGAGAAAGTAGCAGAAGTATGAAGTTGTATAGATTTTGAATAGTAGTAGAAAGAGTTTAGCAGTTTAAATGACAGCGAAAAATCGTAAAATATTGAGTTTTATCTATTTTTTGCGTAATGTGGGTGAAATTGAAAAAATTATCTGCGTCAAGACGCAATCGAAGCTTTTTCGAACTCTGAATTGTAAATTTCAATTAAAGAAATTCTATATCGTAGATTTCTATAACGAAGGAGCATGTCCACACACTGAGCTTTATAGATTATGATGATAAACAATAATATCCTCTATGAGGTCACTAAACCTGCTAGAAACAGCAGCTAACCCTCCTCCATATCACAACACTCCCTACTGTCTTAAATTTAGAAAACACATATCCTCTATGAGGTTACTAAACCTGCTACAAACAGCAGCTAACTCTCCCCCATATCACACCCATCCCTACTGTGTTAAATTTAGAAAACATCTTCTATGAGGTCACTAAACCTGCTAGAAACAGCAGCTAACTCTCTTCATATCACACCACTCCCTACTGTCTTAAATTTAGAAAACACATATCCTCTATGAGGTCACTAAACCTGCTAGAAACAACAGCTAACTCTCCCTCATATGACAACCCTCCCCACTGTCTTAAATTTAGAAAACACACAGACAACCATGCAGAACAACTCCATGGCAGCTCTGTTGTTCGGCTGGCATCGTCTACGCGCGTGTTGCGCAAGTACTGTGAAACAATAAATTTCAACACTTTTTTGCACAGAGATAATATCCATAGGCGAAACTACAATTGTCACTGCTGGCACAGCTCCTGCCTCCAGGTCTGCAATTCATTCACCCAGTGCCTGGCAGACAAAAAAGTGCTGCCATAAAATGGGTGGTGCAACCTAACTTTGGTAACTTAATGACCCCGAATAACGCCGGGCTTTAATGCTAGTATAGTTATAAAGGTGGGTTGTTTCATTTTAATTATAATGTATCTACTTCACCTTTCTTAGTTTATATGTTCCATACACTAGTAGTATTCCCTGTAACTTGATAAACAAACACACTCTCTCTCTCCCCCTCTCTCTCTCCCCCTCTCTCTCTCTATATATATCTATATATAGACCTCCACTCCCAATCAATCTTCTATATACAATCAGTTATTCACTTAATAGAAGTAAACATACGTACACCAGGTCCGAATACGAAGGAGCCGAACTCCCACTGTCAACGCTTCCTTCTTTCTCGCGCTCCCCCTCTCTTACTATTAAGAGCAAATGGGGTCCCACGCCATGGTCGCCCCACGGCCCCGGTAGACAGATTTGCTCTTTGTTATTATTTTTTTCTATTTTTAAAAATTCCTTTACTTTTATTTTCATCAACACTCCTTTACTTTTCTTCTCATTAACACTTCCCGTCGTGCCCTTGGCAATGGAGACTTCTGGTGTCCTTGGCCTAGGGCTACCTCCCTACTCAACACCATAAGCGCTGAGCTGACCAGTCGCTCGTGTGAGCCACGCGAGTTGGAATGGCTCTTCCAGCGCATCTTACCTATCATCCTCCGGGGAAACGCCTTCTCCATTCTATCCGCCGGGGCTGTGGGGAGGCCAGCACGTGGGACCCCATTTGCTCACCATACGGAGAGATGGGCGGGGGGGGGGGGATGACGAGAGAGATGGAGGCGATGATAGTGGGACTTCGGTTGTACTTTCATGTTTACTTAGGTTATTATTTTCTATTGTATATAGTCTCACCTCTATGTTATGGTAAAGCAATATTGATTATACCCACATTCCTTATATATACAGCAACACATTGCAACTTTTGATCAGTTTGACAATCGCCACCGACGAATGCGAGAAAATTTTCCAGAAAGTTAACCAGGATAAAAAAAAAAAGCTTTCCACCGAAGTTAACAAAGGGCTTATTAGATCTACATACCAAATTATGAAATAATTAAATAGTAAAATTAAAAAATTAAATTCGTATAGAATACAAACTACAAGTAAAGTAATTCTTTTCTTTTTCAAATATACCTAACTGTACCAAGTATCTCTCTCTCTCTCTCTCTCTCTCTCTCTCTCTCTCTCTCTCTCTCTCTCTCTCTCTCTCTCTCTCTCTCTATCTCCCCCTCTCTCTCTCTCTCTCTTTCACACACACACACACATATGTAGGTATTATTGAATAAAATGACAGGAGGCCGGATAGGTGAAATACCTTTATATATGTATGTACATGTGTATGTAGGGAGACACGTCCACACATACATACATACATATATATATATAATATATATATACACATTCGTACAACTCTCTCTCTCTCTCTCTCTCTCTCTCTCTCTCTCTCTCTCTCTCTCTCTCTCTCCTCTCTCTCCCTCTCTCTCTATCTCTCTCTCTCTCCCTATAAATATATATATATATATATATATATATAAATGAGTGGGATGAGCCGCTAGAAATGGTAGCCCCAAACCACTCAAATTAAGGTGCTCGACAAAACAAAGAGAGAGAAAACCGTTGTTAGGAGCAATATATCAAAATGAAGTAACGGAGTCAGAAACTCGTGTTAGTCCCTGTAATTCATGAGCTCAAAGGAAAAAGAAACCCGAGCTCTTCAAATACTGATTTTCTGGCGAAACATTCTCTCTGAGTTTGTACGTGTGTGATATCATAATCTATAAAGCGCAGTGTGTGGTCATGCTCCTTTCTTATAGAAATCTACGATATAGAATTTCTTCAATTGAAATTTACAATTCAGTATTCGAAATAGTTTCGATTGCGTCTTGGCACATCTCATTTTTTCAATTTCACCCACAATTATGCCAAAAATAGATAAAACTCAATATTTTACGATTTTCCTCTGTCATTTAAACTGCTAAACTCTTTCCACTACCATTCAAAATCTATACAACTTCATACTTTCTGCTACTTTCTCTTTCCAAGCTTGATGGTGATACTGTCCGTTTTACTCTATCATATCATCTCCTTCCCTCTATCTACGACCCACACATTTTGCTACTTTCTCTTTTATACTTCAAATTATTACATTTCATACGAAACGGCAATTATTCAAAGCAACAGATACATTTATTCAACAACAGGCGATAAATCTTTTTTAAAACCTCTTTTCCAAACGCATACAAACACACACTCACTTCAACAACAACAACAACAATCTGCCTTATATAGATAACTAGCATTAAAGCCCGGCGTTGCTCGGGTCATTAAGTTACCAAAGTTAGGTTGCACCACCCATTTTATGGCAGCACTTTTTTGTCTGCCAGGCACTGGGTGAATGAATTGCAGACCTGGAAGCATGAGCTGCGCCAGCAGTGACAATTGTAGTTTCGCCTATGGATATTATCTCTGTGCAAAAAAGTGTTGAAATTTATTGTTTCACAGTACTTGCGCAACACGCGCGTAGACGATGCCAGCCGAACAACAGAGCTGCGATGGAGTTGTTCTGCATGGTTGTCTGTGTGTTTTCTAAATTTAAGACAGTAGGGAGGGTTGTGATATGATGGAGAGTTAGCTGTTGTTTCTAGCAGGTTTAGTGACCTCATAGAGGATATGAGTTTTCTAAATTTAAGACAGTAGGGAGTGGTGTGATATGGGGGAGAGTTAGCTGCTGTTTCTAGCAGGTTTAGTGACCTCATAGAAGATGTTTTCTAAATTTAAGATAGTAGGGATGGGTGTGATATGGGGGAGAGTTAGCTGCTGTTTCTAGCAGGTTTAGTAACCTCATAGAGGATATGTGTTTTCTAAATTTAAGACAGTAGGGAGTGGTGTGAACGGATAGTATCACCATCAAGCTTGGAAAGAGAAAGTAGCAGAAAGTATGAAGTTGTATAGATTTTGAATAGTAGTAGAAAGAGTTTAGCAGTTTAAATGACAGAGAAAATCGTAAAATATTGAGTTTTATCTATTTTTTGCGTAATGTGGGTGAAATTGAAAAAATTATCTGCGTCAAGACGCAATCGAAGCTATTTCGAATACTGAATTGTAAATTTCAATTGAAGAAATTCTATATCGTAGATTTCTATAACGAAGGAGCATGTCCACACACTGAGCTTTATAGATTATGATGATAAACAATAATATCCTCTATGAGGTCACTAAACCTGCTAGAAACAGCAGCTAACTCTCCCCCATATCACACCCATCCCTACTGTCTTAAATTTAGAAAACATATCTTCTATGAGGTCACTAAACCTGCTAGAAACAGCAGCTAACTCTCCTCCATATCACACCACTCCCTACTGTCTTAAATTTAGAAAACACATATCCTCTATGAGGTCACTAAACCTGCTAGAAACAACAGCTAACTCTCCCTCATATGACAACCCTCCCCACTGTCTTAAATTTAGAAAATACACAGACAACCATGCAGAACAACTCCATGGCAGCTCTGTTGTTCGGTTGGCATCGTCTACGCGCGTGTTGCGCAAGTACTGTGAAACAATAAATTTCAACACTTTTTTGCACAGAGATAATATCCATAGGCGAAACTACAATTGTCACTGCTGGCACAGCTCCTGCCTCCAGGTCTGCAATTCATTCACCCAGTGCCTGGCAGACAAAAAAGTGCTGCCATAAAATGGGTGGTGCAACCTAACTTTGGTAACTTAATGACCCCGATCAACGCCGGGCTTTAATGCTAGTATAGTTATAAAGGTGGGTTGTTTCATTTTAATTATAATGTATCTACTTCACCTTTCTTAGTTTATATGTTCCATACACTAGTAGTATTCCCTGTAACTTGATAAACAAACACACTCTCTCTCCCCCTCTCTCTCTCTCTCCCCCCTCTCTCTCTATATATATATCTATATATAGACCTCCACTCCCAATCAATCTTCTATATACAATCAGTTATTCACTTAATAGAAGTAAACATACGTACACCAGGTCCGAATACGAAGGAGCCGAACTCCCACTGTCAACGCTTCCTTCTTTCTCGCGCTCCCCCTCTCTTACTATTAAGAGAAAATTGGGTCCCACGCCATGGTCGCCCCACGGCCCCGGTAGACAGATTTGCTCTTTGTTATTATTTTTTTCTATTTTTTAAAAATTCCTTTACTTTTATTTTCATCAACACTCCTTTACTTTTCTTCTCATTAACACTTCCCGTCGTGCCCTTGGCAATGGAGACTTCTGGTGTCCTTGGCCCTAGGGCTACCTCCCTACTAAACACCATAAGCGCTGAGCTGGCCAGTCGCACGTGTGAGCCACGCGAGTTGGAATGGCTCTTCCAGCGCATCTTACCTATCATCCTCCGGGGAAACGCCTTCTCCATTCTATCCGCCGGGGCTGTGGGGAGGCCAGCACGTGGGACCCCATTTGCTCACCGTACGGAGAGATGGGCGGGGCGTGGGGTGACGAGAGAGATGGAGGCGATGATAGTGGGACTTCGGTTGTACTTTCATGTTTACTTAGGTTATTATTTTCTATTGTATATAGTCTCACCTCTATGTTATGGTAAAGCAATATTGATTATACCCACATTCCTTATATATACAGCAACACATTGCAACTTTTGATCAGTTTGACAATCGCCACCGACGAATGCGAGAAAATTTTCCAGAAAGTTAACCAGGATAAAAAAAAAAAGCTTTCCACCGAAGTTAACAAAGGGCTTATTAGATCTACATACCAAATTATGAAATAATTAAATAGTAAAATTAAAAAATTAAATTCGTATAGAATACAAACTACAAGTAAAGTAATTCTTTTCTTTTTTCAAATATACCTAACTGTACCAAGTATCTCTCTCTCTCTCTATCTCTCTCTCGCTCTCTTTCTCTCTCGCTCTCTCTCTCTTTCTCTCTCTCTCTCCCTCTCTCTCTCTCTCTCTCTCTCTCACACACACACACATATGTAGGTATTATTGAATAAAATGACAGGAGGCCGGATTGGTGAAATACCTTTATATATGTATGTACATGTGTATGTAGGGAGACACGTCCACACATACATACATACATATATATATATATATATATATATATATATATACACATTCATACAACTCTCTCTCTCTCTCTCTCTCTCTCTCTCTCTCTCTCTCTCTCTCTCTCTCACTCTCTCTCTCTCTCTCTCCCTCTCTCTCTATCTCTCTCTCTCTCCCTATATATATATATATATATATATATATAAATGAGTGGGATGAGCCGCTAGAAATGGTAGCCCCAAACCACTCAAATTAAGGTGCTCGACAAAACAAAGAGAGAGAAAACCGTTGTTAGGAGCAATATATCAAAATGAAGTAACGGAGTCAGAAACTCGTGTTAGTCCCTGTAATTCATGAGCTCAAAGGAAAAAGAAACCCGAGCTCTTCAAATACTGATTTTCTGGCGAAACATTCTCTCTGAGTTCGTACGTGTGTGATATCATAATCTATAAAGCTCAGTCTGTGGTCATGCTCCTTTCTTATAGAAATCTACGATATAGAATTTCTTCAATTGAAATTTACAATTCAGTATTCGAAATAGTTTCGATTGCGTCTTGGCACATCTCATTTTTTCAATTTCACCCACAATTATGCCAAAAATAGATAAAACTCAATATTTTACGATTTTCCTCTGTCATTTAAACTGCTAAACTCTTTCCACTACCATTCAAAATCTATACAACTTCATACTTTCTGCTACTTTCTCTTTCCAAGCTTGATGGTGATACTGTCCGTTTTACTCTATCATATCATCTCCTTCCCTCTATCTACAACCCACACATTTTGCTACTTTCTCTTTTATACTTCAAATTATTACATTTCATACGAAACGGCAATTATTCAAAAGCAACAGATACATTTATTCAACAACAGGCGATAAATCTTTTTTAAAACCTTTTCCAAACGCATACAAACACACACTCACTTCAACAACAACAACAACAATCTGCCTTATATAGATAACTAGCATTAAAGCCCGGCGTTGCTCGGGTCATTAAGTTACCAAAGTTAGGTTGCACCACCCATTTTATGGCAGCACTTTTTTGTCTGCCAGGCACTGGGTGAATGAATTGCAGACCTGGAAGCATGAGCTGCGCCAGCAGTGACAATTGTAGTTTCGCCTATAGATATTATCTCTGTGCAAAAAAGTGTTGAAATTTATTGTTTCACAGTACTTGCGCAACACGCGCGTAGACGATGCCAACCGAACAACAGAGCTGCGATGGAGTTGTTCTGCATGGTTCTCTGTGTGTTTTCTAAATTTAAGACAGTAGGGCGGGTTGTGATATGATGGAGAGTTAGCTGTTGTTTCTAGCAGGTTTAGTGACCTCATAGAGGATATGAGTTTTCTAAATTTAAGACAGTAGGGAGTGGTGTGATATGGGGGAGAGTTAGCTGCTGTTTCTAGCAGGTTTAGTGACCTCATAGAAGATATGTTTTCTAAATTTAAGACAGTAGGGAGGGGTGTGATATGGGGGAGAGTTAGCTGCTGTTTCTAGCAGGTTTAGTAACCTCATAGAGGATATGTGTTTTCTAAATTTAAGACAGTAGGGAGTGGTGTGAACGGACAGTATCACCATGAAGCTTGGAAAGAGAAAGTAGCAGAAGTATGAAGTTGTATAGATTTTGAATAGTAGTAGAAAGGGTTTAGCAGTTTAAATGACAGATAAAAATCGTAAAATATTGAGTTTTATCTATTTTTTGCGTAATTGTGGGTGAAATTGAAAAAATTATCTGCGTCAAGACGCAATCGAAGCTTTTTCGAACTCTGAATTGTAAATTTCAATTAAAGAAATTCTATATCGTAGATTTCTATAACGAAGGAGCATGTCCACACACTGAGCTTTATAGATTATGATGATAAACAATAATATCCTCTATGAGGTCACTAAACCTGCTAGAAACAGCAGCTAACCCTCCTCCATATCACAACACTCCCTACTGTCTTAAATTTAGAAAACACATATCCTCTATGAGGTTACTAAACCTGCTACAAACAGCAGCTAACTCTCCCCCATATCACACCCATCCCTACTGTGTTAAATTTAGAAAACATCTTCTATGAGGTCACTAAACCTGCTAGAAACAGCAGCTAACTCTCTTCCATATCACACCACTCCCTACTGTCTTAAATTTAGAAAACACATATCCTCTATGAGGTCACTAAACCTGCTAGAAACAACAGCTAACTCTCCCTCATATGACAACCCTCCCCACTGTCTTAAATTTAGAAAACACACAGACAACCATGCAGAACAACTCCATGGCAGCTCTGTTGTTCGGCTGGCATCGTCTACGCGCGTGTTGCGCAAGTACTGTGAAACAATAAATTTCAACACTTTTTTGCACAGAGATAATATCCATAGGCGAAACTACAATTGTCACTGCTGGCACAGCTCCTGCCTCCAGGTCTGCAATTCATTCACCCAGTGCCTGGCAGACAAAAAAGTGCTGCCATAAAATGGGTGGTGCAACCTAACTTTGGTAACTTAATGACCCCGATCAACGCCGGGCTTTAATGCTAGTATAGTTATAAAGGTGGGTTGTTTCATTTTAATTATAATGTATCTACTTCACCTTTCTTAGTTTATATGTTCCATACACTAGTAGTATTCCCTGTAACTTGATAAACAAACACACTCTCTCTCTCCCCCTCTCTCTCTCCCTCCCCCCTCTC
This sequence comes from Eledone cirrhosa, assembly GCA_964016885.1. Lineage (NCBI taxonomy): Eukaryota > Metazoa > Mollusca > Cephalopoda > Octopoda > Eledonidae > Eledone > Eledone cirrhosa. The sequence goes on along the minus strand of OZ024740.1, from coordinate 389,027,889 downwards.
TCTCTCTATATATATCTATATATAGACCTCCACTCCCAATCAATCTTCTATATACAATCAGTTATTCACTTAATAGAAGTAAACATACGTACACCAGGTCCGAATACGAAGGAGCCGAACTCCCACTGTCAACGCTTCCTTCTTTCTCGCGCTCCCCCTCTCTTACTATTAAGAGCAAATGGGGTCCCACGCCATGGTCGCCCCACGGCCCCGGTAGACAGATTTGCTCTTTGTTATTATTTTTTTCTATTTTTTAAAAATTCCTTTACTTTTATTTTCATCAACACTCCTTTACTTTTCTTCTCATTAACACTTCCCGTCGTGCCCTTGGCAATGGAGACTTCTGGTGTCCTTGGCCCTAGGGCTACCTCCCTACTAAACACCATAAGCGCTGAGCTGGCCAGTCGCACGTGTGAGCCACGCGAGTTGGAATGGCTCTTCCAGCGCATCTTACCTATCATCCTCCGGGGAAACGCCTTCTCCATTCTATCCGCCGGGGCTGTGGGGAGGCCAGCACGTGGGACCCCATTTGCTCACCATACGGAGAGATGGGCGGGGGGGGGGGTGACGAGAGAGATGGAGGCGATGATAGTGGGACTTCGGTTGTACTTTCATGTTTACTTAGGTTATTATTTTCTATTGTATATAGTCTCACCTCTATGTTATGGTAAAGCAATATTGATTATACCCACATTCCTTATATATACAGCAACACATTGCAACTTTTGATCAGTTTTACAATCGCCACCGACGAATGCGAGAAAATTTTCCAGAAAGTTAACCAGGATAAAAAAAAAAGCTTTCCACCGAAGTTAACAAAGGGCTTATTAGATCTACATACCAAATTATAAAATAATTAAATAGTAAAATTAAAAAATTAAATTCGTATAGAATACAAACTACAAGTAAAGTAATTCTTTTTTTTTTCAAATATACCTAACTGTACCAAGTATCTCTCTCTCTCTCTATCTCTCTCGCTCTCTTTCTCTCTCGCTCTCTCTCTCTTTCTCTCTCTCTCTCCGTCTCTCTCTCTCTCTCTCTCACACACACACACATATGTAGGTATTATTGAATAAAATGACAGGAGGCCGGATTGATGAAATACCTTTATATATGTATGTATATGTGTATGTAGGGAGACACGTCCACACATACATACATACATATATATATATATATATATATATATATATATATATATATATATATACACATTCATACAACTCTCTCTCTCTCTCTCTCCCCCTCTCTCTCTACCTCTTTCTCTCTCCCTATATATATATATAAATGAGTGGGATGAGCCGCTAGAAATGGTAGCCCCAAACCACTCAAATTAAGGTGCTCGACAAAACAAAGAGAGAGAAACCCGTTGTTAGGAGCAATATATCAAAATGAAGTAACGGAGTCAGAAACTCGTGTTAGTCCCTGTAATTCACGAGCTCAAAGGAAAAAGAATCCCGAGCTCTTCAAATACTGATTTTCTGGCGAAACATTCTCTCTGAGTTTCTACGTGTGTGATATATAGTTATAAAGGTGGGTTGTTTCATTTTAATTATAATGTATCTACTTCACCTTTCTTAGTTTATATGTTCCATACACTAGTAGTATTCCCTGTAACTTGATAAACAAACACTCTCTCTCGTGTGTTTTCTTCTCTCTCTCTCTCTCTCTCTCTCTCTCTCTCTCTCTCTCTCTATATATATATATATATATATATATATATATATATATATATATATATATACATACACACAGCATACACATATATTTGAAGGTGCGTGGCTAAGTTGTTACTGAGATGGATTCGCAATCGTGAGTTTGTGAGTTCGATTCCCAGACCATGCGATGCGTTGTGTCCTTTATTTGTTACTGCTCCTTAGATGTAGAAATGAGTTGCGACATAACAAGTGCCTTTCCCCTAGATAACATCAGCGGCACGTAGAGCGGAGACTAGTATGCTTGGGTAACTGTTTGTCTTGCACAAAAACACTTAATCGGAAGGGAACTTTCTAAATGAAAGACCGAAGGGGGGGGGGGGGTCTTTACCCTTTTACACACACATACATATATGTATATGTATATATAAGTATGATGTATATGTATGATGTGTATGCCTTTTCCAAAAAAGACCCTTCTAGTGTCTGGCTTTGTCATGGCAACGTGGCTTCCCTGTTCCGTAGATCCAAGAAAGTGTTACAGCCAAGAGCTTTGCTCCTGGTAGGGCATCCTCTGGCGGGCCGGACTCCCGGGGAGGTGCCAGGCTAACAGTGACCAGCGACACATCTGCCGTCGCAAGAATGGCAGCCTCATCATCCGACTATGATGCGGAGGGCTAACAATCCACCCAGGAGAATCCTTAATTTGTTACGACACCAGCCAGAAGATACCAGATTGCTCAAAATTGGAATGAACTCTGTGCGGCCCCGACCAACGAGATCATCTTACGCTACAAAATTCGTGTTGTCACATGGAATGTCCTGCCACTCCTTGGTCCCTGAGTAATCACTTTGCTGTCCCGAGAGCTATCCCGCTGCAACATCATCCTGGCGGGCCTCTGCAAGACATGCTGCCCTGGTAACGGCAAATACATCGCTTCAACTTGAGAGGCTCCGTGGACAGGACAGGCCTATGCACAGTGACACTGGCCATGCCCAAGCACGTCTGGAAATCACTCATCAGCTGGACTTCTGTGAGCGATCGTTTCCTGTAAGCCCGTTTTCTCCATCGGCACGGGAAGATGACTACCATCGTTGCCTATGTGCCTAAAAACTTCGCAGAGAACATTGTCAAGGACGATTACTAGGACCAGCCCCAACCGGCTTTAGGACAAATCCCACCCCACAACATCACGATCATCCTGACGGACGCCAATGCTACCATCTTATCTTCCCTCAAACTGATACGCTCCAGCCTCAGCCCATTGGCACAACCTTCAATGACCCCTCCTCCAATGACCAACTCATCCATCACTGAACTTGGTACAGTCCGGACGGCTATACTCGGAAGGCTTTCGACAACATCATCATCACCGGCCGCTGATGGTCGTTTGTCACCGGGTCTACAGGGCAGGTCAACTTGGAAATACCGACCATCGTCTGCTGGCTGTGAAACTGAAGTTGAAAATTGCTGGTGGTCCCGACCACCAAGTACCAGTCTCGTCTTGATTCATCCTGTTTTAATCATCCCAACATCACCTATACATTCACGTGCTCCATATCCGATCGCTTCAGCGCCTTGGCTGAGGACGAGATTGACAACTGGGAAACCCAAATCGTGCGTTAACCAGTCTGGACCTTACGTCCTGGTAAATCCAAGACCTCTTGCCAAGTGGCCCTGGATTTCACTGCAGACGCTGGACATAATCAACTGACGCCGCGGCTCACCTGTGTGGTGACACGAATGAGTACCACCACTGACCCGAATGACCCCAGTCACATCGGGCAAGAGCAATAGATAGATAGATAGGTAGAATTTAAAAAGTAATTCTTGAAGATTTGCTTCACAAAGCATAGAAATTTTGTTTTTAAATTTCGAAAAAGTTTACATTTCATTGTTTGACGTACAGACTGCATTTTCATGTTTTATTTTATTTATTTATTCAAAATCTTCGAAGTATTAAACCAGTCAGCAAAAAAATTGACGAGAAAGTTTTGAGCGTTTTAAAATATGAACTTAGGCAGATATTTTTATATACCATACGCACGCATGTGATCGTGTGCAAGAGACTCAAATAGAGAATCTTTGAAATATTTTACAAATAGTTACTGTCTATTAATCGATTGAATTTGGAGGATGAGCGTCAATTTGTTTTGTTCCTTCTTTGAAAACCTCAGAATTTCACTTTTTATTTTCGCAAATCTCTTGTTATATGATTCAGTGCACCTCTGATAGTAGATACAAATATAAGTATTATGAAGTTATATCTGCATAAATATAGGATAGAGGTATCCGGGAATGTGTGTACCATATAAATTTACACATTTTTAGTATATAGTCATGTAAACATGCAACTATATGTATTTCTCTCTAAACTGAAAAAAAATCATAAAATCTTTTAATCGATTTTCTTACTCTTTGGTTGCTTAGCGAATGCACACACATATGCACACACACTAGCAGACGCACCAGGCCTCGCCCGGGGTTTATTAATACCTAAAATATATATATCATCAGATGAATTCACTATATTTCCGATAAACTACTTTAAAAAAATGCTGACAGTTTTCAGTTCGTCCATAAACGTTGTAAACGAGAAAACTCAGAAGCTGATCCAAATAGAGCTTCATAAGAATGCGCAAAATAAAATATAACAAACTAATAAGAACATAAATAGAATTTTTCTTTTACTTTCTTATTTTCTCTGAAAACGGTTTCCTTTTCAAAACGCTGCAGTAATTTACATAATTACTTTACGAATTATTTTTCTAATTAGGAATTTTTTCTAATGTTTATTGCAGTGCTTGTGGGTAGACAATAATCTTATTATTTTTATGTCTGGAGCTCAAAGGATTCCAATAAAGTCATATAGTCTGTGGCATTCTTCAAATTTGGATATTTGGATATTGTCCTGCTATTATGTATGTGACCAACAACAATTTCCCTGTTATTGTATTTATATTTACTTTGTAAACCGCAACAAGTGTTCAGTATTATCATTATTTTTAACTAGCAATCTTATATCGCTAAAGACTCTTCGTGTAATTCACTTATTCTAAATTAATAGCAATAACTTACGTTCCTTTCCAGTAAGCTTTCTTTTAACTACCATTAGACAGCGCAATGAAAAAAATAGATTTTATTTAATACAAGAATCAGAAGCCGCTACAGTACTGTTTTACTGAAGGGTCGAATTATTTCATTTGGTAAATGGTAAGTTAATAAATAAATAAATAAATATATATATATATATATATATATATATATATATATATATATATATATATATATATATATATATATATATATATAGTATAAAAGAGAAAACACAGGTAAGCATTAAGAGAAGGATTTTATCCAGGTATTTACGACCGTTTCATTGGTAAGTGCAACCTTATATTGCTATACTGCAAATAACAGCCACTCAATTATAATTGTTGTTCACGTCCAAATTTTCAAAATAGTGAGTAAGTTACTCTTGAAATAGTTTTTAATATATAGAGAAAACCATTTTTTTGGAATTGTATTTACTAGTATAGAGAGAGAGAGAGAGGAAGAGGAATTAGAAGGTGAGGGGACAAACGGAATAGTATAGAGAGAGAGGAAGGGGGAGAAGAGTTAGGAAGTAGAGTGACAAACTGAGATGGAGGGAGGGGTAGAGGTGGAAGGATTCCTTGATCAGTTTTGATATGTAGACTTCATGTCATGGAATGTAGTGAGTTAAAGAGAATTAAATTGATCATAGTGGGAGGGATGGATAGAGAGAGAGAGGGGGGGGGGGGGGAGATATAAAGAGATAAATATATATATAAAAAATAATGATAAAGATAATAATAACAAAAATAAAAGCAAAGAAGGGGGAGAAAGAAGAATAGAAAATATAGCCAAAAAGGGGAGGGAAGGAAGGAAGAAAACGAAGAAATAGAAGAGGAATGAAGGAGAAGGGAGGGATATAGGTATTGGTTTTTGTGGGTAATTAAAAGGGTTTAGATACAATAAGAGGGTATAAAGTCTAAATATATGCAGTTTGTCAGTTGGTAGTAAGAGGTTAAGGGTTCAATTTGCACTTGTAGTGCGAAAACTTTTCTTTGAGTCTATGGTTACAATAAATTGATCTTTCGATTTTATTGTTGAGTAACTTATTCTTCGAACTCAAAATGTGGAACAGCTCAAGGTCACATAATCGACAGCTTCTCATACCACTCCGATCTGGGGGCGCGTTCGATAATTTTTTCCACTTCAGGGTGTATTGATGGTTACTTTCCCTCAGTTGCCAGGTCTTGTTTGCAAGGGTAGTTACATAACGATGCTGGGAATGTTTCATTGCGTAACGGTGTGTATACCAACGGGCTTTAAATGTATTCCCAGTCGCTCCGATGTAATACCATTTCTGGTTGTTTGATTCAACTGTGCATTGGTAAACCAGGTTAGACTGCATACATTCATTATGTAATGGACAGGTTTCAGGTAGGTGGCAGTTACAATTCTTGTCATGGGCAACTTTGGCATTATTGGTGGGCTGCGATGCCTGTACAAGTGTGTTACGTTTTGTTTGCCTATTAGTGGGTGGTTGTGTATTAGATATTCTGTTGTGTTCAATGGTGATTGTATTGTTATTGTTGTAAATTTGTGTTCTGGTGTTGTTATGTATCTTTTTAGCGTTAAGCATCTTAATGTGTGCCTCTATATTTGGTGCCGTGGAGTAAGATAGTCTAATAGATTTAGTGTTAAGGATTTTGCTGTATCTATGTGAATCTGGAAAGTGCTTATTTATTATTCTAAAGAAGGTAGAGGGTAGGTTAGTACTAATAGAGGTGTTAAATATGGACAACAATTATATGAACAACAATTATAATTGAGTGGCTGCTATTTGCAGTATAGCAATATAAGGTTGCACTTACCAATGAAACGGTCGTAAATACCTGGATAAAATCCTTCTCTTAATGCTTACTTGTGTTTTCTCTTTTATACTTTATACTCCAAGATTGAACGGAATTCTTACAAACTTGTGGAGTTACCCCTAACCGTTGAAACCATCCATGAAACTGGCTTTCTTAACCACGAACTGGATCACAATAAGCAAGTTTCTGCTTCCCTATATATATATATATATATATATATATATATATATATATATATATATATATATATATACACACACACACATTATAAAGAAAGAAGAAACATAAATAAATAAATACCTATTATTTCTTCACATTCTCGACTGTACAGTTTCGTGGCTACTTTGCAAAAATTCTATATCATAGAGATGTAGTATTCTTGTGAGGTTTGCCAACTTATCAAGAGAATACCTCACATAAAGTTTCAAAACAGTTCCGCATCGCGCGAGAGAGAATCCCGGGAAGGCGGAGGGGGAATTTATCACGTGATACAGAGGTCAAGAAACAGAGCCAAGTCCCTTATAGCCATGAAAAATGACACAAAATGGCGGAGGGGGCATTAATATCTAGGCTACAGACGAGATGGCAAGGGAGGCTAGAAGTGTAAATAGTATTAGCTTGAAAGCAGTCACTATACTTCCGTGGTTACTCTACCGCCTTCCCGGGATTCTCTCTCGCGCGATGTTTTGATAAGTTGGCAAACCTCACAAGAATACTACATCAGTATTTTCGTAATACATTTTTCTAAGTTTCTAACTCTAAAAAAGAGGTGTAAATAGGACTAGACAGTTGATGTGGACCTCACCTGCCTCTCTCCTGTATTGACAAGTAACTTTAGCAAGTATTAGTTCAATAGTGTAAGCCAATAGTGCGATAGCTAAGTGTTCCTTGTTTCCTTACTAAGGTAGTCAGTTTTTATTTATTGGACCAATTATGCAAGTAACTAGAAGTTATAGCACATCTGATTAAGATAATTATTTGAGATGCCGTTAGGACACGTACCAGGACGATATACAGTTTGGAAGTAAATAAAAAATCTACTAACTTTATTGACCAACAACATATATGTAATTATACATAAATATCTTTAAAATATAATGTATAGAGTTTATTCTAAATGACCCCTTCATGCAGCAATAGCAGTCTCTAACCTCTGTTGAACATCTTTCACCGAAGCACGCAACATTTCTTGGCGAATTTCTTTCCAAGTGCTCAGTAAAGATGCCTTTAAATTGTCGATTGTCTTATGGACTTTTGAACAGGGTTTTTCTTCAAGGATAGATCATATAGATCATACTGAAAAGTCCGTAGGGTTCAAATCAGGTGAACAAGGAGACCACATTTCTTTTGACTAGAACCTCGGAAGATGGTCTGTCTCTGCACCAAATTGTGCGACTTTTGCTGTATGGGAGGTGACTCCAACCTGTTGGAAGTTCCACAGATAATCATTGTCAAAATGATTAGTTGCAGAAGCAAACAGGCTCCAGAATATCGTCTACGTAAGTTTGGGAGCTAATTTTTGTCCTTTCTTCCACAAAAATGAGAGTAGACTTCCAAGATGATGAAACAGTTCCCCAGTATATAACAGAAGCTGGTTTTATTGTATGGAATACAGATGTTTGGTCAACACTGATTGATGATGAGTTTTCTTTCCAATGACTTGATAATTTCTTCGGTTGTGCGTCTGCTCAACCGTGAAAATCTTTTGAACTGACCAGACAACTTCCTTCACAATACCACGTTTCATTTCTTCACGCACATTCTTGCTTCTCTCTAACCTTTTTTGTTTTGTATTTTCAAAAGAAGTTTGTCTCTTCTGAAGAGTGAAGGAAGACATTCCAAAATCATCATTGATGATCCTTCTCATTGTCTTAGGGCTTACTCGGACCTCTTTTGTCACTTCTTTCATGCACCGTTTTTGGATTTCTTCTTATCCTTTCTCAAACGGATTTAATGAGTGTAGGAATCCGTTTAGTTCGCTGTCTTACACTTCTGGGTCTATCCAACAAATTTTGCTCTTTAAAACGCTTCACAACTTTCCAAACAGGAGATCTTGCAACCGAAAGTAAATTTGCAATATTGCAATATTCGAATCTGACTCCATTACATGATGAAGTTTGAGTATCATTTCTCTATTGGATCACATATTCTTGAAGAAATGCAACCAAAGTCCAATATGTTTACATAGACTAATGTTTTTACATGAAAATAAAAGAAGATTAATGATATACTTACAACACTTTCAGAAATCAAATTTCAAACATTTGCTTCCGAATTTATGCCACACGCTGTATAACCAACGACCTCATACTAATGAGACAACTACAGAAGTTTTTAACTAAGAGCAAACATTCTCAGAGAGAGAGAGAGAGAGAGAGAGCGAGAGAGAGAAAGAGAGAGATGGCGAGGAAAGAGAGAGAGAGCGAAAAGTAAAATAACATTTCAGAATTGTTCCATTAGATTAAGCTGTGTTTAAAGAAAAGCACATTAATAAAAGTGAAGATACAGTAAATATTGAATACGACACAAGATCACTGGCGCCATCAACGGATATGAATAAATTTGCTCTTTAGTAAAATCCTTATCTCTGTGTAATAGATTCAAAGTTAAGATTTATTATATCAAGTATGCTTATAGTAAAATCAACGAATGAAATAATTTACCCGAGGACAGACAATAACTACCAGACTGATTTAGAAATCAATTTTTGTTGTTTCATACAAAAAAAAAGAGTTATGTAAAAATAAAAGAAATGAAAGCAAGACTCGGTGGAATTTTGGTATAATTGAGCAATAGTAATTATAATTATTTTTTGTATTAACTGCACGTTTCCGAGAAAGGGATTTCACTGATAAGATTGACCTAATTTTATTACTGGTATATATTTTAGCGACCCCAATGGGATGAAAAAGAAGTCAATTTTAGGGGCTTTGAACTTCGAACATAAACAGATCAGTCATTCTCTCCATTTCTCTCTTTATGTGCTTTAGTTTTTCTTTAGATGTAGTGATTCGCTACCTCCAGCCAAACTTTTATTCTACTCGTCACTGTATTCCAGTTACTGTGATTTACTATAGTTCACTATAGAAAGGTTATTTTAGATAAAATATATTGTTTTAATCCAAATGAAAATAAAAATTACTTGTTGACACACCCGGGGTGTGTCAAATTGTAAAATTTGATTTGATTTGGTCCAGTCGTTTGCGAATGCATAGGAACAGATAGACAGACAGACCAAGAATTTTATATATATATAGATTTTTATCAAACGCCTTAAATATCTATTTGGTCACCTCGGTATCTACTTTGTTACATACATATGTTGTATTTTAACATAAATTCTTTAACACAATGTTCGTAAGATATTGCATTTTTGAGGGAATTAAACAATACGTAAACAATACGTAAACATTAATAATACAATGTTCGTAATTAAACAATACGTAAACTAATACATTAATAACACAATGTTCGTAAGATATTACATTTTTGAGGGAATTAAACAATACGTAAACTAATACATTAATAATACAACGTTCGTAATTAAACAATACGTAAACTGATACATTAATAACACATTGTTCGTAAGATATTGCATTTTTGAGGGAATTAAACACTGGGATAATTGCTGACCTTGTGCCAAAATTAGAAACAATTATTACATTATATAACTCATCTCTCACTAATGATAGGTTTTGCTCAAAATATTAGATTTCTCTCCTTCCTCACGGCACAGCATTTTCCCACTGTTTGAACATTACTATTGGTTGAGCCAGGCCATTATAACTTCCTTCATATTCAACTGTTTAACTATTACAGTATTTTACATTAAGATGATGTGAATGTATTTAGACATGTACATTTACGTTCCGAGTTCAATTTCCGCCTCTGTTAGATGCACTTTTCATCTTTCCGGTGTCAATAAAACAAGTGTCACAATTTTTAAATTATTCTAAGAGCTGATGTATGGCAAATCTGTTGAGTGCTGTACAATATGGCTTCAGGTATTTAGGTTCAACACATTGATACTGGTTTGAAATACAAGGTCGACTTTGTCTTTTATTAAATACTAGCAGGCCCCGTGTCGTCAAAAATGACGGCTAATTGTAATATCTATACATAATATATAACAGAGATATTTGTTTGTGGTTGGTTTCTTCGCGCTCACTCACATAAGTGATACAAACACAGAAACACATAGCCAATGTGTGTAGCCAATTCGCTATATATATATTCACACAGGGGTAGCGATTGTTAGACGCTACTTTCTGTAGTTTGTCATCACCCCATCCTTCCTCAGTCAATTCTAGTGTGTGGCAGCCAAATACACATTGTCTTTTATTACATTACTGATTAGAGCCAATTAAATCAACTGCAACTTCCTCTCCCATAACAAGTCTGATTTTGTGCCAAAGTTGAAAACCGTCACTATTTTCAGAAATAGTATTTCAGTTATAATGTATATTTCTCTAACGTATAACACATGTCTAATACATGGTACTAGCATAAATAAATTCACAGCTTTTTTGTGTGTATCAAAAACTTTCTAAATTTTTTTAATTTAGTATTGCTAGTCTCTCTCTCTCTCTCTCTCTCTCTCTCTCTCTCTCGCTTCTTTGTCCTCCCCTCTCTCTCTATATATATATATATACTACCGCAAACTCACTATCTTACACAAAATGTATTTAACTTGTTAAACAGCTGTATTTGAATCTATATAGAACCAGGCATATATTGAAGAGAGATATATAAATGTAATCTGAGTTTTTCGAATATCAATAACATTCGATTCGTTTGCAATTATGCAAACAAGCCTCATTGTTAAAGCCATGTCAGTAGAATGAACACTTCATCCTTGCTCTTGTGCTGGCATGTAAACAGAACTGCAGACACTAATGTTTCTGGGTATCACCCTTCATCAGTACAGCTCACTGTTCACCTGCCAACTGCCAGAGCTATTGAAAATATATGCTATTTTCTAAAGTATATATATATATATATATAAATATATATATATATATATATATATATATATATATATATATATATATATATATATATATATATATATATATATATAGATATATATATATAGATATATATATATATATATTAGAAAGTGAGGTTTTTTTTACAAAATGAAAAATAACCGAGGTGTCCTACACGAGTGAAAGTATAAAGAAAAAGAGCTGAAATCGAAAATGCAACTGGAGTCTTATTTTTTTAAAAAATATATATATTTATTTGGTTCCTTTACCGGTTTCGCAGTTCTTCTGCTTTTCAAAAGGTGAGTTGAGATGGAGGGTCTGTGGTTTTTCTCACATCTGGTTGGTCTCTGAATGTTACTTGTTTTATATGGAAAAAGTGGCTCGAAATGCCAGGTTTTTCGAGAAGTAATTTGATTGGTTTGTCAATAATTATAATAAATTTCGCGCCAGTTCGCGTTACAATAGTTCTTCAAATAAGGGGGGGGGGGTTGTCACAGGTTGTTTTTTCATATATGAGTGTTTGAATTTCTTTGTACTTGAAAAAAGGAGGCTCACGAAGGCTTTTTTTTTGGTTGGTTATAAATGAAATTATGGCTGTCACGTGAACAAATTTTCATTAAATTTTTGTGCCCTTATTTGGAAATCCATTCTGTAGCCTTTTTAGAGAATTTTTTGATAAGTGAAAGATAATTGTTTCTACTTTAGGCACAAGGCCAGCAATTATCCAGTGCATTACTGGTACTTTATTTTATCGACCCCGTAAGGATGAAAGGCAAAGTCAACCTCGGCGGGATTTGAACTCAGATCGTAAAGGGACGTAACTATGCTGGAAAGCATGGCGTCCGACCCTCTACCGATACTGCCAATCCACAGATAATGGTCAAGAGAAAGGGATGGGAGAATTGTTCTGGTTCAGTGAATATGGTTAGTTCGCTGGGGTGTCAGAATTCAGATTTTCTATTGAATAAGGAAAGTAAAGATATGTGTGTTTATTTGTGTGCTTGTGTGTGTGTGTGCGTGTGTGTGTGTATGTATGTGTGTGTGTTTGAATTTCTTTACTTTAAAAAAAGGTGGCTCACGAAGGCTTTTTTTTAATAAACGTGATTTGATTGGTTATAAATGAAATTTGGCTGTCACGTGAACAAGTTTTCATTACATTTTTGCGCCCTTATTTGGAAAACTATTCTGTAGTCTTTATAGTGAATGTTATGACAATGGAAAGATAGTGGTCAAGAGAAATGGGATTGGGAGAATTGTTCTGGTTCAGTGAATATGGTTAGTTCGCTGGGGTGTCAGAGTTCAGATTTTCTATTGAAGTGAAGATATGTATGTTTATTTGTGTGCTTATGTGTGTGTGTGTGTGTGTGTGTGTGTGTGTGTGTGTGTGTGTGTGTGTGTGTGTGTGTGTGTGTGTGTGTGCGTGTGTGTGTGTGTGTGTGTATGTGTGTATTGGAAGATGATTCTATTAGTAGAAATGGAGGAGGGAGTTGTGTGTGTGTGTATATGGGTGTTATGTGTGTGTGTGCGAGTATGTTAAGATGGAGAGAATATATATTTTGTGTGTGTGTATATATATGTGTGTAGGAAAGTGGTTCTATTAGTAGAAATGGGGAGGGAGTTGTGGTGTGGGGGTTGTTATGTGTGTGTATGGGTGTTATGTGTGTGGGAGTATGGTTAGCATGTTAAGATGAAGAGAATATATATATATATATATTGTGTGTGTGTGTATATGTGTGTGTAGGAAAGTGATTCCTTTAGTAGGAATATTTTTGAATGAACATATTTTCCTTACTTATTCGTGTTTGCTGTTGTATTGTCAGTGCAAACGTATGTTAAGGTTTATTTAGTTCGGGTTTTTATTTTCTAAAGTAGAAGGTGTTATGTGTGTGTGTGTATGTCATATTATGGTGTTGACATAATGTATATTAAACCATATTTAATGTTGGTCTATATTTTTGAATAAACATATTTTCCTTATTTATTCGCATTTGTTCTGTTGTATTGTTAGCGCAAAGGTAAAATGGGAAGACTTGGAATTTGGGTGTCTTATTACTTGCGCAAATGTCTAGATATGCACTTAGTGGTATCTGTCTCGTGGTTGGATCTCGTAATTGTTGGCGATGAACTGTCATTCTGTTTCTGAGTGTGAGTTTAGTTTGTCCTATATAATCTTCATTGCATCCTTTACATTTAATGGCATAAATTAAATTTTTTGATGAGCAAGTGAAGTGATTTTTTACAGTAAAATTTTGTTCTGATTTAAATGTATACGTGTTGCCTTCAATGAGGTGAGTGCAGGTTCCACAATTAGAGCGACCACATTTTTTTTATACTTGGTTGTGGGTTTGTGGTAGGTAATTTGGCATTGGTGAGTAATGTTTTCAGTGATTTTGGTTGTCTTTTGCTTTTGATTATTTTGTGTGTTTCAAGGGCTTTTTTCATTCTTGGGTTTTGTTTTAGTAGTGGGATGTTATTGTGAATAGTGTTGTAAGCTTCCGCATTTCTTGGGTTGTGTGTTGAGATATATGATAGAATATTGGACGTACCTTGAATTTGTTTCTGTTTCCGTAATTCATCAATGCCTATTGCTTTAGCCCTTTCTATTCCATTATTTATTAGTAACAGTGGGTACTCTCTCTCGAGTAGAATTTCCTTTAATTCTTGAAGTCTTTTATTTCGCGTTTCATAATTGGAGACAAATGTGCAAATTCTTCTTGCTAGGTTAAAAGCAATGTTCGTCTTCGTGTGCTTTGGATGGTTGGAGGTGAATAGCAGATATTGTTTGGAATCTGTTGGTTTGTAGTGTATGTCAATTTCGATATTTGTGTCTTTTTTTAAGATTAAGATGTCCAGAAATGGGAGTTGATCTTGGCTGTATTCAATTGTGAATTGGATGTGGTTATTGATGCCGTTTATTAAGTTTTTGAAATCCTTCAGTTGTTCGAGTGTGTGGGACCAAAGAATGAAGCAATCATCCAAGTAGCGTTTCCAATTCTCTGATAAATATTTGTGGAAGTTCAATCCGTATTTTGATTTGGACTGTTCATATATCTGGACTTCTAAGTATGCCATGACTAAGTTGGCATAAGTTGGAGCGGCTTTTGTACCCATCGCAGTCCCCGATATTTGCTTGTATGTATTGCCATCGAAATCAAAAAAGTTGTTCTGTAGGATGAATTTTAATCCCTCGGTGATAAAGCTTTTTTCTATTCTGTCAGGTATCTCATTGGGATATTTCTCTAGCCAGAATCCTATTGCTTCTAGTCCGTATTGGTGTGGGATCGTTGTGTAGAGATTCACTACATCGAAAGACACAATAATAGTGTCGTTGTTGACATGTTTGGGGAGGTGGTTTAAGAGGTCCAGATCGTCTCTTACAAGGCTTGGTATGTGTTTCAGTATTGGTTTCAGTAGTATGTCTATAAAGTTGCTCAATCTGTGTGTTTCACATTGTGGGCCCGCTACAATTGGTCTTAATTTAAGGTCTGTGGGGGTATTGTGTGTTCACGCAGGCTGAGGTGGATATCTAATTTATGCCATTAAATGTAAAGGATGCAATGAAGATTATATAGGACAAACTAAACTCACACTCAGAAACAGAATGACAGTTCATCGCCAACAATTACGAGATCCAACCACGAGACAGATACCACTAAGTGCACATCTAGACATTTGCGCAAGTAATAAGACACCCTAATTCCAAGTCTTCCCATTTTACCTTTGCGCTAACAATACAACAGAACAAATGCGAATAAATAAGGAAAATATGTTTATTCAAAAGTATAGACCAACATTAAATATGGTTTAATATACATTATGTCAACACCATAATATGACATACACACGCACACATAACACCTTCTACTTTAGAAAATAAAAACCCGAACTAAATAAACCTTAACATACGTTTGCACTGACAATACAACAGCAAACACGAATAAGTAAGGAAAATATGTTCATTCAAAAATATTCCTACTAAAGGAATCACTTTCCTACACACACATATACACACACACACAATATATATATATATATATTCTCTTCATCTTAACATGCTAACCATACTCCCACACACATAACACCCATACACACACATAACAACCCCCACACCACAACTCCCTCCCCATTTCTACTAATAGAATCACTTTCCTACACACATATATATACACACACACAAAATATATATTCTCTCCATCTTAACATACTCGCACACACACACATAACACCCATATACACACACACACAACTCCCTCCCCCATTTCTACTAATAGAATCATCTTCCAATACACACATACACGCACACACACACACACACACACACACACACACACACACACACACACACACACACACACACACAAGCACACAAATAAACATACATATCTTCACTTCAATAGAAAATCTGAACTCTGACACCCCAGCGAACTAACCATATTCACTGAACCAGAACAATTCTCCCAATCCCATTTCTCTTGACCACTATCTTTCCATTGTCATAACATTCACTATAAAGACTACAGAATAGTTTTCCAAATAAGGGCGCAAAAATGTAATGAAAACTTGTTCACCTGACAGCCAAATTTCATTTATAACCAATCAAATCACGTTTATTAAAAAAAAGCCTTCGTGAGCCACCTTTTTTTAAAGTAAAGAAATTCAAACACACACACACGCACACACACACACAAGCACACAAATAAACACACATATCTTTACTTTCTTTATTCAATAGAAAATCTGAATTCTGACACCCCAGCGAACTAACCATATTCACTGCACCAGAACAATTCTCCCATCCCTTTCTCTTGACCATTATCTTTCACTTATCAAAAAATTCTCTGAAAAGGCTACAGAATGGATTTCCAAATAAGGGCACACAAATTTAATGAAAATTTGTTCACGTGACAGCCATAATTTCATTTATAACCAACCAAAAAAAAACCTTCGTGAGCCTCCTTTTTTCAAGTACAAAGAAATTCAAACACTCATATATGAAAAAACAACCTGTGACAACCCGCCCCCCTCTTATTTGAAGAACTATTGTAACGCGAACTGGCGCGAAATTTATTATAATTATTGACAAACCAATCAAATTACTTCTCGAAAAACCTGGCATTTCGAGCCACTTTTCCATATAAAACAAGTAACATTCAGAGACCAACCAGATGTGAGAAAAACCACAGACCCTCCATCTCAACTCACCTTTTGAAAAGCAGAAGAATTGCGAAACCGGTAAAGGAACCAAATAAATATATATATTTAAAAAAAAAATAAGACTCCAGTTGCATTTTCGATTTCATCTCCTTTTCTTTATATATATATATATATATATATATATATATATATATATATATATATATATATATATATATATATATATATATATATATATATATACGTATATATATATATATATATATATATATATATATATATATATATATATATATACGTATATACCTCAGGACTTTTTGTGACTCGCACTAAATTCGGAACCCGAACTTTACACTAGGTACAATCTGTTACCATTCCATCTCCTCCATCCTCTATATCTGTATCTATATGTACAACTTATATTATCTTACTACAACTTGATCTATATTGGCTCTTATTTACCTCTATTAATTTTTTTACTATCTCATTAATGTATATTTTATTATTTTATTATTTTCTATTATTTTATTAATGTATTTTATCAATGTATTGGTATTTTTTTGTAACTTTTCCTTACTCAGTTCATTATGCACCTTCATAGGTCCCTACCCACCTAAGAACCACACTACCTATAACCCGGACTAACTGGGACTTTAAAATAATTAAAAATAATTTTGATCTATTTGCACTTTTCATTGTTTGACTTGTGTGGTGGCTTTTTCCCGGCTGCGCGCTGGGCACTCGGAAAGTTCAGCCTTCCTTGAGTGCTCGGAAAAATAAATTTCTCCTCTTTCGGTAAATGAAATTACTCGGAGTGGCTTGCTCAGCCCCAGTCCCACCGCGCCGCCTGTTTTGGCCGCCTAATTATACCTGTACCTACAAACTCCAGGTTTGGGCACAACTATTAGCTGTATCATGCCTCTATTGACACGTAAATAAACCCCTAATGTGTGATTTAATAGTATTCGTGGTATAGACGATGGCCTGTCGAAATTGTGGGGTTCCCGCTAGCGATCCCGTGGCCAAAGTTAGCTACGTTCCTAGAGTACTCTGAAAAATTAATTTCCATTTCTTTCGCTGGACGATACCACTCGAGACTGGCCTCATGGTGGTGGGTGTACTGGCTGGGACTCCCAATCGAAATCTTTACTCTATATCCCATCCTAATATCTTATCGAGTTAAATAAAAAAATTTTTTTCATATAAGACTCTCTCCGAAAGTTCGTTAAATAAATAAATCTCGCTACCTCTATTTTTGAATTTACCATTTTGCAATATAATATTTTTAATTTAATTTATTTCATCCTATAACTCGTAACATAAGTTTAGCGTTCCAATCTTCTGTTCACACATTAGACCATACAGACACCCACTATAGATTCTTTTGGTAGCATTTTTTCGCGGCATTTTCTAACATGATTGAAGTTTGACCCTTACACTACACTTCTTTCTCCCTTTCTTTCTTTCTTCCCCTTCTTCTTTGACGGAGTGGTGGTAGTACATGATAGGCTTGCGCCCCCGTACCAGATATTCACTGGTAGTTTTCGGTTGCCAACAATTTGAGGGCGGCTGGCTGTGAGGCTAGTTGGTCAGCCGCCCTCTCTGTTTTTCGGACCCATGGCTTTTTACATATTCCTTTGTTATATTCCAATACCTGATGATATCACCGGATTCATATGGAACCCGGTCATTGAAATGATCATAGTATAATAAACCTTTCAAGGATTTACACCAGTCCAGCCTCCTGTTATTTCATTTATAATTAACTCCGTATTCGCACCACTAACTACACAAACGAAGATGGGTGAACTGCACTACGTTGAGTACTCTTCACAATATTACACCAGGATTGACCATACGGAATGACCAGTTCTATCCAGTGGTGAACCAACAAACCTTAAAATATATACATATATATATATATATAAATATATATATATATATATATATATATATATATATATATATATATATATATATATATATATATATATATATATATATATATATATATATATATATATTATGTAAATATATATATATATATATATATACATATATATATATACATATATATATATATACGTATATATAAATATATATAGATATAAATATGTAAATATATAGATATAAATATGTAAATATATATATATATATATACACACACACACACATATATATATATATATATATATATATATATATATATATATATATATATATATATATATATATATATATACATATATATATATATATATATATACATATATATATATATATATATATATATACATATATATATATACATATATATATATATATATATATATATATATACAGTATTTTCCGTTGTGTTGTAATATAAATATTACACACAGTAGATTATCAGCTCACGTAGAGTTTGCTCGACGGTTCCAGTTGTAGTTCCAAAAGTAATCCGGAGAAAAATAGAAAGATTTGAATGGATACAGTTTAGTTGAAAGGAATTTATTGACACGTGTTTCTATAACAGTTACATAACCTAAAACAGCTATCTACAAACTTTTAGTTATGCAGACATTCAATATTTCAATGTTATTATTTACTGTCATTTCATCAGAATAATATTACTGAGGACCTATTTAGTTTTTATAGAGAATATTAGGAGGGAGGGGTGAAGTTGTTAGAAGAATAGTTGAAGGAGTGGTTTTTCGATAGCAGTGAGAATTCCAGGAGCCAAAATTTCTGCAAATTGTGTAATCTTGAGATTTATTACATAATCACACACAAGAAGAAACTGCTGAATAACAGAATTGAACGAACATTATTCTGCCGTCACAGAACTAAAACCCTTTTTTCCCACTACAAGCCGAATATTACATAAAAGAGGGACATCCCCCAACTATATAAACCTTAATCTAGTTAGAAAAATATAAAAACAATCTCTTCTCAACATATATTAATAACCTTAAATTACCATACTAATAATGAAAAGATATGCTGATGAGAATAGGTACAAATATGCGATAATGAATGTGTCTAAAAACGTCCATAAGTATGTATATATATGTGAAAATGTATATAAATAAGTAAATATATATATATGTTTGATGTGTATAGTTAGATGTAAGTGTATTCATGTATTAAAGTGCTTATATATATGTGTATATGTATGTATGTGTATATGTATATATATGTATATATGTATATATATATATATATATATATATATATATATATATATATATATATGTATATGTATATATATGTATATATGTATGTATATGTGTGTATATGGATGTGTAAGTATGTGTATGTGTGTACACATGGACTAGAGTATGTATGTATATATGTGTGTGTCTATACGTGTGTATATAAAGATAAGTTGAGTATGAAAATGTATACACATGACGCGTATGTATGTACATGAATACATGTGTGTATATATATGTGTATGCATGTGTATATATATGTAAGTATGAATATGTGAATTGTGAGTATATGTATTTTGTAGAGGTGTGCAAATATATTTGTGTGTGAATGCGTGGGTGAAAGGATACGTACACTTGAAAGAAAAATTTAAGTCTGAATGTTAATTAAGTGCAAACACAAAACCAACCACGCATATCTTTACTATCTCTAATCCTTCTATAGATTTAGAAAAATAACCAATAATATATTCTATAAAAAATGTCAAAACAACAGATGGGAATCTAATTACTCACTGCCACCAAGAATTCTCACTGCTATCGAAAAACCACTCCTTCAACTATTCTTCTAACAACTTCACCCCTCCCTCCTAATATTCTCTATAAAAACTAAATAGGTCCTCAGTAATATTATTCTGATGAAATGACAGTAAATAATAACATTGAAATATTGAATGTCTGCATAACTAAAAGTTTGTAGATAGCTGTTTTAGGTTATGTAACTGTTATAGAAACACGTGTCAATAAATTCCTTTCAACTAAACTGTATCCATTCAAATCTTTCTATATATATATATATATATATATATATATATATATATATATATATATATATATATATATATATATATATATATATATATATATACATATATATATACATATATATATATATATATATATATATATATATATATATATATATATACATATATATATATATACATATATACATATAGATATAAATATGTAAATATATATATATAAATGTAAATATATATATATATATATACATATATATATATGTAAATATATATATATATATACATATATATATATGTAAATATATATATATATATATATACATATTTGGATCTTAAAGTTTAAACTTATCTACGGAACAGGTTTGATTTTGAAATTTAAATGTGTCTAAACATCACGGCCTCTTGGCAATACAGTTCGCCTTCGTTGATTTATTATTTTAAATCGATATGGACAAACTGTAGTATAATAATTAGTATACTTCAATCTGGCTAAATTTTTCTTTTGCAATATATATACAGATGTGTTGGTATCTGTGTTTCATCACATACATATTAATTTATATATATATATATATATATATATATACATATATATATATATGTAAATATATATATATATACATATATATATATATATATATATGTAAATATATTTATATATATATATACATATATATATATATATATGTAAATATACACATATATATATATATATGTAAATATATATATATATATATATATATATATATTATGTAATAAACAACATAAAGCAATTATTCCATTTACCAGTGGTTTCTTAAAAGCAAAAGGTTTTGCTTTCAATCCTCAGAATGAAAAAATCCTGGTTTAACCAGGATTTTTTCATTCTGAGGATTGAAAGCAAAACCTTTTGCATTTAAGAAACCACTAGTAAATGGAATAATTGCCTTATGTTGTTTATTACATAATAATAATAATAATTAAGCTCTGTTACCTACATAGAGCACTCTTTTTTCCTGGACTTTTCCGACAGAATTACTTCATTCATTCACATATATATATATATATATATATATATATAAAACATGAGAAGAAAGAAGAATACAACAATAAATAAATAAATAAATAAATAAACAAATAGATAAATGAACACAAACACACACAGACACCCGGATGTGGCGCATGCGCAAACTGAGCACACAACACACACACAGAAACAAAATGGCGTAGGATAGAAGAAAGGAAAGGCACAGAAACAAAGGAAAGGAATCCCCAGTCACTGAAGAGGTCACAGAGTGTGTGACGAAAGGACTATGACTATATATAAACAACTATCTGGTTGTGGAACCAACCAACCAACCAACCAGAAATTTATAAGTTTGTAAATTTGTAAATTTATAAATTTATAAATATATAATAAATTGAAGTGAAAGCAACTGGTGCGTGTGTTTCTTATTGGCAGCATGACCCTCCCAAAGTATAACAATATCGGTTTCAACACACGATTTCAGATAAAGAATCTTGCTAAACAAATTCAGAAACGAAATATATATATATATAAATATGTAAATATATATAAATATGTAAATATATATATATATATATTTACATATTTATATATATATATATATATATATATATATATATATATATATGTAGATAAATCTACCAAGAGTTTACGGTAGTGTCCAATCCGTATGAAGAACTCAATGTATTCCGGATATCATGGAAAGAAGAGATGTAATGAAAATCCACTTTCGGTGAAAGATAAACGGTATACAGAGTCAAGATAAAATATTAAACAAATAATGAATAAACAATTCCTTATATTAAACAAAAAAAGTTCATTATTTAACGATCGTTTCTAGGGTATATATGTGTTA
This sequence comes from Eledone cirrhosa, assembly GCA_964016885.1. Lineage (NCBI taxonomy): Eukaryota > Metazoa > Mollusca > Cephalopoda > Octopoda > Eledonidae > Eledone > Eledone cirrhosa. Next base: position 389,005,373 of record OZ024740.1, on the reverse strand, counting down.
TAATTGGTATGCATATTCAACAGATCTATGTACAAAATTATACAAAATTATACAAATTATCAAGATTAAATATACATACCTAACACATATATACGCCGTCTTCAGAAATAATTATTTCTGAAGACGGCGTATATATGTGTTAGGTATGTATATTTAATCTTGATAATTTGTATAATTTTGTATAATTTTGTACATAGATCTGTTGAATATGCATACCAATTATAACACATATATACCCTAGAAACGATCGTTAAATAATGAACTTTTTTTGTTTAATATAAGGAATTGTTTATTCATTATTTGTTTAATATTTTATATATATATATATATATATATATATATATATATATATATAAGTATGCATGTATACGTACATACATATATGTATACAGACGTACAGTAGCATGCACATATATATATATATATACATATATATATACATATGCATACAGGTACACATACATATATGCACGTATCAGTGTACCTGTATGCATATGTATATATATATGTATATATATATATATATGTGCATGCTACTGTACGTCTGTATACATATATGTATGTACGTATACATGCATACTTACATTTAAGTAAGTGCCATACTAAGAGTGAGAAATGAAATTTCGTTTTCATTTTGTTTCAATTTATCGTTTTCGGTATGCCTGACCGATTTAACTCACTCAATATGCAAATTAGGCTGCTCAGCCGTTAATTTTCATAAGGAAAGTATATACTTTCGAACGTTCAACTATCTGGCAGATGGGTAAACGGTGCTGATGATAGCTAACAAGCTTGAAACTAGTACATCGTTCCTGTGTCAGTGTTGAACAAAAAGGTGACGTGGTTGCCTTAACACCGTATGGCATAAATTCAGGCTGTTCAGTTTGTTTACAAACGAACAAAGCGACGTTAGCGCCGCTAAACTGATACGTGCATATATGTATGTGTACCTGTATGCATATGTATATATATATGTATATATATATATATATGTGCATGCTACTGTACGTCTGTATACATATATGTATGTACGTATACATGCATACTTACATTTAAGTAAGTGCCATACTAAGAGTGAGAAATGAAATTTCGTTTTCATTTTGTTTCAATTTATCGTTTTCGGTATGCCTGACCGATTTAACTCACTCAATATGCAAATTAGGCTGCTCAGCCGTTAATTTTCATAAGGAAAGTATATACTTTCGAACGTTCAACTATCTGGCAGATGGGTAAACGGTGCTGATGATAGCTAACAAGCTTGAAACTAGTACATCGTTCCTGTGTCAGTGTTGAACAAAAAGGTGACGTGGTTGCCTTAACACCGTATGGCATAAATTCAGGCTGTTCAGTTTGTTTACAAACGAACAAAGCGACGTTAGCGCCGCTAAACTGATACGTGCATATATGTATGTGTACCTGTATGCATATGTATATATATATGTATATATATATATATATGTGCATGCTACTGTACGTCTGTATACATATATGTATGTACGTATACATGCATACTTACATTTAAGTAAGTGCCATACTAAGAGTGAGAAATGAAATTTCGTTTTCATTTTGTTTCAATTTATCGTTTTCGGTATGCCTGACCGATTTAACTCACTCAATATGCAAATTAGGCTGCTCAGCCGTTAATTTTCATAAGGAAAGTATATACTTTCGAACGTTCAACTATCTGGCAGATGGGTAAACGGTGCTGATGATAGCTAACAAGCTTGAAACTAGTACATCGTTCCTGTGTCAGTGTTGAACAAAAAGGTGACGTGGTTGCCTTAACACCGTATGGCATAAATTCAGGCTGTTCAGTTTGTTTACAAACGAACAAAGCGACGTTAGCGCCGCTAAACTGATACGTGCATATATGTATGTGTACCTGTATGCATATGTATATATATATGTATATATATATATATATGTGCATGCTACTGTACGTCTGTATACATATATGTATGTACGTATACATGCATACTTACATTTAAGTAAGTGCCATACTAAGAGTGAGAAATGAAATTTCGTTTTCATTTTGTTTCAATTTATATATATATATATATATATATAAATATGTAAATATATATATATATATATATATATATATATATATATATATATATATATATATATATATATATATATATATATATAAATATGTAAATATATATATATATTGTTATACTTGGGGAGGGTCATATTTTTGTAATAGTATTGCCAGAATTAATAACAGAACACACTCACTGTTTGGCTGGTTTTCGCTTCTGTATCGTTTATATCAGTTAATTTATTCGGTCCTCAATGTTTACCATTGACTGACCAACGGTCAAATATATATATATATATATATATTATATAACAAACGAATTGTGGTAAGGAACCAGATGGACCATAACGCACCAGAGTACTCAATACTTACGGTAATAGAGTGGGAAATAGGAAAATGTATGACCCCGACGGCAGAGCTGAAGCCGTTTCGACGGCTATTTCTGGACTGAAATAGCCGTCGAAACGGCTTGAGCTATGCCGTCGGGGTCATACTTTTTCCTATATATATTATATATAAATATATTATATATATATATATATATATATATATATATATATATATATATATATATATATATATATATATATATATATATATATATATATATATATATATATATATATATATATATATATAGGAAGAAGAGAATTGGGTGTGTAGTTGCTACATAAGGTATGCTTAAAAATAAGAGTGAGAAGAAAACAAGAACAGGATGAGGTGGAGGGGTTCTCATGAGTTGTCTGTTGGGGATCAGGGAAAGTTCTTGCTTCTTCTCACTCCTATTTTTAAGCCTACCTTATGTAGCAACTACACAGCCAAATCGCTTCTTCATATATTTTATCATGTTTCGCTGTGACCCGTCTTCTCTCTCCTTCTACCTACCTATTTCATTGCTATCTATTCTTCCCCTCTTTCTTTTTCTCCCTTTCCTCCTCTTACTTTCACTCCTCCTCTCTTTGCCAACCACCTCATTGTTTGCTTCGCCTGACTCTCTAGTTGTTCTTTACTCACTCACACGTGTCTTTTTGTTAGTCCGCACAATCTAGAACTTATGTTCAGTAATCGTCGTGGATTTGAATTTTCTCTCTTCGAGTTGCTCGCACACTCTTCGATTTGTTGATTGCCCTTTTTTTCGCTTTTTTCGCTGTTTTTTCCTTTTCCCTTCTGTTATCCTATATTTTCTTTCCGTCTCTCCTTCGTTTTCCCAATAACTTACCTAGTTATTGAACGCACTGGGGTAGATATCTTGTCTTTAATGCGTAGAAATAGCCGAGACCCACAGCAGACAACTGATGAGGAAAACTCCCCCTCCCCACGTTCTTATTTTCTTCTCATTCTTATTTTTAAGGATATATATATATATATATATATATATATATATATATATATATATATATATATATATATATATATATATATATATATATATATATATATATATATATATGTGTGTGTGTGTGTATGTGTTGGACCCCCGGAGCACATTGCTTGTGAAAATAATGTGCAACTGGCTAAGCATTTTGTAGTCACGTGCAAACTTAAATCAGTACTCGGATACGTGCGAGAGAATGACAGGGCCTGCCCTTTGAATTATATGTGGTAGAACTCCTTTTGTCACCTGGGCAACGTGAACTGTTTTGCTCAAGGATACAATGCGCTACCGGGAATCGAAAACATGACTATACGATCGTGAGTTGGACACCCTAATCCGCACCGCCTCAAATGTAAACAGGTACAATGTGTAGACACAGCTCACTGTTGTAAGGCACACGTACACCATATGATTACTGAATACATCGTTAACTTGTGTGCTGAATACTTAGTCTTTGTCTACGACCCCCAAGACATGATTATACCCACGGTGAGGTAGCTAGTGTACAGCAGTTAAGTTGCTGCTGAATTATTTATTATTGCTCACTCATATATACAGTCTTCGAACTACTCTACGATCATATACAGTTGTCCGCCTGAGCACCTAGAGCAGGCATGTCAAACATACGGCCCACGAGCCGCATGCGGCCCCTTGCAAGCACACCTGCGACCTGCACAAAGATTTTTTAAGCGCGAGCAGGTTTCATCTTCGTAATATAAAATAAAAACAATTTTCGATTGTTTTTTTTTTGTGCGATTTTTGTCAACTACTTTTAACTTCCGACAAATCACGCACAACTCATTAACAATTGTAAACAGAAAACTTTCTTTCAAAATTTCAAAAGCTTTTTCTTTTAAAATGGCTAGTGCTCCTCCACATAAGAGAAAAAGGAAATTGAACGAAGAAGGGCAAGTGTTTCAAGAAAAGTGGGAATTACAGTATTTTTGCACAACGGTGAACGGAAAGATACACTGTTTAATTTGCTACAACTGCATTGCCACGTCAAAAGAGTACAATTTTAAAAGGCATTATGAAACGAACCATCAATCTTTCGATAAATATGAAGGCCCAATGCATGTTTTAAGACTCAAGGGATTGAAGGCTAACTTGACACAGCAACAGACCTGTTTTATGAAAATTCAGGAAGAGAATGTCGCTTCCGTTACTGCAAGCTAGGAACTCAGCTGAATGATCGCCATGAGTGGGAAATCTTACAGGGAAGGAGATTTTGTAAAGCAATGCCTTGTAAAAACAGCTGAAATTGTATGTCCAGAGAAGATCGAGCAGGTTCTGCATCACTATGATTTTGATTTGAGTAAACTTGCATGCTATCTAGTGGCGGTGCTGCGAATATGGTTGGCAATCAAAATGGTGTTGCTGCCAAGTTACGAACAAAAATAAAAAAACTCGCATCCAGATTCATCATTTGCACATTTTCACTGTATTATTCATCAGCAAAATTTGTGTTCAAAGATTTTAAAATTGCATCATGTGCTTAGCTTGGTCACAAAGACAGTGAACTATATCAGAGGCCATGCTCTCAACCACCGTCAGTTCAGCCAGTTGTTGGAAGATATGGATAATAAGTTCACCGATGTTCCATTCTACACACAAGTCCGGTGGCTGTCACGTCACGAAATGCTGAAAAGATTCTATTTGTTGAGACAAGAAATAACTATATTTTTGGGGACGAAAGGTCGAAACACAGATAAAATAAAAGATGAAAGTTGGCTCCAAGATCTGGCTTTTGCTGTGGATATTACTGCACAATTAACTGATCTTAATTTGAAATTACAAGGTAAAAACAAACTTATCACTCAGTTGTATGATGACATCAAGTGCTTCATTACAAAACTAAGCTTATGGAAGTCACAATTATCAAATGTGAAAATTTAGTTTATTTTCCTACGTGCAAAGAGCTGAAACACACTGCCAATACTGATTCTGTACTTAACTTTGTTAAGTATGACAGTCACCTGGAATGTTGTCAAAGGAATTTCAGGAAAGATGTGATTTTTCATCTTTTGAACATCAGTTTGCATTATTCTCAACATCATTCACCTTTGATGTTGCCAAGGCAGAAGAAAGCCTGCAGATGGAACTATTGGAAATGCAGTCGGATACTACACTCAGAGCAAAGTACCTTGAAGTGGGACTACCTGGTTTCTTTTCACACCTTCCTTAAAAGTTTAAAATCTTCAGAAAGTTTGCCACAAAGATTATGGCAATGTTTGGTTCTACCTATATGTGCGAAGAGTTATTTTCCTTCATGAAATTAACAAAACCTTCTCAGAGAACAAGGCTGACTGATCAACACTTGTCATCTCTGATCAAAGTCGGAACTGTACAGATATTTCAGCCAGACATACCAAAAATTGTCAACTGTTGTAATTTTTGTACAATGTATTTCATGCTGTTGCAAGCTGCAAGTATATGGTGCCATTTAAAATTTTAGTTTTTTGTCAAACCACTTCATTACTTTGTTTTCATGAATGCTGCTAAAACATTTATATGTACATTGTATATTTCTAAATTTAAGTAACAAATTTTTTGCAATAAATTTTATTAAATGACTTTAATTAGTTGTAATGTACACAACTAGTTGTCGTGTGCGGCCCTCAGACAACACATATGTGACCCATGTGACCCTCAGTTTGACATGCCTGACCTAGAGCACACGCGAAGAGTGAAAAACTGTGAATATTGAACGTGGACCAGTGGACCATAAAAATGCCTATAAACGTCAAAATATAACGTAAAATATAATAAAAGAAGAGGGAGCGTCTTATGCGAAGGGGCGTCCAATGGATCGGCTAATACGGTATATTGTTATTAATAATTTAGCCTTAAAAAATATATATTGCCCCGAAAAAAGCCTTAAAAAATCGCGTAAGATATTTACGATTTCGCGAATACGCGGTGGTTTCCACGAACAATTATTAGATAGGTTCTAAGGAAAATTCCGCGAATAACCAGGACCGCGGATGCTGGGACCGTGAATGCCGGGGGTACACTGTATATTTTTATTTGTCACACTTCAAAAAATCAAATGTGAATATTTCAGACGGTAACTAGTTTAAAAGTAAATTATTTTGAAATGGAGTAATTCGCTATAACACACTGTTTTACTTACCTAATGTGTAACTGTTTAGTTTAATTTTTTACGGGTACCTATTTCATTCATTTACGAGCGTCTCTGCTAAGATATGAGATATTTTAATCATTTAGATGCCTAATAAAACAAAATTTTCATTTTCGTAGTCAGTGTCTTACTTAAATTTCAAATAAATTCCTTTTAAGTGAAGTAATAGTGAAAAGAAAAAAAAATTACGTTAATTTTTGTCATGCGATACACATCATTCATTTAGACACAAAAGAAAACAAATGAACATGTGATGTTGATGTTATATAATTTCTAGTTTTTGAAATTATAATGTTTTAGCTCACTCGATAGGATACTGGATAAGAAGTCAAGTGGTCAGTGTTTTGGGTCTTGCCAACGTTACAGAAGACCCTGAAGTGACTCGGTATTTCTAACACTAAATTAATATCACAAAGTCAAAACAACCCATCGGTTTTAGCATGGTAAAATTACAGAACTCTAAAATTGTCCAGTATTTCTTTTTATCTATCAGTAATGTGGGAATATCTTGAAGACACTTTTACTATTATATCTTGAAGACTATTTTTCTATTATATCAAGCATTAAACTAATACATATCTTCATTCTAATATACCGTTTGCCGTGTTGTTTTCCGTTTCCGTTTCGAATGCATATAAATATATATAACAACATAGTGCCAGAGAGTTCTAGTAGCAATAATAATAATAGTAATAGCACTAATGAAATTAATAACAATGGGAATGATAATCATCATTACCCTATTGCTATCCCTAACAACCATGCATCTACACACCCTATTAACCAGCAAGTAAACAACCAAAATAACTGTAACTGTAGAAAAAGAACTTGCCCCTTAGGAAAAAATTGCTTAATCAAAGACATAATTTACTCATGCACAGTCATTACAAACAACACTTCAAAAATATATATCGGTTCTACTTCGAACTGCTTCAAGACGAGATATAACGCGCATCTCCACACTTTCAAAAATCGCAATCTAGCCAACTCCACTTCTTTATCTAACTACATACACTCTCTGAAAACTAAGAATAGACCATATACACTTCAATGGGAAGTAATATATAGGGCCGCATCGTATAAACCACCGAATAAATCATGTAACCTCTGTCTTCTAGAGACTCGCACTATAATCTATTCTAAGCTAAACCTTTTAAATAGAAAATCAGAAATTTTTTCCATGTGCCAACACTACCACCAACACTCTTTCCACAACTTCAAACCTAGCTGATAGTATATAACAATGTCAGATCTGGATCCCCCACCACCGTTAACACTTTATCTCTAGGTTTTATCAGCATATAATTACCCCCACAGCATCACATTCTATGATCAGCTCATTCCTCTACTTACCTCCTATTTATTTCAGATCTTATACTCTACAATAACTATTGGGAATAAACATAAAGTTACCACCATTTAATATAACTACAATAACTTCCTTACTAATATTTTATTCATTTAATTAATATATGGGTAGGTAGTGATAAAATGAGACCTTTAAGGTATTATATGGAAAAAAGATTGTATTTAAAATTAAATATATAAATTTAAAAATAAATAGCATTATATAAAAGGGCGGTGAATTGGCAGTATCGGTAGAGGGTTGGACGTCATGCTTTCTAACATAGTTACGTCCCTTTACAGTCTGAGTTCAAATCCCGCGGAGGTTAACTTTGCCTTTCATCCTTACGGGGTCGATAAAATAAAGTACCAGTAATGTACTGGGTAATTGCTGGCCTTGTGCCTAAAGTAGAAACAATTATATAAAAGGATTCACTTATAACATAATATATTGTATATTAACACATAGAATTTAACTAATTGGAGTTGTAAACAACTATACATTTTCCTCTTATATACAAATTAATCGCCAATTACTTCCCCTTTCACATTAGCTCCCCTTAATATAGATCTCTAATCACTTCAGGAAATCAAACCGGTAGACAGATCACTCCAGAACAACTCGAACCCTTGATAAGATTGTAATAGGACCAATATACAATCCATAGTTGTAGCGACTAATAAACATTTACTAAAATATAACCAATGTAATGGAAAGGAAAACTTTAATATTAATACTCACAACACATGCACATTTGAACATTACCCGAACAATTATCACATTGCATCCACCATAAACTTCATAGAAACTGCTTTTCATACCCACGCATCTCTGTCTGCTTAATATGCTTTTATACCTGTATTGTATTATGTGATACCTTTGCCATACTGTGATATATATGCTTAGTACCATTGCTTGTTTCTTACCTGGTTATTCTGTACATGCCTAATACCTCTGTACATGCCTAATACCTTTGCACTGTTTCTACACGTTTGCATATGTACCGCTAATGTCCTCATTTTGCGAGTAACTTTCTTCATTAATTCCTCTATAATTGTTATTATTCTTTTATAATCTTTGTCGCATCCACTGATACTGACCACATCATCTTCACTCTTTAAATATGACACTGCTAATGACAACACTAACATCTACGTATATTTACGATTGTTGTGTGGAATAGGAGGTTAATTATATGTCTAAACTCTGCTAGTGCTCCGATGATTCCAACGAAAGTTTGGCAGAAACGATTGTTAGCAATACAATCTTTTGAACATAGTTTTGATTATTCTATAATTTATATATATATATATATATATATATATATATATATACATATATATATACGTTGTTCCGGGTTGAATCGGAGGTAACCACAGTATATATATATATATAGGTTTAGGATGGTGGTTTGGACGGAACAAGAGGAGAAAAGAAGAAAGAAGAAAGAATCTTTCGTCAGCTGTAAATCCGCAATTACAATCTTCTTTTCTCCTCTTGTGTAGTAACCACACAGTTCCTTTCGTTTCTTATCATTTTGTATTTACCGTCGTGACCCTCCTCTACCTGTTTTGTTCGATTTGTGTTCCTACCACACTTTCGCATCCTCTCTCTCGTTTTTTCTCTCTCTCCCCCTCTCTATCCTTCCGTTCGTGATTGTTTTCATGTTTACACGTGTCGTAAAAACTCCTCTGTTCGCAATCTTTTACGACATGTTTTACCACTGTCGTAAAACCCCTTTTGGATTATCTCCTTTTCCTTTCTCCTTCTCATTTCTGGTTGCTCGTGTCTCTCTCTCTTCTATCATAGAGGCGACACGCTAATACCGCCTTCTGTTAGCGCATCCTACCAGGCTTAAGTCTACCAAGTTTTCTATAACTTACTTATCCTATTTTTTCACGGTTACTCATTTGCCTGTTCCTTTTCCCTGTCTCCCCACGATGGGATCTGTTCACCTGTTTCTTTTTCTCCTTTTTTCTCCTTTTTTTCCTTTTTCTCTTTCTTCCTCTCTTTTCACCACCTTTCCCTCTTTGTTCTTCTTCCTCTTTTCCTTCTTTTTTCTTTCTTTTTTTCTCCTTTTTCTCTTCTTTTCCTCCTGGCCTTTTGATTAAGAAAAAGCCTCCGGCGCACCGCCGATTGCTACAGATGTCCTGTAAATAAGCGCCGAAACATCTGGATCGCAGCTTCACAGCTGACGAAGGATTCTTTCTTCTTTTCTCCTCTTGTTCCGTCCAAACGACCATCCTAAACCCTATATATATATATATATATATTTTTTTTTTTTTTCCTATATATACACTCACATACATACACACATGCATATATGGGGGCTGGTGTATAAATATATATAGATCTACAGCACTCTTAATTTCCTGATCTTGCCCGTGTTTTGAAGCCAATTTTATTATTCAGACTGAATGTATTAGAAGACAACTCTAAGATCACAATATGAACCTTTACGAAGCTGCCTGTGACGTAAACCCCACTCAATGTTGTTTCAAAGCCGTCTGAAAAAATGTGAGTGATGAATGAGTTATTTAAGTAGAAAAACGATCCAGAAAATAAAAAGTTATAGGATTAAATGCAATACAAAAAAATTATGAGAATAATGAAAGGAATAATCGATCATCTCTATAATAAATTGGAAGAAAGATTTATCAGTCTTCATGACTTGAATTCAAAATTTGGATTTCTTTTAGATGCTAGAGGACTACTAATTGACTCAAATGAAAGCAACAACATTCATAATGTAAATATTTTGAAGAAACTTTGCCTTAACCATGGACAGTTTAGTAGAAGTGGAATTGACGGAGTTGAGTATGAAAAATATTTTTTTCATTTAAAACGCTTCTAGAATAATGCTTCTAGAATATTGCCCAAACATCTAAATTTCTAAATATGAGGAACTTCTCCAGCGGATTATGCCGTATGGATATGACGTGATATTAGATATGCAAAAAATATTTTCGCGAGAAATAGCCGTCGAAGCTGTCGGGGTCAAACATTTTCCTATTACCCATCTACTACCCTAAGTATTGAGTACTATGGTGCGTTATGGTCCATCTGGTTCCTTACCACACCTTCTTCGTTATATATATATATATATTACAATATTATTCACAAGAACATCCCACTATTGAAACAAGACCCAAGAATGAAAAAAAGTCCTTGAAACACACAAAATAATAAAAAGCAAAAGACAACCAAAATCACTAAAAACATTACTCACCAATGACAAATTACCTACCACAAACCCACAATCAACTGTCAAAAAATGTGGTCGCTCTAATTGTGGAACCTGCACTCACCTCATTGAAGGCAACATGTATACATTTCAAACAGGACAAAATTTTGCTGTAAAAAATCACTTCACTTGCTCATCAAAAAATTTGATTTATGCTATTAAATGTAAAGGATGCAATGATGATTATATAGGACAAACTAAACTCACACTCAGAAACAGAATGACAATTCATCGCCAACAATTACGAGACCCTACCACAAGACAGATACCACTCAGTGCACATCTAGACATATGCGCAAGTAATAAGACATCCACATTCCAAGTCTTCCCATTTTATCTTTGCGCAGAACAAATACGAACAAATATGGAAAATATGTTTATTAAAAAATATAGACCAGCATTAAATATAGTTTAATATACTTTATGTCAACACGATAACATGCTAACCATCCAAACATACACATACATACACACACACATAACACCCATATACACACACACAACACCACCCTCAATTTCTACTAATAGAATCATCTGCCTACACACACACACACACACACCCCAGCACACAAATAAACATACATATCTCTACTTTCTTTATTTCAATAGAAAGTCTGAATTATGACACCCCAGCACACCTTCCATACTCACTGAACCAGAACAATTCTCCCCATCCCGTTTTTCTTGACCATTATCTTTTGTTTGGTCCAACATTCTCTAAAAGGCTACAAAAAAATTCCAAAATACGGGCGCGAAATTTAATGTACTTGTTCACGTGACAGTCATTATTTCATTTATAACCAATCACATTACATTTATAAAAAAAAGCCTTCATGAGCCCCCCCCCCCCTTTTTTTTTTTAAAGTAAAAAGAAATTCAAACACAAACTGGCGCGAAAGCTGATGTGCTTATTCACGTGACTGCATCAACCAACCAAACTTCACTCATATATGAAAAAAAAATCTGAGCCCCCCCCCCATTTTTTTTTAAAGGCAAATATAATAAGAACTTTGTAACGCGAACTGGCGCGAAATTTATTATATTTATTCACATGACAGTCATCAACCAACCAAATTATTTCACCAAAAACCTAACATTTCGAGCCACTTTTTTCGATATAAAACAGAAGTAGCATTCGAACACCAACCAGATGTGAGAAAAACCACAAGCCTTCCATCTCAATTCTACTTTTGAAAAGCACAAGAACTGCGAAACCGGTAAAGGAATCAAATTGATATATATTTTTTAAAAAAAGACTCCAGTTGCATTTTCGATTTCATCTTTTTTCCTTATCTCTCTCTCTCTCTCTCTCTCTCTCTCTCTCTCTCTCTCTCTCTATATATATATATATATATATATATATATATATATATATATATATATATATATATATATATATGTCAACTCTGGATGTCGGTGAGCATGTCCAGCTAACCTCTGGAATAGGAAGACCAAGGTTGACGTATGTTGATGCCCTAAGGTCAGACACTGGTCTGTTGGAGACGCAGGACATGGCAGCGCGATAATGAGGGACAGAGACCGCTGGAGAGAACTCGTCCATGGATCTCGGGAATACCCGCCTTAGATATATATATATATATATATATATATATATATATATATATATATATATATATATATATATATATATATATTATATATATATATATATATATATATATATATATATATATATATATATATATATATATATATATATAATAAATATAATATGTATATATAAATAAAAAATATAATATGTATATATAAATAAATATAACATATATATATAAATAAATATATTATATATATATAAATAAATATAATATATATATATATATATATAAATAAATATAATATATATATATATATATAAATAAATATAATATATATATATATATATACTATATATATATATATATATATATATGTATGTATAAATATCTATACACACACACATAGGCACACTTATATGAATATGTAATTCTACACATACATACATACATACAAACGTTCATATACATACATACACCCATATACATATAGACACATGGACGGATGTATCTGAAAGCCATCTTAGGCATATATATACACTTTTAAAAAATACATAGCTATAAATAAAAAATAAAAACAAAGTAAAAATATTGTTATAAAAAGTAAATAGAAAAATGTGCAAAGCTGGACGGTGAAGCAACTACACACACACACACATATATATATATATATATATATATATATATATATATATATATACAACTAAACAGGCATAGGTTAAAAAGTAAAATATAAAAATTAAAAATATAAAGAGGATATTGAGAAATAGAAATATACATATAAATATATATACACACATAAATATATACACACACATACATACACACATATACAAATACACACACAAATACTCATAAAACATATATATATATATATACATACACATATATACGTACACACAGACATATATATGCATACACATGCACATACATACACACACACATATACGCACTCATATATATATACATAAATAAACATATACATACATATATATATACATACACACACACACACACACACTCACACACACACACACACACACACACACACACACACACACACACACATATATATATATATATATATATATATGAACGAGTAGGACCCCGACGGCTGAGCTCAAGCCGTTTCGACGGCTAATTCAGTCCAGAATTAGCCGTCGAAACGGCTTGAGCTCAGCCGTCGGGGTCCTACTCGTTCCTATTGCCCACTCTACTACCCTAAGTATTGAGTACTTTGGTGCGTTATGGTCCACCTGGTTCCTTACCACATTTCCTTCGTTATATATATATATATATATATATATATATATATATATATATATATATATATATATATATATATATATATATATATATATATATATATATATATATATATATATATATATAACAAAGGAATTGTGGTAAGGAACCAGATGGACCATAACGCACCAGAGTACTCAATACTTAGGGTAGTAGAGTAGGTAATAGGAACGAGTAGGACCCCGACGGCTGAGCTCAAGCCGCTTGAGTCCAGAAATAGCCGTCGAAACGGCTTGAGCTCTCCCGTCGGGGGTCACACTTTTTCCTATATATATATATATATATATATATATATATATATAGTAATAATAATAAATTTGAAGACTAAAATCCAAAGACGGCTCGATAAGGATAAATATATATGAAATATATTAGAACCGTAGAGCAATATAAATATATATATATATATATATATGAAAAAATGGGGAGAAGAATACTGCAGGTTGCACATGGATAACATGTTATAAAATGAGTCCCTCATCAGTGATTTGCCGACGATCATAGATATTTCATTGCATTAAAAATCATATACCTCACGTCGGTGCAATAATAACTAAATTAAGTTATTAGGACAATTAAAACGCGTAAAGCGAGTGAGACAAGTAAACAACAAAGAGGAAAGCTAACCGTAGAGAGGAAGGGAACAAGCTACATGGTTATTCTGTTAGCATAAGCTAGGTGAATATATGAGCGCTTAGAAAAAAGACCTTTCGAGATGAATCCAAATGTGAGAAAGAAAGAAAATGTATTCGTCGCGAACGGGGTGAAGTGAGAAGGGGAGAAACAGTGAGTGGAAGTGTGAGGAAGAGTTAACTGACATGACAGAGGGGGCGAAAGAAAGTAGGAGAAACAGAGAGAACGAGAGAGCAGTAAGAGAGAGAGAGAGAGAGAGAAAAACAGAATCGCAGTTTAGGTAAATATATGTGAAAAAATGGGGAGAAGAATACTGCAGGTTGCACATGGATAACATGTTATAAAATGAGTCCCTCATCAGTGATTTGCCGACGATCATAGATATTTCATTGCATTAAAAATCATATACCTCACGTCGGTGCAATAATAACTAAATTAAGTTATTAGGACAATTAAAACGCCTAAGGCGAGTGAGACAAGTAAACAACAAAGAGGAAAGCTAACCGTAGAGAGGAAGGGAACAAGCTACATAGTTATTCTGTTAGCATAAGCTAGGTGAATATATGAGCGCTTAGAAAAAAGACCTTTCGAGATGAATCCAAATGTGAGAAAGAAAGAAAATGTATTCGTCGCGAACGGGGTGAAGTGAGAAAGGGAGAAACAGTGAGTGGAAGTGTGAGGAAGAGTTAACTGACATGACAGAGGGGGCGAATATATATATATATATACACGTACAGACACTCGCATACACAAATACATACATAAAAACATACATGCATTCAGACATGTATAAGTGTATATGCATGCCTATGATGGCTTTCAGACACATCCATCCATCTGTCTATATGTATATGGCTTTATTTATTTGGGACAGACAACTGTGTGTCCCAAATAAGGCCAAGTCTTTGCTGGCTGACAATAAAAAACCGCCTTGCTTTTAAAAAGATTGATCTCGTGATTACTTGCAGCTATGTAGCAGAGTGTTGAATAGGATTAAGTCCTTAATTTCTGCTGTTTTTAATAAATTTGAAGTATTAACATCTACTGAAAAAGCTGAGTGTTTCTCCCAGAAATTCTTTTCTAATTCTATTCTTGATTCATCTGGAACATCTTTACGTGACATGTCATTTAAACTGATACAGCACTGTGTGATATGCATACCATGTCCCCCAAGGTTTCTGGTGTAATCTAAAATCTTGATCTCCAAAAAGCATGTGCTCTTGATGTTATTCTCAATTAAGTCCTGTTCCATCTAAACTTTATAGCGAATGCTTCGTTGATATTTGCTTTCCATTTTGTTGAAAATATTCTTCTGTTGTTCCAGTTTTTAAGAATTCTAGGGAACAGTCTGATCCTTCTATCACCTTAAAATATTTGAGGTTTTAACCAATTCTGGATTGGTTAAGCCTCTTATCCCACTGGGTCTTATTTCATATAAACAATATGGGTTTCATTTCTCACGATCAACTGCTATTGTTTTAAGAGTTATTTCTGAGAAAGTCTGCTATGATTTGGATACATGTGGTAAAACTAGATATTTCTAAGGCTGTTGACAGGGTTTTGCACGCTGGTCATTTTCGTTGGGTTATGGGGTTTCTGGACGGGTTTTCAAACTGGTTGTGTCTTTGCTAAATCCGGAACTGAAGGTTGTCTTGAATCTAGTCTTCTAGATCTTTCCGCATTAATGAATGTGAAAAAAAAGAGAAAAACCACTGCCCAAAGGTCCTACTGGAATGTTCGTCCAAATTATTTTATGTATGTATGTATGTATGTATGTATGTATGTATGTATGTATGTATGTATGTATGTATGTATGTTCTTCTGGTTTTATAATTTCACAAAGTTTTACCAATAGAGAGAGAGTCGGTTTCTAACACAGACACAAGACTCTCTCATTGGAATTTACACAACATAAACTAGGTAAATATGTATGTATGTCTGCATGCATGCATGTGTAGATATGGATGTTATTGTATGTGTGGATGTGTATGTTTTGAGTTGTATGTGTGCATGTGTATATGCTTTGTATCTGTACATGTGTATATGCAGTTATTAGATGCAAAATTTTTGGACTGTTTTACATATTTTTACTGTTCCATTAATGGATTGTACTTGTAATTTTCTAACTAGTTGTGTTCCTTCTGTTCCTGTGAAACCTAGCTTCTCAAGATTTGTATTGAGGCAGTTACTAACATATCCAAGTGCCCCAATAATCATAGGCATAAATCTGAAGGTGTAATCAGGGTGGAGTATCTGCAGATTTCTCATCTGTTCTGCATAAATATTCTCCTTTTCACTAATCTTTGATATTATATTGGCATCTGCTGGGCAGCTAATTTCCACTACTGTGCATGTTTTTATGTATGTATGTATGTATGTATGTATGTATGTATGTATGTATGTATGTATGTATGTATGTATGTATGTATGTATGTATGTTTTCTCTTTCTCTTAATTTCGAGTATATTTTTTTGACCGGCCACCTTCCTGGTGGCAAGGTTGTAAAAGAAAAGAAATTGTCATCCCTTGAATCGCAAGAATGTTTTGCAAATTTTGAAGGTGCCAGCTATCGCAGCCATTTGTAGACTATGAATTAGGGAGCTGCGCTTTTTGTCCGCAAATCCAAGTTCAGTCATACTTTGGTCCAAGCGGGTTGGTATATAACCCGTAGCACCAATAATGATGGGTATGAAGCTAAAGGTGTATCTTGGATACTGGATTTGTAAACTCCTCATCAATGGTCCGTAGATGTGCTCCTTCTCCTGTATTTTTCTGACAACGTTTACATCAAGTGGGCAGCTGATCTCCACAACAGAACACGTTTTCAATGTGTAGTCCCAAACTACAATATCAGGCCGGTTGTGCTTTAATTTGGTGGCAGTTTTATTTTCAGGTTCCACCAGTATTCCTTAGTGCCATCTGTCTCAATATATTCTTCCTCGTTTGTTGTTAATTTTGTTTTCCGAAGTGCGTTCCAGATGGTTCTAGCTATCCCATCGTGTCTCATGGGGAGGTAGTAGCGAGATGATATTCTTTCGCAGCTGGCAACAATGTGGCTTACATCCTCGATCTTTGTTTTACATAGCCTACATTTATTGTCAGCTGCTGGCCCTCCTCTTTTGTGCAGCAGATATTTGGTAGGGAGTTCTTGTTCCTGTATTGCATAGAGATATCCCTCAAGGTGTGATGTCATAAACTTGTCGGAACTCCATGCCAGGCTTTTTGAGTGGTTTATCCCCTCTATGGTCTGTGTTTTACGCCTCAAGTATCCATGCACAACTTTTTCTGTAAATTGGTCAATTTTTTTATCTTGTTTGAACATTGAATAGGATCTTCCGATTTCTCTGGGTGAGAGATTTATATCAGGCTTTATTCCATATCTCTCCTCCAGATCAGTCGCTATTCTAATGATATTTCTGTTTTCATGGTCATAAACCTGGGCAAGATGGTTGCCAACCTTTTTCCTCTGTTGAAGGTGTTGCTTCAGTGTTACTATCCGGGTCTCATATGTTGTTAATATTGATTTTAGACCCCGGCCACCTTCCTTGCGTGAGAAGTATAGCCTATCCACATCACCATTGATGTTAAAGTTCCCAGTAACACTGAGAAGTTTTCGAGTTCTAACATCCATCTCACTTAGTTCTTGCAATGACCAGTTCAGTAGGCCAAATGTTGGCGTTAGAATTGGCACAGCATAAGTATTGTGGGCAATGTATTTGTTGTATGCTGACAGTTCTGATGACCATATTTTCTTTACTCTTCTGAGGTATTCAGTTCTGGTTCTCTCCTTATTTATGGGTCCATCATATCTGACATTCTCATCCTGTCCAAGATATCTGTAGTTGTCACCTGACTGCAGAGGTTGTATTGTCAGGCCGTTCATCTCTAGATTTCTAGAGGAGGGCACAGCTCTTCCACGTTTTACTGCCAAATATGCACACTTGGACTCACCAAATTTCATTTTGATGTCGGTTAAAAATTGTGTAATGAGGTCCAATTGTTTCTTGATGTCATTGATATTTGGCCCATACAACTTCAGGTCATCAACAAAGAAAAGATGGGAGATACTTCTGGGCCCACTTCTTTGTCCACCTTGTTTCCTGAGTAGGTAAGATAGTGGATTCAGTGAGAGAACGAAGAGTAGCACTGACAAGCTATCACCCTGAAAGATGCCCTTCTGGTAATGTATCTTATCAGTCTTAACCTGCTCCTTCTCACCTCTAAGGATCAAACTGGTGTACCAGTTCTTGGTCAGGCGTTCAACAGCAGCTACCAATGGTTGTGGGACTTTAGCTAACTGTAAAGCCTTAACAATCCACCTATGAGGTACACTATCAAATGCTTTTTGATAGTCCAGCCACACGACAGTCATGTTTCTGCGATTCTTTGTTGTTTTTTCCTGAATCATTTTGTTAGTTAGTAGGTGATCTATGCAACCCCACACCTCCCTCTTTCCACCAGCTTGCTCAGGTGTTATGATGTTGTTGGTAGCACAGTGATCCTGTAAGAACAGGTTAAGGCACCCAGTATATAATTTATACATGATGTTTTGGCAGGCAATTGGGCGGTAATTTTTAGCAAGGGTGGTTTGGCTATTTTTGGGAATGAGGAGAGTAGAGGCAGTTGATAACCATCTGGGCAGTTCTTGTGTGCCCTTAATGGTTTCTGTAAACAGCCGTATGAGATCTTGCCGATAGAAAGTGAAATTCTTCAACCAGTATCCTGTAATGAGGTCTGGGCCTGGTGATTTCCTATTCGACATTTTCTGTAGAGCTGTTTCCAGTATGGACCCATCTATGTCATATTGTTTTGTCTGGAAATGTTGGCAGTTCATGTTTGTATGTATGTATGTATGTATGTGTGTATGTATGTGTGTATGTATGTATGTATGTATGTATGTATGTATGTATGTATGTATGTATGAGATCTTGCCGATAGAAAGTGAAATTCTTCAACCAGTATCCTGTAATGACCGGGAGAGATGACCCCTTAGCCTTTGTCAAGGCAGAATTCTAGGAGAAGGAAAACTCTGATATAACACCTGCAACCCTGATGGTATCCAATGATGTTGACTTGTTCTTCTTTTTGGTAAATATCATCTTGGTTAAGAGAGTGGGACTGGCTTTGTGCAGTGCCTTTGCTCACTATAAAAGCTTCACGGCACAGGCATTGCTTTATATCTGGAGATCTCTCTGCACTTGTCGTCACATGGTACCATGGGCCCAGCACTATGTGTCAATAATTGTCACAAGTGTAGTGTTTGTACCAGAGTTTTCAAGTCGCTGGCTGGACTAAAAAGTCACACTCGTTCAGCGCATCGGTAGGGGTTCTCCTACATGGATATAAAGTAGTGGCCGTACTCGAAAACGAGTTGGCAGCCACCATGTATGTATGTATGTATGTATGTATGTATTTTATTTTTTTGTGTGGAGCGAGAGACTCCTAGTCTTCATTATGACATCTCTCTAAGAGAAGGTCACTCTGATATAAAGCGTGTGACTTCGTTTGCATCCAACGATGTAGACCAGTTCTACTTTTTGGTAAATGTATTCGATGTTAAAAGAGTGGGATTGGCCCGGTGCAACGCCTTTTCTCACTTACGATATGTGACATGTTTTGCGATGCATAGCATTGCTGGCCATAGGCAAGTCCCCAGCAGGACTAAGAAGCCACGCACGTGATGCTCATGCTTAAGTAGCAAGCGATGGCATTAATCGAAATCGAGCTGCAGCGATCATCATGTATGTATGTATGGATGTATGTATGTATGTATGTATGTATGTATGTATGTATGTATGTATGTATGTATGTATGTATGTCGGGCCACTCTTGAGTGCTACTGGTAACAACCTGTCGCATGGTCGGGTCGTCGGCGAATAAACCGGCAACCCCACCAAGTTTACTTGGTGAGGAGTGTGATTTTAGACACCCTGCAGGACAAAAATTAAAACCTGTTAAAGGGCGGAAGAACTCATAAGAGTCAACGGCCATCCAAAAGTGTGTAAATATGTATATACACATGTACCGCGCGGTT
The DNA here is from genome assembly GCA_964016885.1 of Eledone cirrhosa. Taxonomy (NCBI): domain Eukaryota; kingdom Metazoa; phylum Mollusca; class Cephalopoda; order Octopoda; family Eledonidae; genus Eledone; species Eledone cirrhosa. Next base: position 388,984,698 of record OZ024740.1, on the reverse strand, counting down.
AAACCACTGGGAGTGAAGGACCCCTAGCTTTTGTCAGGGCATTCTTCTAGGAGAAGGCAACTCAGGAAACTGGGATAACTCCGATATAAAACCTGCGGCTCAGTAGTTACCGATGATGATGATCTTTTCTTCTTTTCGGGTTATAGCTACTGTCACTCAGAGAGTGGGATTGGCTCAGTGCACAGTTTTTCCTCACTTTAAAAAATATCTTCATGCACAGGCATTGCACGATAGAATTAATTAATAATTATTAATAATGGTATATCGTGCAATGGCCATACTCAATAACGAGGGGGCATGTATGTATGTATAGTATAGAGGAAGTTTAATACACACACACACACACACACACACACACACACACACACACACACACACACACACACACACACACACACACACACACACACACACACACACACGCACACATATATATATATACAATAGTAAAAAAGAAAAACAGTAGAATATGCTAATGGGATTTTCTCAAAGCATTTATTTACAAAAAAGGAATTTATCGTATAGGTTTCAACCAAGGGTTGTCGGGCTTCTTCTTGCTACGGAAATGTATAACAAAATTTATAATGGAGTTAAGTTGTATATTAATAAGAATATGGTGTAAAAGAATATGGTTTACTTATATATAGAAGAGTTCCGATTTTTGCTTATCGCTTTCTCTCTTTCTCTCCTTTTTAGTGGTGTTGACTATAACTGCAGCAGTGTCACTTCTCAACATTCTCTCCCCGCCCTCTCTCTCTCTCTCTCTCTCTCTCTATATATATATATATATATATATATAAACACAGATTTGATATACATTTTTAAAAATTGTGTTTAGCAAATTTGTGAGATTCTACCCTATACGCATTTAAAATGTAAAACATCCCCTTGAGACCTTTCCCATACATAAATTGTTAGTAACAGAGTAAATTTAAGATTTTGACGAAATTGAGAACTTTAAATGTATTACAGAAAAATTACATATTTTAATCGAGTTGTTTCTCAGATAACAAAGATTACTCAAATAAAATATATCTCAAATTCTGTCTATGGACAGGATACAATGATTTATTTCACCATCTAGACAATTGTATTCTGTTTATACATAAAATTCTATTATAAAGTTTATAGGTGTCAGAACAAAAATGTAGCAAGATGGAATATAATTTCTATAATTAAAATATATTACAAAATATAACAGTGATCACAGTTACTACAACAACTGTTTGTTTTTCTTCGAGCTTGCCCCACTTTTAATAATTTATTATCCCCCTCCTCCTCCCCACTACCATCAAGGCCACCACCATCATCATCATCAGCAGCAGCACCACTACCACCATCATCATAATCATCATCATCAGCCGCCTCCTCCTCATCATAATTACCACCTCCACAACCACCATAAACACCGCCATCACAATTACTCCCCAATTAAAACCAATTTACCATTTGAAACCAATTTATTTTATAAGCCGACGGAGGAGCTTGTACATGGTCAGCAAACCTCCTAAAATAGCAGTTAAATCTCCCTCAGTGACATCTTGTAGTTTCCGAAAGGAAGGAAACAGAAACGAAGCAACGTTTTCGACAAAGAACCGTATTCTGAACGAAATACAAATTTACCAAACGTACCCAAGGCGTAGTCCTCATGGCCAAATACTTTCCAGAAGGCTCCGATTTCAAGCTAATTCGCGTTGAAGCCATTCTACCATTTTCTCCCTAAATGCAGCTTTCAAAATTTTTTTAAGGTAAACACAATAACAAATAATTTACCATCCAAAAGAAGTAGACTTTATGTAATTAGTTAATAGTTTTCAACTTTTGACGAAACGAGAACAATTTAAATTCATTGCAAAAACATTAAGCATGGTGGACCCTCACAAATAACAACGAGAGCTAAATTGAATTGAATCAATAGAAAAAACAGGAGGTGAAAATAATCATTGTATTCTGTTCATGGATAAAATTTGCGTGTTATAATTATAGTTAGTAGAAAAAAAAACAAAATATAAAGAAAGAACAGTATTTCTATTTATATAAATAAAATATAACAGTGACTACAGTAAGAGATCTAACTCTTTTTTCTGTAAGCCTGTCCCACTGTTAACTACATCAACAATAGCAACCACCACCAACATGACCAACACCAAAGCCACTGCTGCCTTACTATCTCACTCATCATTTTCATATCACGTAAATACTATCAATATAATGCATCCAATTCCCAGTTGGAATTATTTTTGTTCGATTTTTGTCAATTAGATTTTTGATAAAGGCACAAGCCATCGAGGGAGGCTCTAAATCGATTATATTGAACCTTCCAAACGAAGTATAGTCCACTGAAATTTTCCAAGTTCATCATAGTAAATTGTGTAATCAGTGAATTACTTTAAACCTACAGTACCCTGCTAATATACTGCATATCGGTTTAGATTAGCAGTTGATTAAATCAACTCCAATATTTCACTAAAGGTTTAGCAAGCACAAGAAGGATGAATGATAAAGTGAATTTGTCCGGTATTTGAACTTTCAAAATAAAGAGCATAAACAAATACCTACGTTTTAACGATGGTCAATCAATCTTCCTAAACCTATTTAGAGAAATAATTTAATCCCCTACAATAAAATTATTGGCGCATAGAAGGCTCTATGTAGTTTCTTAACAAGTGAATTTCTTTCAAATAACCCCTTACTGTCTCAAAAATATAGGCCACACTGGATAATGTAAACTTAGATATGCTATTTGAATAGAAATCGTCGACAAGTATCTAAGTGTAAGTTATTTGTAATTAACTTGTTGCTGACCGACTAAATTAACTCGGATGTGGTCCATGATGTTTGTTATGGTTGTTTAGTTTCAGGTAGGCCCTGTTTGAGCGTACCTATCCCATATTTTAGAAGCACGAAATACTAAATTATCCAGAGCGACATTGTAAAGACAGTAGTGTAAGATTTGAGATAATTTTGCTGCTACTTCTAGCAATTTCAAGAACACATAGAGGCTCCTTCGTTCAATCGTCCACGATATTTTAAATGGCAGTAGCTAGTCCACTTCGAATGAACGAACAGAAATCACCCTAATGCTCCACTGCTTTATAGAAGATATACTGATAAATAAGTAGGGAGCGTAGATACTGTCATATCGAATGAATAGAAGTAAACATACTCACACGTACACCAAGTCCGAACACAGAGGAGCCGAACTCCCACTGTCATCGTCTCCATCTTTCTCACCCTCTCCATCTCTCACTATTATGAGCAAATGGGGTCCCACGCGCCGGCCGCCCCATGGCCCCGGCGGACAGAATGGAGAATGCGTTTTCCCGGAGGATGGGGAGGGAAATGCGCTGGGAGAGCCATTCCATCTCGCGAGGCTCTTACCTGCGGCTACCCAGCTCAGCATTTATGGTGTTGAGTATGGAGGTAGCATTAGGGCCAAGGACACCAGAAGTCTCCACTGTTAGGGGCTCGACTGCAAACCCGAAGTGCAACAGATAAATTGTCTTAACATCTTGAATCAAGAGTTATCTCCTTTGTTGGTTTTAGATTTTATACATTTGAGCAAGACACTTTAT
>OZ024740.1:388958623-388973623 GCA_964016885.1 Eledone cirrhosa | reverse complement strand
GAAGGTGGTGTTAGTGGGTGTTAGTATACAGGAGGTGGAGAAAGGGTTGAATGCGGGTGTGAGTGGGGGTCAGTGGTGGTAGGGTGTGTAGAGTTGGTGGTGTAAGAGGGTGTGTGTGTACGTGTGCGTGGGGTTGGGGGTGTTAGTGATGTTAGTTGCGTGTAGGGTGGGTGGTGTAAGTGGGTGCGTGTGTTCGTGTGCTTGGGGTCAGGGAGTGTTAGTGAGGTTAGTTGCGGGGTGGTGGGGTGGATGTGTGGGGGTGAGGGTTAGTGGTGGTAGTAGGGTGTGTGTTTAGTTTGAGCGCGTGTATATATGTGCCGGTGGGTGTGTGCGTGTGATAAGGAGGAGGAGGAGAAGAAGGGAGGGATGTTAGTATGTTAGTTGGGGAAGGGTGGTCGGATGTGAGGTGGAGTAGAGGCGTTAGTATTGTTAGTTGTGGGGTGGACGGTGAAAAGGAGGGGTGTGTTAGTGGTGTTAGCGGGGGATGTGTGTGGGTGGAGGGGGGCGGTCGAAGGCTAAAGGAATAAGGGTGGGGAGTTTAGGCCGGGGCGAGTGTGGGTCTGTAAGCTGAAATATATATATATATATATATATATATATATATATATATACATACGTGAAGGCGCATGGCTGAGTGGTTAGAGAATTGGATTCGCAATCATGAGGCTGTGAGCTCGATTCCTGGACCGGGTGATGCGTTATGTCCTTTATTTCATGTTGCTCCTTCTACCTGGAGTTGCGACCGATAGATAGTATTAGCAACTGGAAAGACCGACGAAAACATTGTTTCCTCGGTCCGATTTGACGAAAGTCGATCGATCCTTTATATGTATACGTCTATATATATATATATATATATATGTATACGTATATATATATAAATATATATATATACGTATATATATATAAATATATATATATGTATACGTATATATATATGTATACGTATATATATAAATATATATATATATATATATATATATATATATATGTATAAGTATATATATATATATATATATATATGTATATATATATATATATATGTACATATATATATTTATACGTACATATATGTATACATACATATATGTATACAGACGTACACTAGTATGTACATACATATATGTATACAGACGTACACTAGTATGTACATACATATATGTATACAGACGTACACTAGTATGTATATACATACATATATGTATACAGACGTACACTAATATGTATATACATACATACATGCACACATATATATATATATATATATGTACGTATGGGTTTACCAAACATTTATTATAATGCTCGGTTTGTTTGTAAAGAAACAGTAGCCGTAAAGTGTTCGGCAACCATCGTTACCCTTTTGTTCAACACTGACTAAGGAACGATGAACTAGTTTCCAGCTTATTAGCTGTCATCAGCATCGTATACCTTCCTGTCAGTCGATTGAACGTTTGAAAGTATATACTTTCCTTATGCATATTATCGGCTGAGCAGCCTAATTTGCATATCGATTGAGTTAGTCGGCCGGGTGTACCGAAAACGATAAATGTTAAAAAAAGGGAAATTTCATTTCTCACTCTTAGTACGGCTGATACTTAAATATAAGTATGTATACGTACATACATATATGTATACAGACGTACAGTAGTATGTATATACATACATACATGCACACACACATATATATATATATATATATATATATATATATATATATATATATATATATATATATATATATATATATATGTACGTATGTGTTTACCGAACATTTATTATAACACCGTGTAATAAAAAGAAAAAATTTCTCTGTTCCTGGCTTGTAATCACTTTTTTTGTGTTGCTTAGGTCTCAAATAAATAAAAAAAGTGCTATTAAACAGTTAAAACTTTGGGTTTGTAAACATTCTAAGCTATTCACTAGAATTATTTGTATGCTGGATTTTACGTTGTATTTAAGTTTAATTTGCTTATGTTAAATGATTTCTTTTTATATGTTTCAGGTTAAATTAAAATTATAAAATAGAGAGTAATACCTAAAGAAAATTATAAAAGTGCAATAAAGTATAAAATTGTTAAAAAGTGGATTAAAGAGATTTATTGATACTGGGGTACCAGAAAAAGTTCCTCACTTCCCAAACCCAAAAGAAGTCAATGACTTGGTCAGGGATATGGGTCTGACCAAGTCCAATGCAGAGCTATTCGTCTCCAGGATGAAGCAGTGGAACTTGGTCAAGGTGGAAGTGCAGGTGACAAGTCAGCGAAGTCGACACGAACCTTTCTCAGGCTTTTACACTCATAGGGATGGCCTCTGCTTCTGATATGACGTGCCTGGACTGTTTTACGTTATTGGGATGCCGTTTGAAGGCTGTCCTCCTCCACAATGGAAACAAGTTACCGACACTACCCTTAGCTCATTTAGTCTGTCTGAAGGAAGATTACAACAGTGTGAAAGTCCTCTTGGAAGCTCTGCAATACAACCAGTGCAATTGGGAAATCATTGAAGACTTCGAGATGGTGGCTTTCCTGCTTGGACCCCAAGGAGGCTTTATCAAATTCCAATGCTTCCTTTGCCTTTGGGACAGCAGAACCACCTATGGCCACTACAAAAGAAAGAACTGGGAGCAGCGAACAGAATTTGTAGTTGGGACGCGGAACGTCATGTGGGAGCCACTGGTTGATCCCAGGATTGTGCTCATGCCGCCACTGCACATTAAGTTGGGGTTGATGAAGCAGTTTGTGAAGGCTCTCAACCAAGAATCAGCCGCTTTCAAGTACCTTCTTGAGTTCTTCCCCAAGTTATCTGAGGCCAAAATCAAAGGTGGAGTTTTTGTTGGACCTCAGATAAAGAAGGTGTTGGAGTCTACCGAGTTCTCCAATAAGTTCAATAAGATTTAGAGAACAGCATGGAACTGTTTCAAGGCAGTTGTTAAGGGCTTCCTGGGCAACTACAGAGCTGAAAACTACCAGCAACTGGTGCAGGAACTGATAAAGGCTTTTGGCGCCATGGGATGCAGGATGTCGCTTAAACTCCATATGCTGGACGCTCACCTGGAAAAATTCAAGGACAATATGGGCGCCTACTCAGAAGAACAAGGCGAACGATTCCACCAAGATGTGAAAGAGATAAAGCGGAGGTACCAGGGCCACTACAATGAAAAAATGATGGGGGACTATATCTGGGGGCTAGTGCGGGAATGCGACCTGGACTACAACCGCAAATCCAGGAAATCCAGTCATTTCTGACGTGTATAAGTTGCTTTATAAGTGTTATTTGTTTTTACTTGTTTGCTTTTGATAAGCTTGTGTAATAAAATAAATATATACTCTGTTGATTTAATTATATGAACTGATAAATTAAAAAAAAATGTGTTTTTTCTTGAAAAATATGAAAATTTCGAAATATCAAACTCCTGACCACAAACCCAAACTTCTGATTAAATAATAGTGTTTTTTAAAAATAATAATGGGATATAACAAACCCGGAAATGACACTTAGAACCGGGGAACAAAACATGTTACACGGTGTAATGCTCGGTTTGTTTGTAAACAAACAGCCCGAATTTTTCCATTTATCGTGTTGAACAAAATGGCAACGATGGTTGCCGAACACTGTACGGCTAATAATTCGCTGTGAGGTTGATACGGCTTATCAAGAGACCCCTCAGAAAAAAAGATTGTTTCTTTTGTAGCAAGTGAGAATTTCTCGAGAGGCGAGGAGAGAGATAAACACATGATACAGTGGTCACAGAAGGGTAGTAAGGTGGACAGTGAGCGAATAACGTATTTTCTAGAAAAAGCAGTTAATACACTCGTGGTTATCTCGACCATATAATATGGGACAATATAATAATGAAATACACACACATATTCATATGTATATGTGTGTGTGGTGTCCGCCTTAACAAGTTTTGCTCAATGACCGAAAGAGGTAAAATAGCTAAAATAATTAAATCAACTCCATAATCAGAACTATTTATCAAATTACAAAATATGAGGAAACAATAGACAAAAATATACCTATTTTTTCTTAAAAGTCCCGTATATATATGTTTACAAATTATGTGTGTATCTCTTTCAATATATATTTCCATCTTATCTTTTTAAGGCATAATGATTTACCATACAGAATTCGTCAGCATGATGGAGTAGAAAAAACAGATTTAACGTCCCGCTTGGATAAAGTCTGGAATATTTCACACACTGATATTCCTCGACTGAAGAAAGGAATGGTTGCTGCACAGGTATATATTTCCCGTTTAATGTTGTTGTTTGGTGGATTGGCTGTATCGGTAGGACGTCGGACACTAGGCTTGCGGTATAGAGTTACGGCCCTTTACATCGTGAGTTCAAATCGCGCCGAGGTTAGCTTTGCCTTTCATCCTTATGGGGTCGATAAAACAAAGCACCCTCCCCACAAATTGCTGGCATTGTGTCTAGACTATTATTATATTTCATCCTTACGAGGTCGATAAAATAAAGTACCAGTAATGTACTGGTGATTTGCTGGCCTTGTGCCAAAAGTAGAAACAATTATTATTTTGGGCGGTGGATTGGCAGCAAAGAGTTACGGCCCTTTATGATCTGAGTTCAAATCCCGCCGAGGTTAACTGTGCCTTTCATCATTACGGGGTCGATAAAATAAAGTACCAGTAAAACACTGGGATAATTGCTGGCCTTGTGCCAAAAAAGTAGAAACAATTATTATTTTGAGAGGTTAACTTTGCCTTTCATCCTTATGGGGTCGATAAAATAAAGTACCAGTAATGTACTGGGTAATTGCTGGCCTAGTGTCAAAGGTAGAAACAATTATTATTTTGAGAGGGCAGTGGATTGGCAGTATCGGTAGAGGGTCGGACGCCATGCTTTGACGCATAGAGTTACGGCCCTTTCCAATCTGAGTTTTAAATCCCGCCGAGGTTAACTTTGCCTTTCATCCTTAAGGGGTCGATAAAATAAAGTACCAGTAATGCACTGTATAATTACTGGCCTTGTGCCAAAAGTAGAAACAATTATTATTTTGGGCGGTGAATTGGCAGTATCGGTAGAGGGTCGGATGCCATGCTTTGCAGCATAGAGTTAAGATCCTTTACAGTCTGAGTTCAAATCCCGCCGAGGTTAGCTTTGCCTTTCATCCTTATGAGGTCGATAAAATAAAGTACGAGTAATGCATTGGGATATTTACTGGCCTTGTGCCAAATGTAGAAAAATTATAATTTTGTTTCTCATTTGTGACCGACGTACTCATATCGACCCAGAAAGTTTGTTATTTTAAGTTATTTAATTCATTATTTGTTAGAATATGGCGGTGGATTGGCAGTATCGGTAGAGGGTCGGACGCCATGTTTTCCAGCATAGTTACCTCCCTTTACGATCTGAGTTCAAATCCCGCCGAGGTTGACTTTGCCTTTCATCCTTACGGGGTCGATAAAATAAAGTACCAGTAATGCACTAAGTAATTGCTGGCCTTGTGCCTAAAGTAGAAACAATTATTTGTTAAAATATTTTTTGTTACAAATTGTTAATAGGACGCCATACATTGCACTTAGAAAAGACAATCCTGTAATATTTGGGCCCTCGGCCTAAATATTTGAACACTACTGCTTCATTTTCCCGCTTACAGGCTTTTTATAAAAAAAATCGAAACGACACGCCGCTCCACTTCCAGCCAGCTATCACGTGAAAACGACTCACATTCGAGTATAAAAGTCGACAATAACGTCCCCACCTCCACCACCACTATTGTCATAATCAGCAACATCAATACAGGCACTACCAATTATCACCACACCAGCACCACCAGCACCACCACCATTGCCACTATCAACAACACCAATACAAGCACTACCACTATCACCACACCAGCACCAGCACCACCATTGCCACTATCAACAACACCAATACAGGCACTACCACTATCACCACCACCAACTACAACAACAACAACAACAACAAAAGCAACTATAAAAGTCACGGCGACGACAAGTTCATACAATAAAAATATATGAAAGTGAATATCCCGTATGATGGAAATCCAACACTGCCCTACTTCCACCATCCCTAGAGCATCAAAACAACAACAAAAACAAGACAAGCGAAATCAAAAACAACAACATCACTAATGCCAGCTCTACCACCACCATAACCAACAACTCCACCACCACCACCACCACAACAACAACAACAACAACAAAAAGCACTGACACAAATACGAATATGTACAGCAACAACTGTGAGAGCAATGACAAAAGAAGCAGCAACAACAGCAATATTAATAGTAAGAGTAACAACAACAGCAGCAGCAGCAGCAATAGAAACAAAATAAACGCAGACCTGTCAAACACGTATACCGACCGGGCGACAAAACATAGTGTGACCTCTCACAACACAGAAGGATACCTCAAAATCAGCTATTTCTTTCACATGAGCAACGGAAAATAGGAAACAATAACTCAACGAAGATGAAATAAGGGAGGTTAAACAGATACTAAAGAGAAGGAGTCACAGAGTCAGCTTCACACCTTTACCCGAAGTGCTGGAAAACGCGTGTCGATATACGGTAACATACCGTACATTTGGAATAAAGTCATGTTGGGTGGAGCGCTTTATCGAGTCACAGATCCATATGGTAATGCAAAATTCATATCACCCGAGACACGGGGTTTGGGAAGGTGGACGTATTTTTCAAAACTCCAGAGGAAGCCAGGCGACACGCCCTCACACCACTAAGTAGCGAAGAGGTGATTCTGTTACCGGTGTATTGTGGCCAAGGAATGTAAAAATAAAAGTGACCTAGATGCCGCCTACAATAACTATTCCCTGGCTTGCTGGACGTTAAGAAGAGCACACAAATTCGAGACGTAAAGAAAATCAAACTGGGAACTGGTCAGGATTGGGGATGAAATTACTCATCCAAAGAAGTTAAGAAAATATTGAGGCCATCCCCGACATATTTGACTATGTAAACGGCATCCACTTCCTCGTAACCGTAGAAGGCACGCGTGACACAAAAACACACCTGAAGGCTTTCTGCCCTCAACAAACGACGAAGCAAACGAGACGCCCTCTCCTGCCAATGATAAATTCCAATTGAAAGAAAATCAACAATCAGCGGCTCAAACAAACAAAAAGCTCAACACCGACATCAACGACAGAAGTATCAACAGTAGCAGACGCTCCACCACCTTCTGCCATGCCCAAAAGAATCCCCAAACATGCAACAACACCGCATGTGGAAGACCTATTTCTCCCTGACCGAGCACACTCGGACACAGTTTGTAGCCATGGGGAGGGGAACCTGTTAATAAAAAAGCAGAAAAAAAGAATTCGCCCACAAAAAGACCCCCCCCCCCCGCATTTCAAACATAGGACGAACAACACCAAACTCCTCACTATCACCCAATCAACCAGCATTACCACTACCGCCACCAACAGCAACACTACTAATCCCACCCCCACAACCAACATCAATACCACAATAGCCACCAACAAGCCAAACGCAACCAAATCGCCATTCCCAACAAGAAAGGGAAGCCCAAGGAAAAACCTAAACTCCACACATTGCACTTCAATAAATACAAACAACCAGAAACTAATGCAACAACACTATAATTGCAGAAACTGATTGCATCACACCCCCAAAAATTACATTACCCCCATACATACACATGTATGTGGGTAGGGCCCGTGTTCTTAGAGACGAGGAGACTAAAGCCGTTCAATGGGCCCGAGTGGCGGAGGCTTTGCGTGTCAACAAAGCTACATTCCGGCCTTTGGCAGACCACGCCGTGCGCATGTTATTCGATCCCAAGTTGGTGTGTGCGGCTTTTCAACCGCTTGTCGCTCAACTGTTCGGAGGCGGGGGTTGATTGGATCGCGAGATGGACTTTAGTGACTACTTCGACGAAGGAGAAGTGTTGCGAAAAGCTGATAACAACCGCTGATACGGACGGCAAAGAATGGATGCACGAGGGGCAAATCACCTAGTTTGGATGGTCTTCTCCACGAGTTTTACGTTTAGATGCTAGACTTGTTCGGTGCCCTCTTGGTAGACGTACTGCAACTGGCAGCAACAAGGCAGAATTCCGCCTTGTGAGTTATGGGGAGATGGCGCTGCTGAGAAAGCTCACGAAAAAATGGGACTATATTGATAATTTTAGATTCATAACTCTGTTAAATTCTTCTACTTCTTCTTCAAATTAAACTGGCCCTTCAACTGACACACACATACACACACACATATATATATATAGCTGTGAAGCAATATTATTGACTGAAGGATCTAGAATTTCGGTTTCCTATTCGCTTTAAGCATCATGCTACACCATCGTGCACTCTATGCTACACCATCATCGATATAATGGACACACACACTCACACATATATTATGCATATATACGGAGAGAGAATGAAAGAGAGAGGGTGGTGGTGGTGAAAGAAATAGATAAATAAATAGATAGAGAGGGAGAGAGAGAGTTAAACATATACATATATAGATATTTCTGCTTGTGTTTTTATATTCACAATTCATATATGTGCAAAACATATTCGTATTAGAATATATGTTCAAACTCTGTATTGAATGTATTCTTTGTAATCTTAATAATATATAGAATATCAATGTATTACCTTTTCCCTTTTTCTCTCAATGTAGATATATTACAATATGTTTTGGGGAATGAATGTGGAGCATAATTCTTCACGTTGAACTGAAATATATGCCAAACGTAGCGCTCCTTTTTGTATTTACTGCGAATATAAACGTAAGAATAATCAGAATTATTTAGATTTATATCTATTAGGAAAACACGATTACACTCCACATTGAAGTGTCAGCCATTTCTAATATTATTTATGTTATCATTAATTATTGTCGATAAGAACATTGTCAGAACGTGGTGAGCCTAGCGTGAGAATCGTGACTACGTATCAGAGGTAGGGGGAGATAACTCAAGGAAGATAAACCGGAAAAAGTGGCTTGAGAAGATATTGTGTGTGTTTCTTTCCATGCCATCTAAAATAGAACTCGGTCGTTAGGACATGCAGAATAAAATTAATTCATTAAAAGGAAATAAATTATATTAAATAGAATAAATAATAATGTAATGTCTAACTAACGTTAAGTTATGAGCTGCGTGTACTAACTACAGTGTTAGCTGAAACGAAAGAACCCATAGGTGAAAATCTTGGATGTTTATTTGAACGATCAATGTGAGAAAAAGAGTAAATGGATACCTTAAGGTCGCACAATTCTATCAGTAACTAAAGAACTCTAAAAGAGGGAAAATGTTAAAAATATGAAAGAGTAGCAAGTATAAGGTTTAGGGGAAATATACAAAATTAAAAAAAAATCACAAAATTAAAAAAAAAGCATAAGAAAAGGTATGGAGGAACAGCATTGACCAAACGTTCTGCTACAGAAAGAACAATAAAGAGCTTATGTTGAGGTTGCTGTTTCTAGAAAGAACAAAAGCATTCCAGGGAAGAAGGGGCAAAGGGTAACCGGTTTAAAATTTAGGGGAATTATAAAAAGAGATGAAATTAGAAATTTAAAGAATAAGAAAACGAGCTGAAAAACAACATTAGTGAAAGGCTCAAATAAAGTTTAGCCTGGTTGTGTGCCGTGGAAGACACTGCTTGTTACATGTGAACAAAACTTTAAAACATATTTAGTACAGTGATGGTAAATGCCAAGCGTTTTACTCTTGGCCTTTATGCAAGCGTCTGAGTTGAGTGAGTTCTTCGGTATTAGCATAGTTATTTGTATTATAGAAGGCCATTTCAAACCCACTGTCTTGAGATACGTTGAAAAACGTACTTCAACATATCTCGTAAGTTAAGTCTGACATTTAATAAATATATGCTTATTTCGTCATGAAATAGAGGATCGCGGAGAGATGCTGACATTACATAAACGGTTACAGGAGATGTGAGATCTGTACAACATTAGAACAAGATGCATGATTAAATATCAAGAGCATAACGTTGTGTATATAAAAACATACATTTGTTAATATTTGTGTTTATAAAACTATATACAAGCTTGCTTTAATTTGAGTCACTTTATTTAAATAAAAAAACCTTTTTCTATATATCTTGAAACCGGGTAACAGCGGGTACCATGGTCATTTCAATTCAATGTTCACTTTCGTATTGCACTATCTATTGATATTTATCTAATTCTATAAACGTCTAAAATAGCCAGATTTTCTCTATTTCTGCCAGAACACGTGTTTACAGGTCTTGATTGCTTACCGCGTTCTCTGAATTATCTCTCAATTACATGTGTTACAGATAAAGGTTACAGAATGCCTTACATATATGGAAAAGAAGTATTTTGCATCGCAAATATTTCATGCATTTACTGTTTTCAACTCCAAAATAATGATTTCAAAATGGCATGATTGTCTGAAACCTAAAAGAAACTTATATAATAAACATATCAACCTAGGATATTGTTAACTTAATTTCATCACTGTTCTGTTTTCCTACTGGTGTTCAGCTCTGATTAAGCAGAACTATGATCAAACTGTATTCTTGACAACAATATTTTCTACAATGAAGCCAACGATTGAAGACTCCATGCCATCACCCAGTCTGCTTGGAATAGCAACTATGTCTTCCTAAGTCCTAAGCTTTTAAGGGAAGCAAATATTGGACAATATCGTCCATTAAATACAAAATGACGAGATGATAATAGTTGAGACGTTATTTCATTATAGATCTGCTCGATTAGGTCCAACTTTCGCTTTAAAGACATGTTCTACGATAGGCACCACATTGTAGAGTGGGTTGCCACTGATAATAGCAGTGGCACTATGGAATGAAAAAGTGTTTTTCTGGATAGCTGATCAAAAACGTAAAATCGTCATATATGTTTGACAAAATAGGATGAAAAAGGGATTTAAACTTTAACCCACCAATCTTCTTCGCGGGTATAGTAAAACCTTGACTAACAGGCAAAAAAAACCAAACACATAGAAGCTCTCTTGTTGGCCCGAAGAAGAAAAGTTAAATTTATTGATTTATGTATCTATAGGATTGAGCATTTACTAATAGGTTCTTACGATCGTGAGAAATCATAAAATTGATTTTCTAACTGCAGAAGTTTGTCTAACAACAGATCGATTGTTTAACACGAGATGGGTCATCTAAAAGTGAATTGACGTTTTAATTGAGTAAGATCAATCAGTAAATAAAACTGTTTGAATCGATAATAATTATCTAAGGTACCTATACAATTTACGTTTAACGAAAGAGCCCCAACGTCTTTGCTTTACCTGTTAGAATTTACTTCAAAGTTCCCCTCAAAACATTCTTTAAAAAAAAGGGAGGACACATTGGATGATACTTCAAATATTTCTGAAAAGTTGGGATGTTCAGCCGGAACGATTTCATCATTGGTCTAGTTGATCAAAGCCGATCATAGGCTATACAACAACAATTAGAGCATAACTACTACAACGATAACAACAATGACGCTAACAACTTTTTAAAAGATAATTAAAAATTGCATCAAAATCTTCATGTCTACAGAAACTCTACATAGTTGCCAGACTTGCCAAAGCAGCTGATCAATGAAAAGCAACATGAATTGAAAGAAAGAATAGTTAAAGTAATACAAAACAGTCCAATGTTATTGTTTTAATCAATGATACAGGTATATTTTATTGGCAAAAACTAGATAAGGCAAATTGTGAATTCAAATAAAATCAATCACGGAGACATTTATCTCTGAATAATGAATGTAAAGAAATTTGAAAATTTAATTAGAATGCTACGTTAAACAGAGAGGGGTCAGAGAACTTTACCTGCAGTAATTCTTTAGTCTTATAAATGAAAATATTCTATAGGCATTTCTCTTCATTTATAATTTATTTTCTGGAAACTTTTGTTGAATTAGAATCTCAAAGTATAATAGATAGTAATCGATGACTGGTAAACAATAATTTTAGAATGCTGCATTCTCTTATAGAACAAAATTATCAGCCATAACTCTTCAGAAATCGTCAGGCATGGTAGTCATATCTTCCTCAAATCATACTATAACATCTGTATATATATTAAATTAAGTATGTGTGTCTGTGTATTACCTATAGGGCCTACATCTTACGACCAATTTTGATGAAACTTTACAGGCTCATAGATTAGTCATCGGGGAGTGTTTTCTATATATCAGCGTATCACTTTTTTTAAATTCCTGGGTCATTCTGCAGATAAAAATCGATGGGGGGGGGGGGGGGGGGGGGGGCTCACAAAAATAAGATTTTTGGCTCTAGCTCCCATATTTTGCCACCAATTTCGTTCAAATTTTAAAACAAAATAGAATTTATCATTGCACATCCTGTAATGGCTTTATACTTTGCATTTGTTGTTCAGGGACGGCGTGGCAGCCGCTTAAATATTCAAAAATTCCACTTTTCGGCTCTAGCTCCCTCATTTTTCAACCGATTTCGTTCAAATTCAAAACTCCTTCCCCCAGCATGCCCCTTCGTCAGTCACCCGCGTTTCTCAGTGATAGAGGTCATCACCGCCCTCCCCCACATGGCCTGTGTGTGGCCATAGATGAGTCATCGAGAAGCAGTCGCTAAGATCAATATCTTTTCATCAAAGCAGATATTATTTTACCTACCGAGGCAACGCTGGGTACTGCTGCTAGTCTTAAATAAAGAAATAATTGTTTCTACTTTAGGCACAAGGCCAGCAATACGCAGTGCATTACTGGTACTTTATTTTATCGACCCCGTAAGGATGAAAGGCAAAGTCAACCTCGGCGGGATTTGAACTCAGATCGTAAAGGGACGTAACTATGCTGGAAAGCATGGCGTCCGACCCTCTGCCGATACTGCCAATCCACAATACATTGAAAAATACAGTCTGAAACGTACCTAAAAATGACAGTATGGACAATGACCTAAGTCTTCTAATTATGCTAATTATTTTTGATTTTCTGTTTATTATATTTGAAATCCCCACAATAGCGAGTAATAAAACTTGTAGAGTGCAGATCTAAAGGCCTTAGATTATTTAATCCCGTACATATACATTCTGAGTCCACATTTCACACACAGATTTTACTTTTGCTCATCTGGAGTCGACAAACGTACCATTTATATACTGGGGGTGTTTTCGGGCGACTATATTTCTACCCTGACACACATATGACATAATATCAAAATATCAAAATTGACGGAGAATTCATCATGCCGACCATGAATCATATTAATATTAATTTATTGCAATATCCCAACAGAATAGGAAATCGGTTGTTAAATTCCTGGCGAGTGATTTAAAGCTAGAAGTACCAGGTAAACGGAGTTCGGTTAACATTTCACCTTACATAGATTTCTATTAATCCTGCCAGAAAAAAATGAACGGATGTCTTAATGCGTCTATTTTTTCGACTCTAAAAATATGTAAACTTTGGAGTATTAAAAACGGAAACTAATATAATTCATAATATTCATACTATTGAGGTTTTTGCTTCTAATCTTCACTTCTCGAGAATGATAACATCAATAATGTATACATACACCCACCACACATATATATGTATATATGAACACACACTCACTCACACATATATATGCATATATATATATATATATATATATATATATATATATATATATATATATATATATATATATATATATATATATATATATATATATATATGCATATATATATATATATATATATATATATATATATATATATGCATATATATATATATATATATATATATATATATATATATATATATGCATATATAAATATATATACATGCATATATATATATATGCATATATATATATATATATGCATATACGTAATCTCTTTTAACCAACATAACCTAAAAATTGAATTTGATAACAGCATCAAACTAGCTAATTTCTTGGATGTATCTCTTAATCTTGACACTGGCCTATATTACCCTTACCATAAAAACAATGAGAACCTAAATTATGTTAACTTTAAATCTAACCATCCCACTAATATCAAGAATGCTATAGTTAGTAATATTGGAAAAAGAATATCTAACCTATCTTCTAATAAAAACATCTTTGATGCTAACGCCAATTACTATAATAACGCGCTTTCTAAAGCCGGCTATCCTGATAAAATTAAATATAGTAAAGAAACAAATTCTAGAAGAAATTACAGTAGAATAATTAATCATGATCATTCCAATAACTTTAATAAAAGACCTAGATACAAAAACATAATCTGGTATAATGCTCCTTTCTCCATCTCTATTAATAACAATATTCCTAAATTATTCTTTAGTGCCTTAAATAAATGCTTCCCTCCCTCACATATCTATAGTAAAATATTTAACAAACACACTATAAAATTTTCCTATTCTACATCCTCCAACATTTCCAACATTATCTCTAAACACAACAATAAAATACTAAATACTAAATCTCTTCCTTCCAACACTGAATATCATAATAATAGTACTCCCGACGTCATTGTAAACCCTAGGCTAATTTCTACAAACCCAAATACAACGTCAAACACAACTTCGCTAAATGTTCTTAATCCCATTCTAAATCAAGAAACTATTATTCCTATCGCAAATAACTTCTCCAATCCAATTCCTTCTATAGATAACACTAGGTCACTCATTAATAATCTCTCTAATCGCAATTGCAATTACCCTATTAAAAATAAATGTCCTCTCAACAACCATTGTCTTGATAAAAACTTAATTTACGAATGTAAAGTTATAACTGACACCAATTCCTTCACCTATTTTGGCTCCACTTCCACCTCTTTTAAAGCTCGTCTTTATAACCATCATTCGTCTTTTAAATACAAACTTAAAAGAACCAACACGGCTCTCTCAGAACTCATATGGTCCTTGAAAGACAAAAATATTAAATATAGCATCTTTTGGAAGAAGGTTTCTCCATACTTGAACAGTTCTCTATCCAAAATCTGCAATCTCTGCCTAAATGAAAAATTTACCATTATTTCTAATTTAGATTCTATA
>OZ024740.1:388933623-388956123 GCA_964016885.1 Eledone cirrhosa | reverse complement strand
ATATACATTCATATATATATTGCTATTTCAGAGCTCCAATTCTAATTTTTAATTTCTGCCTGACCGGCAACCGCTCTGTATAATCAGTTCCTGATTATTTACTAGAATTCTATAAGAATATAACATCAGTGATCTCAGTAGACAGGAGGGAGTAGTTAGCCTTGATAAGCATCAATAAATGCGAAACAAGGCCTTGTCGGCTTATCTCCCCTTGTTTGCTGAGATTAAAGTAAGTGAGTTTGTCACTACTCTAATACAATAGCATACGGTCTTCAAAATGCTTTTAATTAAGCATAAAGTGTATTGCAAAATACATTATATATACATTCATATATATATATATATATATATATATATATATATATATACACGTGTGTATCTACATATATATGGATATTTATATATATATACACGTGTGTATCTACATATATATGCATATTTATATATATATACACGTGTGTATCTCGTTCGACTATTGTGTATATTGCCGGAGAAAGCAAACATCAGTGACAAAAAACGAACAACTAGTGCTTTTCAGACGCTTGTCAGATAATTTGTGTTTATTGCCATCAGAAATGTGCTGAACCAGTGTTTAGCTTACTGGAAATCCAGTAACTATATTTTTAACGAAATGATATAAAATAAACAGCCAAGAGCACACGATTGATTACTATTTAAAACATTTCTTGATGAGTACCACATAGCCGACTAGCATCTCTACCGGATGGTGTCTATTAAGTGTTAAGTGGACGTTTTCTTTTAAAATGTTTTTTTTTTAATATAAAATATAAAATAGGGAACTCAAGCAAAACTATTTTTTAAATGCCTGATACCGATTTTAACTTTCTAACGTTATTTTTTATCACAGTTTTGGGCTGCGTACGTCAGCTGCAAGAGTCAGTTCAAAGATGCTGTTACTAAATCCTTGGAACAAGTTGACCTCATCAAGAATTTTGTTGCGAAGTACCCTGATACATTTGAATTCGTCACTACAGCTCAAGGTTAGTAAAAAAAAAAAAAACATTAGCCGTTTGAAAACAAAAAGGATATTCGTATGAACACCGAAAAATGAAGTAGCAACGATAAGTTGTATTCTAATTTTGAGTTTAAATCTAATTGTAGCGATCTTTGTCATTCCCTCGAGGTCAATAAATTATTGGTAGTAATATGCTGCAGACAATTCTGTTGAATATCTCTTTTCCAACAAAAAACGACTTTAACTATTCAAAAGAAGTTAATATTCATACATATATTTACAAATTATAGAATTAAATAAAATTTGAAATGATGACTTATTTCCTTATTTCGGTAAAAAAAATCACAAAGCCTTGATAGTTTCTCCATGGTTCTACATTTAAGTGACCAGCTTAATGGCTACATAGTTTTTAAGTTTTAAAATATAAAATATATAAAAGAATTTCATTGAAGAGCTTGCATATATAATATTTCGTTTATCATTAGGAATTCCTAATATAATAATTATATTTCTATATCGATAATATAGAACAGAGTTTCTCAAAGTGAGCGCTACCGCCCCGAAGAGCGTTGAGAGATTCCAGGGGGCGGTGGTGTTAAGGGGTTAGTGAGGGAGGTAGAGTTGATATAATAGTATATTAAATATTAAATGATACATATTATATATAAATGTAGTGAAATAAGAAATATACATTTATTTATACATAGTATATATTATATTATCTGTTATATATAAATTAACGATTTTATTTATTATAAATTATTTACAATTTGCGTGTAGGCGGGTCTCTCTGGAAATAGTGTTGGGGTCGCTTGGGCGTGACGTGGGCAGTGGCCCAGAATCTTTGAGAACCTCTGATATAGAAGAACTACATAACATTAATATTTGTCTAGAACAATTGGCAAGTGTCTCAGTAAGAGGATGGAAAGAATTGTTTTTTATATATAAAATTAACGTCAGTAAGATCCAAACTGGAGTAATGAGGGTTTACTTATTTAAATTAATTCGGCATGCTACCATAGCTAGAAATCTGCTGATTAAGATGAAATATGTGGAAGTGTGAAATAACTAGACGAGATAAGATGAACGTCAATAATAGTTTCTTTTTAATAAAGAACGAAATAATTCAATGATGTTGTTATGATTCGCCTCAAGTAAGATCTCTCTGAGCACCCTATGATAGAATGTGTTACAGCCATGATTATCCTTTCAACTTTTAAAATATTGTGTTCATGATAAATACACAGATGATGTTCATGATAATTTTCCGATGTGCTTTTTTTAAAAGGTTGTAGGCTGTAATTTGAAGGAGGATTGCTATTTTAAATAAACTGAGTGACTGTGTAGAGGCTTTCCTTTTGGCTTCAAAACACAACATTTTTAGGAAAGGTGAAATGAAAATTTGTGACGTCCATGCTTTGTAATTAGTGTCAGCAACATGAATCAAGTGAAATTCTTTCAACCGATTGTAAAAACGCATCTCTAGCTTAACTCAACCAGTGTCTACTTCAGAGTTTATATTATTTGCACATTATCCCAGTTAATAATGTGATAGCTCGAAGGGAAGCAGCGATGGAAGAGACAATAGAACGATAAAGTAAAAATATTGGCGTATTTAGATTCATTAAATGTGAAGTTCAAATACTATTGAGATTTAGTTTGTTTAATCCAAGACAAACCATATCGAGTTGTTTTCGTCTAGCTCTAAGCAGCGCTTACCGAGCAAACTTATGTTCAAAGATATTTTATCCATGATAAGCATTTTAGAAAATAATTGAATATTAGAGATACATGTATTTTAATCGCATTATATCATAAGTATACAAATAATCAATAACTAATTATCACCCATTTGATTAATTATCTAATTTTAGGGATTGAAGACGCATTTAAACAGAAGAAAATTGCAAGTTTAATTGGTTTGGAAGGTGGACATTCAATCGATAGCAGCTTAGGAGTTCTAAGAATGTTTTACGAGCTGGGAGTACGCTATATGACAGTAACACACAGTTGTAACACACCATGGTGAGTATTTAACTAAAGAAACGGGCACGATTAATGATTTGTTGTCAGCGCAAAAAGAAGAGACAGAACTGGGAGTAATATATTACAGTACAGATCATGGGTGGAGAATAATTTTAATAGATTCCAAGCGCATAAGAGACTATGAGGGCACATGGGGATCGATACAATCAAGTATCAGTTCATTACTAGGATCGACGGAATCGACCCTCCCCCTGCCCCGAAAAAACCGAAAACAAAGTAAATTGATAGCCTTATGTCTAAATTAGAAACCATTATTAAAAATACACAGGCAATTCTGATTGAACAAACGCGCGGCATGGAAGTAGCCAATTGATCACATAAAATGTACCTTTTAAGTACGACATTGTAAAGGTGCTGGAATTTATATGGAATATTCGGTTTGGATTTGAACATCAGTACCTCATTAGTATTCCAATCATGGTTCACGGTCTTTTTCATTTTCTGTAAGGGATGATGTCCTTCAATGTACAGTATTGGTTTCCATAATTAAGGGCGGTGGATTGGCAGTATCAGTAGTGAGTCGGACACCATGCTTTGTAGCATAGAGTTACGGCTCTTTACGGTCTGAGTTCAAATCCCGTCGAGGTTAACTTTGCCTTTCATCCTTACGGGGTCGATAAAATAAAGTACCAGTAATACACTGAGACAATTGCTGGCCTTGTGCCAAAAGTACAAACAATTATTAAGACATGGGGAAAATGTGGCTACGTCAGACCTGTCAGTTCTCCCCGTCAGACGGAGAGATCTCTCACCCACTTTGAGGGGGGTGAGAGATGTCTTCTCTTGTCAAAATGGGTATAGCTTTCATTATGTAAAATCTCCCCATTTCGCTTCATTCCTCTCCGTTTTGGGGCACTTTTTTCATATATAAACTCATTCAGCTAATTCTGATATATGCCTCATGTATATATATATATATATATATATGCCTCATGTATATATATATATATATATATATATATATATATATATATATATATATATATATATATATATATATATATATATATGCCTCATGTATATATATATATATATATATATGCCTCATGTATATGTATATATATATGATGCATGTATATTTATATATATATATATGCCTCATGTATATATATATATATATGCCTCATGTATATATATATATATATATATATATGCCCCATGTCTATATATATATATATATATATATATGCGTCATATATATGTATATATATGTATATATATATATGCCTTATATATATATAATATATATATATATATATATATGCCTCATATATATATATATATATATTTATATATATATATATATATATATATATATATATATATATATATATATATGCCTCATATATATATATATGCTTCATATATATATATAAATTTATATATATATATATATATATATATATATATATATATATATATATATATATATATATATATATATATATATATATATATATATATATATATGCCTCATATATATATATGTAGATAAATCTACCAAAATATACGGTAGTGTCCAATCCGTATGAAGAACTCAATGTAATCCAAATATCATGAAAAGAGATGTATTCAAAATTTTTTTCGATGAAAATTACATGAAAACAGAGTCAAGATAAATTAATAAAAACAATGAATAAAAACAAAGAAACAGTTCCTTATATTAATAAATTCATAATTTTACGATCGTTTCTAGGATATATATGTGTGTGTTGGTATGTATATCATATAGATCTATATAAAAATTTTACAAACTCTCAGAGGGAATATACATACCTACACATATATATGCTGTCTTCAGAAATAATGCTATTTGTTTATTGAAACAAAAACAACAAAAATTTAATATAATAGGTCTGTTTGGGAACAGGTTTTGAATTGACCAATAGAAAAGTAGTAAGTGGTCAAGTTGATAGAATAGTAGTAGTAGAAATTTAATTTAGGGGTAGAGGAATGCAGACTTCAGTTTTGAATGGAAAGAATACTTTGAATGAAAAGATTACTTTGGGGATGAAAAGAGGTCAAGCCGGTGAAAGGTACACGAAAATTTGATGTTATTAAAGAATAATTCTAATGTTAAAATCGAAGGAGGATAACATTTTAGGATAAATGTGTTAGTGAGAAATACCAATCTTATTTAAAACATAAGGAATTTAGATCTATAAAAAGAAATTAAATTAATTTAATTGATAGGTATACTTATAGGGATAAATTTATATTAATTCATATAGATGTGATAAATAAGAGTTAGATGTTATTAAAGAATGTTGTTAAAAACGAAGGAAAAAATATTTTGGGGGATAAATGTATTAGTGAGAAATAACAAACTTATATAGACTACAAGGAATTTAGATTCATAACAGGAAATTAAGATAGTTTATATGTATACTTATAGATATTAATTTTAGGAAAAGAGAGCTGTAAAAGGGAAATAAAATTATGAAGTTCTCAGTAGTAAAATACTAATTATACGTTAACTAAATAAAAAAAACTAATTATAATAATTTGTAAAATATAAGTGTAAGGTGTATATTAATTAGGTTTATAATATTTGAAAGTTCTTCTAATTCTATGATTGCACGATATAATTAATTCTTGTCGCTTATTTAAATAGATATCCTTAGATTTCATTATTTCAAAAAGTTCCTGGGAACATAATCTACACTCATATCTGTTATTTTGATAAGGGGTGGCCCTTTTGAGCACACTCTAGGTCAGGTTATAATCGATATTCTTTTTTCTATAATTATTAATTATTTCAGCCAAGGACGTTGTATTTGTTAATGCGGCATTTTTAAAACCGTGTTTGTGGGTATTAAATCTTTCTTTAAATTGGTTAGAAGTAGCTCCTATATATGAATAAGTTGAGTCCTTAGTGCTAATTTTACATTTATATACTATGTAATTAATAAGGCAATTTCCTTTTAATGGGCAATTTGCTTTGTTTCTACAGTTACAACCATTCGTGAATATTATATCAGTGGAGTTAGTCAAATTAGGTGTGGAATTCACTCGACTTGTTGTATGTGAAGGAGATGGTGGTTTGCTGCGGTTTATTTTAGTATTATGGTTAGTTTGATGTGTTGGTGGTATATTCATAGTTTTTGTTTTACATTTATATGCATTGTAGGCATTTATATTTTGTTGTATATTTTTGGTAGTGGAGTAGGAAAATTTGACCGTTGATCTATTTAAAATTTGATGGTATTTATGGTTTGGCGGGAAGTTTTTCTCTAGCATAGTAAACACATTTTTTAGGGATATTATCTTTAATTTGTAGATTAAATGGAGCATTATACCAAGTAACTCGTCTATTACGGTTTCGATGGTGTTTTTTTTATTTTTATACGATGTATCCTGATGTTTACTAAGAGAGTTAGTATTAGTGAATTTATTATACATATGTTTAGTTAGATTCACTGATTTAGGTGTTTTAGTCTGATTATTAGAAATTTTGTTAGTAATGTTATTAACATATATTGGAGTATTAGGATGAATGGTTTTTTGAAAGTTATTATATTGTATGTGAGAAGAGGTAGAGAAATTAAGTTTTAAGTTGGTATTTTGGGGTATAGTGTGAGTGGCATTTAGGTGTGTATTTTTCATTTGGTATTTGTTAGTAATATTGGGTTGTATGTTTGTAGTATTATTGGTACAAGGTATATAGACTAATTTGTTTTTGTGGCCGCTTCTAGCTAAAGCTTCGTTATAAAAGGTCGCATTTTTATCGAATACATCCTGGTTAGATGAAAGGTTAGAAATTCTGAGTGAGATATTATATGCTAGGTTTTTAAGGATAGATCTAGGGTGATTGGATTGTGAGTGTATGTAATGTCAATTTTGGTTAGGTTTATGGTAAGGTTGGTAGATACTCGTAGATAAGTCTAAAGTTTATATCAAGGAAATTAACTACTTTACTGGTGTTTTCAAATGTAATAGTGAGACTATAATAGTCTTTGAGGAAAGTTCTAATAAGTTTTTTTATTTTTTTCAATTTCTGATAGGCTACCTTTAAGGTGGGGAAAAGAAGCATTTATGTTAAATAGAAGACGAGGCCCACAAGATCGGTAATTTGGGCAGAATCACTAGAGCCCATAGTAATGTCGAATAGATTACTATATGTATTTCTGGTCCAGTATTCATTCTGAAATTCCAGTAGTGTGCTCAAAAGGGCCGCCCCTTATCAAAATAACAGATATGAGTGTAGATTATATATATATATATATATATATATATATATATATATATATATATATATATATATATATATAAGCCACATGTATATATATATATATATATATAGTTTTAATATAGAAGAGCTTCTACAGGAATAGAACTGTTTCATTCGTGAGAAATCATCAGGGAGCTGGCTGTCCAAGTAAGTAGTGGTATTTATATATTTTCTTTTCTAGTGGTAGGAGAGGGTGGGGATTTGCATGGGTGGAGGTCATTGGTTGAAGGATTTAAAGAAAAAGGAGTTCATTAAAAGCTAATTCTTTAAAGCTATAGTATTCACGAATGCAGAAAGAATACTGTAAACAAAATCAAATTTGGAATACCAAATGCATATGTAAGGGCTTTATTAAGTAAATTAGGAGTGATAGATGAGTAATAATTAGCAATATCCAATTGAATAAATTTATTGTTATGTTTATAAATTCTGTGCAACAACGTATTTCTAGAATTTCAGCGTATAAAAATATATTTGAAGATAAGGCGCAATATTATAACGAAGCGTTAAGTAGAGCAGGCTATAGTAATGAAATTAAATACATTGATAATAAGGATGTGCCAATTAACCATAACTATAAATATAATTATAATAGGAAACCTTGCACTAACTCGAAAATCAAAAGAAGAAATAGAACTAGAAATATATTATGGTTCGCTCCTCCTTTCTCATTAAGTATTAAAACTCCAATAGATAAATTATTTTTTAAAGCTCTAAATAAGTACTTTCCTAAGACACACATATATTACTCAATCTTTAATAGACATACTATTAAACTCTCATATTTCACCAATATGAATTTAGCGCAGAATATTAATACAATTAATAATAGAAACTTAAAACCTAAACAGAATAGCATTAATGCCTCTAGCAATATCCAATATAATGTTACGGCTCCCAATAATATAAATTCAGATAAATGTAATTGTAGAAATAAATCTAACTATCCTCTAAATAATAACTGTTTAGTTAAAAATATAGTGTACAATTGTAATGTCATAACCAATGAAAATTCCTTTAACTATGTCGGCTCTACTTCCACAGTCTTCAAATCTCGTTTCAATAACCATAAATGTTCCTTTACGAATATTGGTAAAAAATCTTCAACTTCTCTATCCAACTTATTATGGAACATAAAATCTAAGAATATTAACCATTCTTTATCTTGGGAAATTATCTCCAAAGCTCCTTCATACACGGCTCTATCCCAAAATTGGTCCCTTTGCGTTGAAGAAATATTCTTTATACTAAAAAGTAAGAATTCTATTAATTTGCGAAATAATTTATTTAGTTCTTGTAAACATGGTTTAAACTCAACTTTTATATATATATATATATTGGATGTGTAATAGTAATATACGTGAACGGCAAAGCATAAACGAACTAAGGAAAAAATTAGAAATAAGAGGGATCAGATGTTGTTTACTCGAGAGAAGGCTACGTTGGTATGGACACGTGATGCGCATGAAAGACGATAGCTGTATAACAAAGTGCAGGGCAATAAAGATAGACGGTAGCCACGGAATAGGCAGACCCAGAAAAACCTGGGACGAGCTGATAAACTCCGACCTCACACACACCTCTCCAAGACAATGTCACTGGACCGAGACCTTTGGCGGTACTCAGTAATAGAGAAGACCCGCCTTACCGAAATACATAGTAAAACCTACTACAGTCAGTAGGTATCTCTAACAAAATACACCCCCCCTCCACCTCATCCACACCGCCCCCTTCTATGTAAAGTTATGTTGGTGTCACACCATCCAGGCCGAAACAAATAAGATCGTGTAGGTGTCACGACAAAAAAACACAGTCCACGCTGTAATGTGGCCGTGTAGGCAACACGGTAAAAACCTCCCAGCCCCACACTGTAAATGTGGTTGGTGTTAGGAAGGGCATCCAACTGTAGAAAACCTGCCAGACAGTCCTATGCGAGCAAGACAATCACTCTTGCCTCAAGTGGGAAAACCCCCGTCCAAACCCATGCAAGCGTGGAACACGGACGTTAAACGTTGATGATGATGATGATGATGATATATATATTAGAATTGGAGCTCTGAAATAGCAATATATATATGGATGTATATATAATGTATTTTGCAATACACTTTATGCTTAATTAAGAGCATTTTGAAGACCGTAAGCTATTGTTTTAAAGTAGTGACAAATTCACTTACTTTGATCTCAGCAAACAGGGGAGATAAACCGACAAGTCTTGTTTCGCCTTGGTTGAAGCTTATCAAGGCTAACTACCCCTCCTGTCTACCGAGATCACTGATGTTATATTCTTATAGAAATCTAGTAAATAATCAAGAGCTGATTATGCAGAGCGGTTGTTGGTCAGGCAGAAATTAAAAATTAGAATTGGAGCTCTGAAATAGCAATATATATATGGATGTATATATAATGTATTTTGCAATACACTTTATGCTTAATTAAAAGCATTTTGAAGACCGTAAGCTATTGTTTTAAAGTAGTGACAAATTCACTTACTTTGATCTCAGCAAACAGGGGAGATAAGCCGACAAGTCTTGTTTCGCTTTGGTTGAAGCTTATCAAGGCTAACTACCCCTCCTGTCTACCGAGATCACTGATGTTATATTCTTATAGAAATCTAGTAAATAATCAGGAGCTGATTATGCAGAGCGGTTGTTGGTCAGGCAGAAATTAAAAATTAGAATTGGAGCTCTGAAATAGCAATAAATATATGGATGTGTATATATATATATATATATATATATATATATATATATATATATATATATATATATATATATATATATATATATATATATAATGTAATATATGGTTAATCTCCTTTACATAATGTTTTCTATATCCAACCACCTACAACCTCATCCTTCAGATTATATCTATATATGATTCATATATATTTAATTTACTTTCTATTATCTCTGCCTCATAAATATACTTTATATTATTACACTTATCAATAGATTATAACCTTTTTTATATGACTACTTGAAATTCTTTTAAGGAATATTTTCCTTGAAAAACTTTCTGAAGGTTTAAAAAATTCTTTGAAAGTTCCTTTGAAAGATATGAAAAAACCATTATTTTCATATCTTCCAATATTTTATATCTTCAAACATTTTTAATATATGTATCCAAATATTTATATTAATGTGGAATAACATATGATTTTTATATATAGGTTTTTTTATATATATGTGGAATAACCTATGGTTTATGTTAAAATATGTTTATGTTAAGATATGTTCTTAAGATAAATTTTTTAAAACTTTATAACAAGTATGACTTCTTATAAAATAACCTATGGTTTATGTTTTAATTATATTCTTAAGATAAATTTATGACTTCTTATAAAATAACATATGGTTTATGTTTTAATTATATTCTTAAGATAACATTTTTTAACTTTATAACATTTATGACTTCTCATAAAAAATAAAAATAAAAAAAACAACAACTTTCTTTGAAAGTTTTTTTTATGTATCCTTGGAGTCATTTGAGTTCTTAAAAAATTACTTCTAACTTCCTTTATACTCCCTTACTGTTTTTATAATATAATTAAGTAGTTATTCCTTTGCAAACTTTCGTAAATTTTCATAAATTTAGAATTATTTGGATGTTTAAGTTTTGACTTACAACTATTAATAAATATAATTTTGCCAAACTTACTTTAATAAAATAAACTATACTAGATTTTCTCTAATGTAAAATACTATATATTTATTTAAATAATTTATAATCCATAACATACACATCTAAACCAATATATTATTACTAATACATCTTAATATAATATAAATACTTCTGTTTTAATTTTAATTTTTAATTTTTAATATTAATATTAGATTAAATCTTTAATATTAAGGCAAATTTTAATCTTTAATTTTGATTTTGAATTTTTAATTTTAATCTAATTTTTCAACCTATCATTATAAATATTATAATCACAACGTCATGAACCCTACATTCTAAATAATATTCTTCCACGTTAATCTTATTTCTTCTTTCACTTCTTCTTTCAATTAGATATATTTACGCTATGTATATTTTTCTATTAAAACTTATTTCTTCATTCACTCTGACGTTCTTCACTATCACTATGTATAATCGTTCTTTCTTCCCTCTTCTCTCTTTCTCCTTCCTTTTCTTTTTTCTCTCTCTCTTACACATCATCTTAATTTAAATAAACCGTTATCTTTTCAACTTTTCGTACACTCATTTGCATACTCACTCATAACTTTGTATTACCCTCAATAAAATATTATCTCCACTATCCAGGAAGCTCCAACCGTTAAGGTTGTCTTTTTTTCCGGGTATGTCAATATTTATTTATAAAACAAATCTGTATTTTATCTGATGAAAGCGCACCATAATTTGCCTTGGTTGCCCTTGAAATATATATAATAAAATAAATATGGTTTTATAAATATAGTTTCCATTTATTAATATATTGTGTATTTACTACACTAAACTGTTGAGTGCTTTATGTCAGTTATAAAATTTTTTAAGCTTGTTGAATCCCAACAAATTAAATATAACCTCTGCATATATATATATATATATATATATATATATATATATATATATATATATACAAACATATATATGTACATACACTTTAATGATTTGGGAGGGGACTACTTTTAGTATTATGAGGGTGTTTCAAGATACAGTAAAAACACCCGCACCCATATATATATATATAGGTAAGTTATTCCGGGTTGAATCGGAGGTAACGACAGTAAGTAAGTACTCAATACATAACAATTTTAATATAGATGAGATTCTACAGGACTAGAACTGTTTCATTCTTTAGAAATCATCAGGAGATTCACATATCTTTCATACATCTAACTCTATAAACAAAAGCAGCTGGAAACATAAGAATGTATTATGTATTGTAATTCTTATAAAGCTTAGATGGCATTTCAGAATTATTTATTTCATCAGTAATTTTATTGTTGTTGGCAACCCAAGTACAGACTTGTACATTTACACCTCATTTCACTACTTCAGCAAAAATACCGGTGAGGAGGAAAACATGGAAACTTGCATATAGTTGTCGCCCACACTTTGCTGAAAAAATAAAAATATGTTTGTCATAGTCTAAAATAATAATTTTTCATCATATAATTATTTTTAGTTAGTTTTTAATATTTCCTGCTTTAAATATGTTAATTCTAACAGAAGTTGAGTAATGATAAAAGTTTAAGCAAAATTAATTTCAACAGTAGTAGTTGATAGTAGAATTTCGGTACGTGATCACTGTTTTTGGAACAATATTATAACCAGTGGCAGCATTGTGACAGGTGACCCATTGACTTGTAGAGTTCAATGTAGTTTCTTTTGCAGTAAGCTTTGCCAGTAATAGAGGCCATAAGAAATATGCCTTTTATCAGAAGAGCGCAAGATCAAACAAGAATGGCTGAACATTATTAAGGATTTCTATTGTTCAAATATTATGTCAAATGGCACAAATAAATGTATTTTCAGTTTTATTTCTATTTTCTTTTTTTTTATATAGGGCGGACAACTGGCGAGTTGATATAAATAAAACAAATGAACACGACGGTTTAACAAAATTTGGAAAGGTACTGTAGCGTTTTAGACTTCTTCTGATTTTTTTAGCATGCTTAAATATTCTATGGGCTTAGACATGGGCGCATGGTTCAGGAGTTTGCTTCGTAATCACAAGGCTCTGGGCCACAGACCACCATGCAGTAATTTGAACATTCAAATTCTATCATACACTCATACACAATCTAAGTTTTGCTGTAGTAGTAGTAGTAGTAGTAGTAGTAGTAGTAAATTATAAACTACTACTGCTACTACTACTAGTAGTAGTTGTAGTTTATAATTTAGGCAAAAGGTCAGTGATAGTTTCGGAGTTGTGAGTGGATTAAATAGATTCCAGTAGTAGAATAGTACTATATTTAATCAAACAAGGAATGGTGAAAGGCAAATATGACCTCGGTGGGATTTGAACAGAAAGCGTTAAGAGCCAGAAGGAATAGCGAAAATAGTTTCTTCAAATTTAAAATAATTTAAAATAAAAATATTATTAATATAATAATAACAATTTATATATGAAAAACCAAAAGCAAACAACGTAAATAAATAAATTAAAACAAAATTTCTAGCTTCATTCCTTACCACTACCAGCTCCTTCCAATGATTCTGCCAAATAATAATTTTTTTCTACTTGTGGCACAAGGCCAGCAAGTTGAAGAGAATGGAAAATTCGATTAAATCAATCTCAGTGCGTTACTGGCACTTTATATTATCGATACTGTAAGAATGAATGACAAACCGAACCTCGACGAGATTTGAACCCAGAACGTAAAGGGCCATAACTCTATGCCGTAACCATGTTGTCCAACGCTCTACCCATACTGCCAGTCCAGATAATAATAGTAACAATAATAATGTCTACTATAGGCACAAGGCCAGAAATTTTGGTAGAGGGGACAGTCGATTAAATCGACTCCAGTGCATTAGTGGTGCTTTATTTTATCGACCCCGTAAGGATGAAAGACAAAGCTAACCTTGGCGGGATTTGAACTCACAATGTAAAGGGCCGTGACTTCACGCCGCAAAGCATGTTGTCCGATGCTCTAATGATACTACCAATCCCATTAATAATAATAGAGCCAGAAAAAAACTCTGACTGACTTACTAAAGGGAACACCACCCTGATCCCCAAGAAGAATGACACAGCAAACCCCCAAAACTACACACCCATAACATACCTGTCTATAATATATAAAACCCTAAATGCAATAATATCACAGTAACTAAAAAACACTGCTTCCAGAAGAAGAGAGAGGATGCTGCAAAGGCTGATATGGCTGTAAAGAACTATCAGAAACTATAGAGAGAACAAAGCATAACTTAGCATGGCATGGATCTTCTTCTTGTTGTTGTTGTTGTTGTTGTTGTTGTTGTTGTTGTTGTTGTTGTTGTTGTTGTTGTTGTTGTTGTTTCTTGTTTCTTCTTTCTTCTTTCTTTCCTCTTCTTAATCTTCTTTTTCTTCTTTTTCTTTTTCTCTTTCTTTTTTTTTCTTTTTCTTATTTTTTCTTCTTTTTCTTTCGTCTTCTTTTTCTACTTCTTTTCCTCGTCTTCTTCTTGTATAATATTTTTAGTTATTCTCATTTATATAGAAAATCATACATGAAATGAATCGTATCGGAATGATGATAGATTTGTCACATGTAGCAGTTCGAACGATGGAAGTTGTTCTCGAGATAACAAAAGCTCCAGTTATTTTCAGTCACACATCTGCTTTTGCCGTCTGTGAACATTATCGAAATGCACCGGACAAAATTCTGAAGAAAACAGTGAGTAAAGATTTTTTTTTTTCATTTACTTCTTTTTCTTAAACTTAAGTAAATACAGACTCCGATATTTTTAAACATTAGATTCAGGCAGAATAATTTTAAAGGCATTTTATAACATCTGTGAACGGGAAACTGAAACTCAGGTGCTTCGTTGGCAAGTGTTTTTGAATCATGTTTAAAAAATAGCTTCAAGTATTTAAAGGCCAAAACAAAATCAGTGCGTTTTATTGGAAATATAGTATTGATACAAATTCTGAATTATCATTTGTTGGCTGCAGGGAAGCGTATGAGTGTTGGAAAAGATACAAATTTCGCGAGGGCAATGATAAAGTGATTTATCCATCAACGATCCTGTGGTAACAACGCCATCCATGTGGCCCCCCAGATTGTCAGCAATAATGGCTAAATATTGCGCATTAAGATCTAGTTAATGAATCAACGTCTGTGGTGTAAGAATTCAAATAGCTGGTGCCAGTCTAGGTATACATATGAATATCAATAATTCCCAAGATAGTAATGGTGATTATGGAGATTTAGACATCTCCATGGAATAGGTAATGATATTAGCTACGCCGAAGCGAGCATCGAATTAGCCGAGAAAATCGAACCATTCAGGAAGAGGATAAATTATTAAAATGTGAAGGGCTCGTAGTTTCTCACATGTGGTCACCGGCCTATCATTAATGATGATAAAATATGGCGTGTGCTCACTACTCAATGTTGCATTGACGAACTAGGTAAATGAATAATTTCATAAATGTATCTCACACTAGATTATACTCATGGCGATGAATGAAGAAGATGTAAGTGAAGACGCATGAGGGAAAAGAGCTTTCAACACCATCAAGAACTCCAAACGCAATCCTATAATATTCTGTTTAGCAGCTTCAAGCTAGCTACGTAATTCTAGCCAAAGTTAGGAATGTACTGAAGCCTCCAGCCAATGTTTAAAAATACAAGGAATCTTGTATGTGATTTGTGGTAAATTTAATATTTTTAAGGATTCCAGGCAAAGGATTTTCATCGTAAAATTCAAACAGGAATTAAAAAAGTTGTCTCAGAAGATGATCCCAGGATCTGGTTAGAATACACCAAGATTGATCATTTGGAAATCAAGCTTTAACAAAAGAAACAGTAGTCGAAGTTCTCTTTGTAACAGCAAGAAATTCTGAAAATCCGTTAAGCGAGAAGCCCTTGGTTATTTGTCGTCAAAAGAAGAATTATTTATATAATTGACATTTAGAGACTTAAGAGTGTGTATTATCGGGAAGCAGCATCAGCAACTCATTATTGAAGCCAACTAGTCTTAGTTCTACTGCAGCTAGCAAACTTGCTGATGGTATTAATAAGTTTACTGTTGTTCACTCAGTCCCGACTCAATCATCACAGATTTCTATCATATCCCCCTTGAGCTTCACCTTTAATATACAACAAGTAGATATTTACAGTTTACAGTATTTTATTATTTTTGTCTACTGTAACAATTGCATATTTATATATTTGAAAATAATGCCACTAAAATGCAAATAACTATAATAATGATTTCTACTATAGGCACAAGGCCAGTAATTTTGGGGGAGGAGAAGTCAATTAAATCGACTCCAGTACGTTACTGGTGCTTTATTTATCGACCCCATAAGGATGAAAGGCTAAGTTGACCTCGGCTGGATTTGAACTCAGATCATAAAGGGTCGTAACTCTATGCTGGAAAGCATGACGTTCGATCCTCTACTGATACTGCCAATCCACCAACTATAATAATAGTTGATAACTATAAAAAATAGTTCAATAAATCAGGTATGTATCTCTGAAGATAGAAACTGTGGATATATCTGCCTGCAGGGAATCAGACCAAGTATCTTTCGTATGCTGGGAAAGCACGTTTAATCATTAGACCAAATGACTCCCGGCCGATGACTATCACAATTTTAGAAGATGTAAACGCTAAAAATCAGAAGTAGGTAGGCCAAAGCCCTTTGGGGGTAACGGTTAGATGCGATCACACGAGAGATATGCGGTTCGATTCCCCTTATGTGTCTCTGTCTATTTTCTCCCTCTTCAAGTGTACTTTACCTGATTAATTCAACTATAACTTATAGTTATCTATATTGTGAAGACTCTGTATTTTAAAATTGAAACTTTTCCAATGTTTCGTAAGTTAACCAAATGTTTACACTTCTAGCTTTATCCAAGATGAATGCTCCCGTGAAATTTAATTTATGGCATACAGCGTCTTGGAATGAACATATAGTGTAAATAAACTGACTTGACAGTTAGTAGTGACGCGTACAGTTAATGGTAATGTTAAAATAATTGAGGAGTTGAATTAATGGCCGGCGGCTTGAATTATTCAAAAGTGTTTTGAATCGTAACTTTTTAAAATCAGAATAGTTTGTTATTTGTTTCTTTCGAAGATATACGTTTTATAAATATTTTTACACACAATTAACAAAGGAAATTACGACACATCATGCTAATATTTAATGTTTGAGACAGACAAAATAGTGATGGAGATTTATTGAAATAACCGGAAGACAATCTCTAACTCGATCGAGCTTAACAGATAAGCAACCGCTACTTTTTCAGCTTACGATTCATATGCTGCCGAGCAACGATGTCAATTGTACCAGTTGATCACAGGAAAATTATCGCTGAAGGTCACATTCCAGATTAGACACCAACTGGAATGGAACGAATATGATGCTTTTGGATCTTTTGCTGTCTCTTCGGTTTAGTTGCATTGGTTTCAATCATGATGGGAAACTGGCAGTATCTAAACTCGGTTTACAAACATCGTTAAACGTAGAGAGCGGCATGCTGAAAGAAACGGCCGATGTGGAAGTAGCATGACCGAAAACGCCTATCGTAGACCTACTATGGCACATGTAATTTTCACAGATCCGAATACAAGCCCAGGTAAAACACTTATCCGGAGATGGTTGTTAACCAGCTGAGCACATGTTTACCGCGAAGATTCAGCCATGCGTAGAGTGGGGTTGTGAGCAGTATTCTTCTTCCAAGTGGTATCAAGGATGGAACGTTCCTGTTTTTTTGGCCCGTATTGCATCAGGCCATCATTTTTATTTATGCAATCAGTACCTTCTACAACAATGTAGCAACTAGTTTGCTTTACTACTTATTGAGTATTTGTTCTCACCTAGCTTTGGTCTTTCCCTCACATGCTCCTGTTGTGCGTGTCCACGATGAAGCATTAACTACTTCCTTCCGCAGTTCGTGAATAATTTTACTATTACCCAACCTAAGTTCCATTCCATCCAGGTAAAACATTGCGGATCTAACTATAAATCCAATAAATTTCATTTCTACTTGAAAATTATGCATAGCGATTCGTGTTCTTCATACGATTTCCTTAGTTATTCATATGTTAAGTATTTTCTTGTATGCGACCACACGATACTATCTTTCAAAAAGATCAGTCAACCAAGCAATCAGGATTTTCAATGTATATAACCTTCCTACTGTAAACTTCTTCCATCACCTCTTTCTAACCAACTTCATTTCTCCTTCACATCGTTTAACACCACTCTTTCAATGCCTTTTCATCATAATTCATTGCTTACAGCCAGGCCAGTAATACCATATTTCTCTATATTACGCTGAAAAGCAAAAGTACATATGTTAGAATTTTCTCTTCTCTTGCAACCCCTCTTATCTCCTTCGAAACATTGTTGCCAACGATGATACACGCTCTAAACAGTTTCTTCATATTTTGGACTTTATCTATTGTAATGTCCGCTTTTAGTTCGCTATAAATCTATGTAAATTTGTAGCCTTAAACGTGCAAATACATTATTGATTTTGTGCAATATAAAGACAGAATGACAATTTACAATCTTTAAAATAAACCACGGAGTATGAAATTTGTTTTGAGAGAGAGAGAGAGAGAGAGAGAGGGAGAGAGAGAGAGAGAGAGAGAGAGAGAGAGAGAGAGAGAGAGAGAGAGAGAGAGAGAGAGAGAGAGAGAGAGAGAGAGAGAGAGAATGATTTGTGACATTTTACTTTTTCAAGGGTAAGTGAAAAAATATTTTTGTTTGCCAATCAATATTTTTGTAAACATTTTTTATTGGTACAGCACCAAATGTGTATTGTACATGCTTGGACTTTATGTTACAAATTTAGATAAAATGGAATGCAAATTGATCTCGAAGAGAAGCTAACTACTATACGACAGTTAGTCTGTTACTCTACCACTTCTCTTCACAATGAGATTATAATATATAATTCTCGCAATGGTGCAAGGCAACAATTTGTAGGAGGGAGTATGATCAACTGTATCTACCTCGTCGGGATATGAATTCGAAACCTAGAGATAAGAAATTAAATTATGACATACATTTTAGGCTGGAAGCTTTGTATTTCTAGAGAAATGTTATTTTCAATAGAACTGACCCTAGTAAATTACTGTTATTTATCATATTAACCTCCCAAACACGGAAAGATGGTTGCACATTGGCAGAATCATTGGTGAAAGTGTCATGCAGTATTTGTCCCAACTCTTTTCGTTATGAGTTCAAATCTCACTAAGATCCCGTTTGCCTTTTATTATTTCCTGCCGAGGTCGATAAAATAAAGTACCAGTAATGTACTGGGTAATTGCTGGCCTTGTGCCTAAAGTAGAAACAATTATTTCATCATGGAAAGGGCGGTGGATTGGCAGTATCGGTAGAGGGTCGGACACCATGCTTTGCAGCAAAGAGTTACGGCCCTTTATGGTCTGAGTTCAAATCCCGCCGAGGTTAACTTTGCCTTTCATCCTTATGGGGTCGATAAAATAAAATACCAGAAATACACTGGGATAATTGCTGGCCTTGTGCCAAAAGTAGAAACAATTATTTCGTCATGGAAAAACAACTTACTAGTCGAGGTTGGAAGTTTACATTATCTCATTTGTTCCACCTCTTTGCGTTTTGAGTGCCCGGGCAGGTGTAGAAAAATCGTTTGTATCTAGCCGAGAATATGTCTCTTGTAAGAAAAAAATAACTGTTTCTATTTTTGGCACATGGCCAGTAATTATTCCAGTGCATTACTGGTACTTTATTTTATCGATGCCGTAAGGATAAAAGGCAAAGTTAACCTCGGTGGGATTTGAACTCAGAATGTAAAGGGCCATAACTCTATGTTGCAAAGCATGGTGTATGACGATCTACCAATACTGCCAATCTACCAAAAATAACGTTTTGTGTTTCTTCACAGAAATTTCATGATAAACACATACGGCATGTCAAAGAAGTCACCAAGTATCGTTCACCGACTTGACGCAGAAAGAAAGAGATGGAATGGAAGCTAATGTCGGCCCGATTTAAAGCAAGAACGCAAAAAAGACATAAATGAATAAATATCGATTTCCAACATAGTCACAAAACCTCAATTTATGGGAATGGATTTAGTTAATTTAATCTCGACCAATGCTAAAAAATCTCTTATTTTATCGATATCCATAGAAAGGAAAGACAAAATTGAACTCAGCATGATTTGAACCAGGTGCTGCAAAGCATTCAGTCTGTCAACCTACTGATTAACAGAATTATTAAAAATTAGAGCACCCGATAAAATGTTTACGGTACTTAAATATACCCTGTACGTTCTGAGTTGCTAGGATAATTTTTTTCCTTTCATTCTTTCAGCGATCAAGTATTGGTGAGGATTTAATATTCCTAAAATGCATCTTAGATATGAATGGAATAATAAAAGAAGACTAAAATACAGAGAATAATGATAAAAATTAAGAACATTTCTGAAAAAATTGCATTAGCAGTAACAATTACCAAAGCAACAGTTAGCGTCATGATCTATTAATATATTCTTAAGTTTTAAACTTCAGCTGTTATAGAAACAATGTTCTGAATAATTCCTTTTGAAGTACGATATAATCTTGCATATCAGTAATTTTTGTTTTTCAAATTTTCATTCTCATTTCCTCCAAAGAATTGCATTTCATCTATGATCTATTTATACCACTACTGTATCATAATCTGCAAATTTAATGTAATATAACATTTTAATTTCTATTTAGAAAGAAAATAAAGGCGTTGTAATGGTAAACTTCTACAGTACTTATATCAATTGCTTTCCTTCGAACCAAACAAATGCTACGTTGTCACAAGTCGCAGGTATATTTCCGTATATACATAAATACATACATGTATATATATATATATATATATATATACACACACACAATGAGTTATAGGCTTTGTTGATAAGTATTCAACAGAGTTATGTTCATAACAGTTATGAAGCACTCGACGGTTAATTTATCTGGAGTATTATAATAATAATAGTAGTAAATGGAAAATATTTCACTATAGCATCACAATTTATTTCGTTATATATATATTTCAAGGATACTAATTTATAGTATGCTCTCTTCAGACAAAATACAATATTTGATGTATAAAATTGTGACATACCCATAAAATAGATCTCATGCCGTCACCTTCAAATGGGCATGTATATATATATATATATATATTATTATTATTATTATATATATATATATAATAATAATTGTTTCTACTTTTGGCACAAGGCCAGCAATTATCCCAGTGTATTACTGGTGGTTTATTTTATCGACCCCGTAAGGACGAAAGGCAAAGTTAACCTTGGCGGAATTTGAACTCAGACCATAAAGGGCCATAACTCTTTGCTGCAAAGCATGGCGTCTACCGATACTGCCAATCCACCAACTATAATATTAGTTATAAACGAAAGATATACACTTAATATCATCTCTATTTATTTCATTATATATATTTCGAAGATGCAAAGTTTTATGTATAACATAAAACAAAACATGTTCTCCTCAGATAAAATATGTAGAAAATGTATAATTTTTTCCTGATATGCTGTTAAACAAACGATCACAAATCAACTAACTTTTTTTTCATATATACATATATTTATATTTATATATTTATTTACTTATTTATTTATTTATATTTTGAAATAAAAATAAACAATCAGATCTCGCTAAAAATAATACTGCACGTTAGTGTGATGATAACTCATTAATTATAATTTGCTCTGATGTGCATTAGTTGTACAAAAATGTGTTTTGCGATAATATTTGGGACATTTCCAACATAATTGAGTTTTGTTTCAATTCATTAAACAATAGTATCTTTCTTTCTGCAAAATCAAAATATATCAAATATATAAAAAGCAAAGATATAAGTGTTATCTCCGATTTAATCGTTCTTTAATGTTCTATTATTACAATTGCAGATCATATTGACCATATAAAAAATGTTGCTGGAGTTGACTATGTCGGCATTGGTGGTGACTATGACGGTGTTGAGAGGTAGGATGGTTATTTGAAATTTTATAAACCAAATATCATTGTATTGCAATATTCCGATAACGTATGCAAGTATATTAACCATTTCTATATGAAAGTCACACAAGCACACACCAACCACACCACACCATATGAAAGTGACACAAGCACACACCAACCACACCACACCACACCACACCACACACACACGCATCTCACAAAATAAATAAATAAATATATATATATATAATTAGGATTTAATTTTGAACATAGTTGTATACAAATATGTATTTGAAATTCGTATTTCCAAAGAAATAGGATATGTTTATAAATAAACATTTAGAAAGCCATAGATATGAATAACACATTGGCAGCTAACGCCACCAGGTGGTGCCCAACAGAAACAAGGGGGACAATTGTCGATGCATTTCGAACTCAACTTGTCTCTCAGGACGATCTCTCTCGCTCTTGCAACTGCCGGACTTTGAAAACAGGCGAAAATATATAGTCCTCTCGTCTGTGTAAATGAGGTGATTAATTTCATTTGCATACAAAGCTGTATAAGTTGGCCGATATATATATAAATATATATATATATTTATATATATATATATATATA
>OZ024740.1:388921123-388928623 GCA_964016885.1 Eledone cirrhosa | reverse complement strand
CTTATGCTACGAGCTGTCTCACCTATGTACATTAT
This sequence comes from Eledone cirrhosa, assembly GCA_964016885.1. Taxonomy (NCBI): domain Eukaryota; kingdom Metazoa; phylum Mollusca; class Cephalopoda; order Octopoda; family Eledonidae; genus Eledone; species Eledone cirrhosa. Next base: position 388,928,588 of record OZ024740.1, on the reverse strand, counting down.
ATTCTTACCTTTACATTGCCCCTCAGTACATCTTATGCTATATACTATGTTTCTAGGTTTACAGTTAATATGGGGCTTAGTTTACAGATTATGCATTTCTTATCTATACAGGGAGGTCTTTGAAAAGGGTATGTATTACTAATAAGTGTTTTTATGGAGGTACCTGGTCTTTCCACTATCTTAATATTTAGTTTAAGTTTATCTAAGGCCATTCTAAATTTGTAAGCTAGTTCACCTCTAGGGATTGTATTGATGAACATTACACTCTGGTATTTATTGCTATCATACCATGAGATTATTCTATTAATCTTATTTCTAGTTCTTTCTATTCTATTCCAAAATTTGCTCCTATACAAGAGACAGGTCCCATTTGTATAATTATTTCCCATGTTTTCCCATTTGGTTCTGGCTCCTCTATATACTCTGATTTTATCTCTCTGATTGTAACCGGAGAATTGCATACGGTGGATGAAGTGTTGTATGTGTCTCTCTAGTTCTTTGGGGTTGCACATGCGGGATACGTTCCTCATCACTCTTACTAAATCCGCAATTAGTATGTTGATTTTGGTGTGATCCGAAACAGCTGCGTTTCGGTGGATCAGGTATTTGGAAGTCATGGGTTTGGCATAATGGGAATGGAGGATTTTTTTATTATTTTTATTATTAATGGTTTCTAACCAGAGCTCTGTGTCTAGTACAGGTAATCGATGGTTGGAGTGTTTGCTTGGGTAGTCTATAGTAACTTTGATACTCTGGTGGAAGGCGTTAGCTATTTGCTGGATGCTTTCCATGGTGTTTTTCTCTAGTTCCTGACTGATCTTTAGTGGGGCGTTTTTACTCCGATGTTTATATCATCAACGTAGCGGGAGTACATAATCAGGGTTAAGAGATTGTTGTCTTCTAATAGTTCTTTAAGTTTATTGTACCACCATACCATGAATAGGTTAGCTATGTCACCTGCAATGCTAACGCCAATGGCTGCTCCCTCCTCTTGGGCATATGTTTTTCCATTGAATTTGAACATATGTTCCTTAAGGGTTAGTTTTATATATAATATTATATATATATATATATATATATATATATATATATATATATATATATATATATATATATATAATATGGAATAGAATGAAACGAAATTTCATTTCTCACTCTTAGTACGGCACTTACTTAAATGTAAGTATGTATGTATGTATACGTATATACATATATGTATACAGACGTACAGTAGTATGTATATATATACATACATGCACACTTATATATATATGCACGTAACGGTTTACCGAACATTTATTATAATGCTCGGTTTGTTTGTTTGTAAACAAACAAACAGCCCGAATTACGCCGTACAGTGTTTAGGCAACCACGTCACCTTTTTGTTCAACACTGACACAGGAACGATGTACTAGTTTCAAGCTTATTAGCTATCGTCAGCATCGTATACCTTCCTGCCAGATGGTTGAACGTCTGAAAGTATATACTTTCCTTATGCATATTAACGGATGAGCAGCCTAATTTGCATATCGAGTGAGTTCAGTCGGCCGGGCACACCGAAAATGATAAATGGAATAGAATGAAACGAAATTTCATTTCTCACTCTTAGTACGGCACTTACTTAAATGTAAGTATGTATGTATGTATACGTACATACATATATGTATACAGACGTACAGCAGTATGTATATATATACATACATGCACACTTATATATATATGCACGTATCGGTTTACCGTTCCTGTGTTAGTGTTGAACAAAAAGGTGACGTGGTTGCCTAAACACAGTACGGCATAATTCGGGCTGTTTGTTTGTTTACAAACAAACAAACCGAGCATTATAATAAATGTTCGGTAAACCGATACGTGCATATATATATATATGTGTGCATGTATGTATATATATATATATATACATACTACTGTATGTCTGTATACATATATGTATGTACGTATACATACATACATACTTGCATATATATAATATCATATCTATCTATCTATCTATATATATATATATATATATATATATATATATATATATATATATATATATATATATATATATATATATAATATCATATATATATATATATATATATATATATATATATATATATATATATATATATATATATATATATATATATATATATAATATCATATATATATATATATACAATATCATATATATATATATACATATATATAATATCATATATATATATATATATATATCATATATATATATATATATATATCATATATATATATATACATTATTGTAAAGGACTGAGAGCTTATTCTCAAAATATTATATAGTATATATATATATATAATATCATATATATATATATATATAATATCATATATATATATCATATATATATATATATACATATATATATATATATATATATATATATATATATATATATATATATATATATATATATATATATATATATATTACTCTTTTACTCTTTTACCTGTTTCAGCCATCTGGCTGAGGCCATGCTGGGGCACCGCCCTTGTTGCTACACATTTTATCTCCAGCCTGTATAGGTTGGCCACTGGTGTAAGAGGGAGTTTGTTGCTGCTGCCCTTAGGTTTCCCTCGTGTCTTGCTGTGGGCTCATCCGGGATCCTGGATAACAAGGTGTCGAGATGTTTCTTAAAGACATCCACCTCCACGTCATGCAAGTCTCTCAGATGCCTCGGTAGCCTGTTGAAGAGTTGAGGGCCCTTGAATCCCAGGCTATTGCAATACCTGCTGCTTATTCTAGATGTGGAAGACGGGACCTTTGGCACCACACAGTGACGTCCTGTTCGACGGTTGGTCCAGCTCCCAATGCCAAAGTTTGGTGCTAGTCCCTCCAAGATTTTCCACATGTAGATCACTGCGTATCTCTCCCGTCTTCGCTCCAAGGAGTAGAGGTTCAGTTCCTTTAGATTCTCCCAGTAGCTTGTCTCCCTCATCTTGGCAATCCTCTTGGTGTAGCTTCGCTGGATTGCCTCAAGCTCCGTGGTTAGTTTGACACTATGGGGTGACCACAACTGGGAGCAGTAGTCCAGGCGGCTTAGGACAAAAGTCCTCCACAGTGTCAACATGGTGTCTCGATCTCTTGTCCGGAAAGTCCTCAAGATCCAGCCAGCGAGTCGTCTGCACGTTGTCGCCACTTTCATGATGTGTGAAGAAAAAGATGCATCATCGCTCATGTCTATGCCCAGGTCTCGTATCGATTTTGACACGGGGATATCGGTCCCTCCTGGTCCTGTGTAGCTGTGTTCCACTATATTTGTGTTTGCATGTTTGTATTGTAGGGCTTGGAATTTGCCAGCATTAAACTGCATGTTGTTTTCTTCCGCCCATCTGTATATGGCATCCAGATCCTGCTGTAAAAGGGCAGCGTCAGCCGGGTTTTTGATTGCCTGTGCTACCTTAGTGTCATCAGCATAGCTAGTGAGGGATGTTGTTGCATGCACCACAGAGGGCATGTCCGAGAGAGCCACCAAGACAGTGGTCCCAGGACTGTCCCCTGGGGCACCCCACTTGTTATCGGTGTTTCCCTCGAGAGGGCCCCATTTGCTGCGACTGCCTGGCTTCTGTCCCTTAGGAAGCCATGCAGCCACTCACCTACTTTTCCAGTTATGCCGAGTCCGTGTAGTTTGTGACATATCATTCCGTGGTCGACCTTGTCAAAGGCCTTCGCAAAGTCAAGATATATCACGTCCACATGTGAGCTGTCTAGTAGTTGTCTCAGTACCCAGTCGTAGTGATGTAGCAGCTGTGTAAGGCAGCTTCTTTCTGGGCGGAAGCCATGTTGCGTGCTAGTCAGGCGGTCATTTTCTTCGAGGAAAGTGATTAGTTTCTTTCTGACGACTCGCTCCATGACCTTACTGATATGTATATATATGAATAAAGTGGTCCTTCATCAGTGATCTTTCAACCATCATCGGTATTACTTCGCTTTAAAGACCATATACCTCCGATTGGTGCGAGCAACGGCTAAAGAAAGTCGTTAGGACACGTAAATAAGGGGGACGAGCGAGAAACAAAAATGGTAAAGCAACGAAAAGTGAGGAAGAACGTATGTAAGGTTTATTTAGTTCGGGTTTTTATTTTCTAAAGTAGAAGGTGTTATGTGTGTGTGTGTATGTCATATTGTGGTGTTGACATAATGTATATTAAACCTTATTTAATGTTGGTCTATATTTTTGAATAAACATATTTTCCAACACCACAATATGACATACACACACACACATAACACCTTCTACTTTAGAAAATAAAAACCCGAACTAAATAAACCTTAACATACGTTTGCACTGGCAATACAACAGCAAACACGAAAAAGTAAGGAAAATATGTTCATTCAAAAATATTCCTACTAAAGGAATCACTTTCCTACACACACACATACACACACACACACACAATATATATATATATTCTCTTCATCTTAACATGCTAACCATACTCCCACACACATAACACCCATACACACACATAACAACCCCCACACCTACAACTCCCTCCCCATTTCTACTAATAGAACCACTTTCCTACACACATATATATATACACACACACAAAATATATATTCTCTCCATCTTAACAACTCGCACACACACACATAACACCCATATACACACACACACAACTCCCTCCCCCCATCTCTACTAATAGAATCATCTTCCAATACACACATACACACACACACACACACACATACACACACACAAGCACACAAATAAACATACTTATCTTCACTTCAATAGAAAATCTGAACTCTGACACCCCGGCGAGCTGGCCATATTCACTGAACCAGAACATTTCTCCCAATCCCTTTTCTCTTGACCACTATCTCTCCATTGTCATAACATTCACTATAAAGACTACAGAATAGTTTTCCAAATAAGGGCGCAAAAATGTAATGAAAACTTGTTCACGTGACAGCCAAATTTCATTTATAACCAACCCCAAAAAAGCCTTCGTGAGCCTCCTTTTTTCAAGTAAAAAGAAATTCAAACACTCATATATGAAAAAACAACCTGTGACAACCCCCCCCTCTCTTATTTGAAGAACTATTGTAACGCGAACTGGCGCGAAATTTATTATAATTATTGACAAACCAATCAAATTACTTCTCGAAAAACCTGGCATTTCGAGCCACTTTTTCCATATAAAACAAGTAACATTCAGAGACCAACCAGATGTGAGAAAAACCACAGACCCTCCATCTCAACTCACCTTTTGAAAAGCAGAAGAACTGCGAAACCGGTAAAGGAACCAAATAAATATATATATTTAAAAAAAAAAATAAGACTCCAGTTGTATTTTCGATTTCATCTCTTTTTCTTTATACTTTCACTCGTGTAGGACACCTCGATTATTTTTCATTTTGTAAAAAAAACCTCACTTTCTAATATATATATATATATATATATATATATATATATATATATATATATATATATATATATAATATCATATATATATATATATATATATATATATAATATCATATATATATAATATTATAGTGGAAGGTCATAAGCGTAGTGGTAGAGCACTCAGTCCATGGGACGAGTTAGGTAGAACACACACATATGCACACACACATATTTACTTGTTACTTGTGTGTGAATAATAGGTGGGTCGTGGGAACGTTTACCCACCTGACGAGCAAGGAAAAGCTAAAAATATATAACATTCTTTTCCATCAAATTTTAAGATGTAACAGAAAATTAACTCGCCCCAATACCATAACACATCCACCCCATTAATATCATACCTTGTTCATCACATATGCACAGGACAACTGATTCATACCTGTCACTATTAAGTCACAACACATAAACATACTTCATACTTACTTCACTTTATCTGTTCTCATGTACATACCGTACGTAACCACATAAGCCGTCTTTGTTACATATACAATTTAGCCGCCAATCCACCACTACACCACCACACACTATGACTCCTTGTACACATTAGCCGCTACCACTTATTTTTATTCATCCTGCGCATACAAATTGGCATACCCATTCTAATCCAAGGTTGTTGATATACACATATTCCATTTCATTTCATCACCCTTTTGTACGCTTTTTATATTCAGGTTTGTTAAAAAGCGGCTTCATTTACTCCTCTACTTCCTGTTTGACATTCAAACATGTTGCATCTCTGATAAAATACCTCTCTCCTTTCTTCTTCTTCTTCTTCTTCTTCTTCTTCTTCTTCTTCTTCTTCTTCTTCTTCTTCTTCTTCTTTCTTTTTCTTCTTCTTTCCTTTTCTCTCTTTTTCTTCTTCTTCTTTCCTTTTCTTTCTTTTTATTCTTCTTTGCTTTTCTTTCTTTTTCTTCTTCTTCTTCTATTTTCTTTCTTTTTCTTTCTTCTTCTTTTTCTTCTTCTTTTTCTGTAAATGAAGGATCACTGTCCAATATCTCTATTTGTGTTATTTGTTTTCTTGAAAAAAAACCCCAATTACCTTCAACTATTAGCTTCTCTATTGTTTTATTGCCTTTGTGTTCTGTTTTAATCGTATCTTGTCTGGTTATTGATTAGTCACATATTAGTTACTGAGTTGAAACGGATTTGACCGGAATCAGCATTGGCTATATTATTTTATTGTAATGTTACATTGCTAAGATATGAAACATTGACCACGCAGCTGCTTATGTAAGCCATCTTGTACATATTAACAATAAAGAATGTAAAATCAACAATTTTGTCAAATAAACTAACAAAGCTTCAAAGAAAATCAAGCAAATATAAATTGATGAAAGCTAGATTTAACTAGAAACTCTGATCTATCAGGTAGTTCAATGTGTCTTTCATCTAACAGAAGAGATTAGAAAAAAATAAACACCAGCGATAAGACTAGATTAGGATTAAAGCCCCTGCAAACTCGTATGTGATTAAAATTAAATATATGTTTAAACATATTTATTTAATTTCAGTGTTCCTATTGGTTTAGAAGACACATCAAAGTACCCGGACTTATTTGCTGAACTAGCAACTCGTGGCTGGACGAACGAAGAACTTGCTAAGCTGGCTGGTGGGAATTTACTTCGTGTATTTAAAGCAGTTGAAGAAGTAAGTCCCATTCAATCTGATTATCTTCACTGCGACAAAAGTCATATAGTTTTCACAGACTACTGGTACGGATGTGGTAATAATGATGGAAATGATAATATTATTACTGGTTAAACTTTGAATGCATAGTAAGGATAATATGTTGTGGGAAAATGGCAGGGTTCACACACACACATTGGTAAAATTGTAGTATACTCGACGCGAAGGGTAGCTGAATGCTATATGTATATTAAAAAGTCGGGTTAAAATATAACTGAATATTGAACGGAGAGTGGGAGAGAAAAGAAGAAATAGAGTTTAAAGCAAGAGATGAGAAATGAGAGAGAGAGAGAGAGAGAGAGATAGATAGATAGATAGAGAGA
>OZ024740.1:388911123-388918623 GCA_964016885.1 Eledone cirrhosa | reverse complement strand
CACCAAGAAAACGACCGGAGGCAGTGGCCATAGATATACCAAAACCAAAATAAATACAGAAAGGTTGAAAACTAACCTAATCCTTCTCTTGTTGATTAGAATCGATATAATCGATAAAAGTCTGATTGGTTTCTGGGACCTCCTGGAAGTTACATAACAAGTTGCATAATGCACATGCTACATGTGTGCACTTCCACGATGGAAGTGAAATTTCCGTCATCGGCAGGTTTGCTCGTTCTAATCCAAATTTCAGTCTGACGACAAAGATGTTTTACCCATAGTAATGATTCTGCCTGTGTCGTCACGTGACCATTCTCAAAAGAGTAAGGTTATGTTGGACGAAGTTTTGGGGGTTATTTTCAGAATTCCAGTAATAATCAGGAACTGATTATACAGAGCGATTGCCGGTCCAGCAAAAATTAAAAATTAGGATTGGTGCTCTGAAATAGCGATGTATACATGAATGTATGTATAGTATATTTGGTAATATACTGTATGTTTAATTAAAAACATTTTGAAGACCTTGCGGTATTATTTTAAAGTAATGACTCTGTCACTTACTTCTTTTTTCAGCAAAGGAAGGGAGAGAAGCTGACAGATTCTGTTTCACACTGTTGGTGTTCCTCAGAGCAACGTACTCGCCGACCTCTTCTGAAAATTATAGAGGCTGGATTCTTATACTATACTAATGACTATACATAACACACACAATATATATATACAGGGTGGCCCAAAAGTTGCGATACATAAAAAAATAATTGTTTTATAAGAAACAATTTATTCAAAATAGATAAATATGAAAACTTAAACATTTCCTATGTATTGCGACTTTTGGGCCACCCTATATATATATATAGGAAAATGTATGACCCCGACGGCAGAGCTCAAGCCGTTTCGACGGCTATTTCTGGACATTTCAGTCTAGAAATAGCCGTCGAAACGGCTTGAGCTCTGCCGTCGGGTTCATACATTTTTTATTACCCACTCTACTGCCCTAAGTATTGAGTACTCTGGTGCGTTATGGTCCATCTGGTCGCTTACCACAACTCCTTCGTTATATATATATATATATATATATATTGTTTCCTAGGAAAGGTAAAGGAAAGGAGAGTGCTCTATGTAGGCTACAGAGCTATTTAGCTATGTAATGAACAACATAAGACAATTATTCCATTTACCAAAGGTTTCACGAAGACAGACGAGCTCGACACAGACGTCTGAAATTGCTCATCCGATTTCAGACATCTGTGTCAAGCTCGTCTGTCTTCGTGAAACATTTGGTAAATGGAATACTTGTCTTATGTTGTTTATTACATAACTATATATATATATATATATATATATATATATATATATATATTAAGCAAGCAAGCCAATGAAAGAGGAGAAATAGGTGATTAGTTATGGAGATTACAAGCCAGTAGAGAGAATGTTAGTTTGCTTGATGTGTATAGATTGCAAGACAAGCGAACCAAGCGAGTAAATGGAAAAGAATGTCTAACAAAATTATTATAAGCAGAATATACATTATATATATATATATATATATGCATTATATATATATACATAAACCGCGATAATATTGCTTTATGCTGAACTCCATATCTTTTGTTCATTTTTTTTCGGAATGTTTTGACTGCTGTTTCTTGTAAACAGTCATTCGTCTCATTCTGACGTCACTAGCGCTGTTCTCCATGTGCGTTTATTATCTTAATTCCACACGAGGTGTAACTAGCCTGCTTTTAAATTCCCTTTTGGCATATTTTAGCAGAGAATTTTGGTTATTGTGTTTGAGCTCTACTGATGAACGACTCCAACCGTGACTAACCCCACTGAAAAGTTTTGTGAAATAGTTTTTTTTTAAGACTATATAGAGCATTTGTAGATTTTTCCAAATTGAAGGATAAGTATTTACTCTTAATTTTATTCTGAATTAAGATTCTATTGGTTTTTTCCCTGGATTACACAAAATCTGTGGTTAAAATTTCTGTCTTGACATTTTTTAAAAATTGGGATTGAATTATTTACCCATATCTTACGTTAAATATTTTCCATCTTGACGTAATAGTCACTTATATGTATGAATTACTGTTGGATTCTTGCTCACATTAATTTCTCTATTTTCATTTATATATATACATATACATATATATATATATATATATATTTATATATATATATATATGTATATATATATATATATATATATATATATATATATATATATATATATATATATATATATATATATATATACATTATATATATATACATTATATATATATACATTATATATATATACATTATATATATATATAGCCATCATTGGCTGTGACCTCTTCAGGCAGTCCGAATTGGTGTGGGAAAGACAGGTACACATGCTGTTGAAGTGTGTTTTACTCCGTCAATACATCGATATGTCCAGCTCCTGGTTGTGTTGTTATTTCTCTGAGGAACTGGAATCATATGAGATAGAACAAACGAATTTCAGCGTCATAGGGCACGCTCGCATCCCATTGGTCAGTTGTGAGAACATTCCTCAGTCAAAAGTCTATAGACATTTTTCTGAGGCAATCTGTTGTAGTTGTTTTTGTTTAAGTACAGCTGACCTCCTCCATTGTGTTGGTAGTGGTAGTGGTGTTAAGGGGTCAGCTGGCAGGTCAGCTTTAGTGTGTGTAGGTTGGCATCTATCCTGCCACTATTTCACGTGGTGGGGGGTGCCAAACAAATAAAAATATAAAAAATGCGTGTGTGTTACAACCAATAAGGTCACAGCCAATGATGGCTGTCACCGAAATATATATAGCAGTATATCTATAATTTATAATAAACGAAGCCAAATTTTTCATATTTGACTTAATTATTTTATATATAAATATATATATATAACCCCTTGGTTGTCCATCGTAAACGATGATGACATCTTCTTTATTTTAGTTCCCGTCTGCCGTGGACACGAAGGTGGCTGTGGAGGCCGATCCTTGACTTGCAGGTCCAGGGACAGTTGGGGCAGGGGAAGAGACCGGAGTCGCTTGAGGCAGCTGTTGACGCCTTTCTCCTCCTTTCACGGGCCTCAGTGACCTCTGCCCGTCTCTTCTCTTCAAATGAGTCTTTGGCGCGTCTGGTAAGGGCTCGCCACTCAGTCCTGTCCTGAGCATGGGACTCGAGTTGTTTTGGGTGATTCCAGTGTTGTTAATACTGGACTTCACGCAGTCTTTGAACCTCTTGAGAGGCCTGCCCCGCTTTCGTTTCCCCGAACAGAGTTCCCCATACATCAGTTGCTTCGGAAGCCTGTGATCGTCCATCCGGATTCATGTCCCACCCATCGAAGTCGGCTCTTCAGTATCAGAGCTTCGACACTGGTTGTCTCAGCCATGTCAAGAACTTCGAGGTTGGAGACCCTGTCCTGCCATTTGATGTTCATGATTGACCGCAGGCTGCGCATGTGGAACCGTTCCAGCTGCTTCAAGTGCCTTCTGTACAGGGCCCATGTCTGACATCCGTAGAGGCCCTGTACACCTTGAGCTTGGTGGACTGCCTGATGTTGTGCTGGTTCAGGACGCGTCACCTCAGGCGCTTGACTGGCCTTGAAGATCCTGGCATTTATCTCCTTGTCGAGGCTTCCATCGCTGCTGATGACACTGTCGAGGTACTTGAAGTCGTCCACCGTCTTTAGCTGGGTGCCTCCGATGGAGATGGAAGGAGAGTGGGCGACAGAGGCAGGTGCAGGCTGGAACAGGACCTCAGTAAATAATTTATTATTGAACAAAACACAAGCTGAACGACTAAAACACACAATAACAGTTAATATGAAAAGAACAACATACACAAAAGTCAACGAACTTTGCAGACAGAAACGCATTAACGGTAAGGAAGTCCCAAATCTCACCACACCAAACGAAAGGGATGACTTCATGAGCGTCATCCGACGTGAAACGAAATACGCCTGAAACGAATGCAATAGGCATTTCAATAAGAAATTAGAATGGATGAATAAGAAAAAACTAGAAGAAAGGAAAATAGAATATTCTCAAAAATACCCAGATAACATCAACAATATCCGTATGACTGATGTAGAATTTACCAATGACCACACAGTAAATATTTATGGGAACACTTTTATCAGTGAACAAGACAACAAATCCTGCAGCTACCATCAAAATTTGCCATCTACAAAAAGATTAACCCCATTGAGTGCAAAATGGAGATGGAAAATGTTTCACAAAAATACGTTGGAATGCAAAAGTAAACAACAACAACAACTATACGGACAACAACAACAATAATAACGATAGTAGTAATATAAACAATAACTCTGAGTATAGAAATAACAGCTATAATAGTAATAGTCATAACAATAACAATAGCAGGAGAGTGAGAAATAGTAATAATGGTAATAATACTAACGATAGACAGTACAACAACAACCACAATAATAATAATAATAGAAACATTAACTACAGACACATCAGCAGCGACCACAGTAGTAATAACGGTAACAATACGAATAACAACAACAACAACCACTGTGGTAATAATAGAAATAATACATGTAGCAACATTAATGATAGACACAACAAAAACAAGAAACATAATAAAAGTAACAACCACAATGGTAGAAATAACAGTAAAAACAGCAATAACGGTGAAGAAAACAACAATCACAGCAACAATACATCTAGGAATCATAACAACAATACATCTAACAATCACAGCAACAATACATCTAGCAATCTAGCGATCATAACAATAATAATAATGCTAATGATAGGAACAACAACAACCACCATAATAACAATAATAGCAACAGACACAACTATGACGATAGATATAATGACAACCCCTTAGAGAAGCTATTCTTCAACCCAGCTGACAAAACATATAAGATGGGCAATATCTATCCTACGAGGTTACCCTTTAATAAAAGAGTTTTAATGCCACAACAAATAGATGACGAGACAGAGGCACAGTTCACCATAGCTAGAAATAAGATTAGATAAATAGTAGACCGGTATACTAAGAGACAGAGCAGACCAAAGGCCCAACAACTTGGGAGGAAACCTGTAGAAGGCTTGGTTAGCCTCAAGCAGCGCACAAGGGATGGCGAGGTAGTATGTATACCCACGGATAAGTCTGGTAGGATGTCAATAGATAGCATGCCGAACTACATCAAGGCTATGCAACCCCACATCACCAACACGAGCGAAATTGCACAGCAAATACATGATGGGAGAGAGAAAATCTTCAACGCTCACATGATGATGTGCACCGACATCCTAAAGCCAAGCAGACGCACTGCCAACAACTTCCAGGCGTCTAACAATGGCATACCACCCTTGTATGGCAAAGACCACAAGACAGTCGACGACCCGACAACAGGACCACCAACAAGACCCGTATGCGGAGCAAATATAGCTAGCAACTACAGGATCTCCTACTTCCTCTCAATGGTTATACGCCCCATAATCAAGATGTCCCCAGATGTATGTGACAGTACAGAGGACCTCCTCAGCAGAATCAGTGGTGCAACAAAAACAGGAATCTATCCAACTGCATAATAGGCAGCATGGATGTGGTATCACTGTACCCATCCATTAACATTGATTTTGCTGAGGAAAAATGTGTGGAGATGATCATTGAGAGTGAGGTGGAGTTCTGCGACGTCGACACAGACGAACTGGGCCTCCTACTTAGACTTATCTACGACACTGACTACCTAGACAGCCATGACCTTAGACGTTTCTGCCCCAGTAGACCCATAAGAGGTAGACCCCCCCAACCATAGCCTCAATGGCTAAAAAGACTCCCATGGGAAGGTGGATTGGGTGGACCAAAGCTATACGGACCCCCCAAAACAATGATCAGGTAAGAAAAATGGTCGCACATGCAATAGGGGCTAGTATAAAAACTACCCTAAAGGGCCACATATTCAAGTTCAACGAGAAGATCTACACCCCAAATGAGGGAGCAGCCATTGGCGTCAGCATAGCTGGTGACGTTGCCAACCTTTTTATGGTATGGTGGGAAAGGAGACTTAAAGATCTCCTTAATGAGAGCTCCATAGACCTCATCATGTACTCTCGTTACGTAGACGATATCAATATAGTTATAAGAACATCCCCACAAGAGAGCACTAACAGGTTTTATTTAGAACGTAGCACAATGTAAAGCATCCAGCAGATAGCTAATTCCATACACCAGAGTATAACTGTAACTATCGACTACCCTTCCAAACACCCTAACAATAGACTACCTGTATTAGACACGGAACTCTGGATTAACACTATAGACGAGAGAGCCCAAATTCTCCACTCACACTATGCTAAACCCATGGCTTCCAAATACCTGATACTCAAAACCCCAGCAATGTCCAGTAGTGCTAAGTTTAATATTCTGATCGCAGACTTGGTACGAGTGATGAAGAACGTGTCCCGCATGTGCGACCCAACAGAAATGGAAAGACACATCCAACACTTCATCAACCGCATGCATTTCTCTGGCTACAACCAAAGAGACAGAATCAGAGTATACGAAGGAGCCACGGAGAAGTATAAGACCCTCATAGAACTGGACATGAAAGGAATTTGTCCATTATACAGGAGTAAATCATGGAATAGCTTAGATAGGGCTAGACATAAGATAGGGAAAGCCATCTCATGGTACGACAACCAGAGATACCAGAGTGTCATGTTTGTGGACGCTACCCCTGGAGGGAAATTAGCTAACCAGTGTAGAAAGGCCCCAAGAAAGACCCACTTAAAGATTAAGGTGGTAGAAAAGCCAGGAACCACCATAAAATCCCTGATCAGCAAAACCTACCCTTTTAAGAAAACCCACTGTACCAATAGGAAATGTATCATATGTAAGGTAAACCGCCGGATAAACTGTAAAACTAGAAACGTAGTCTATAGCATAAGATGTACAGAGGGTACTTGCAGAAACATGACAACAACATACATAGGCGAGACAGCTCGTAGCATAGGTGAAAGGATAGACCAACACTGGGGGGAACTAAAAGGACAAAAAAAAAAAAACCGGTTCAGTACTATACGAACATGCCAAACAACAACACGACGGTAACATAGACAACATAGAAATTAGAATATCTAAACATAGAAATGACCCAGCAGATAGGCAAATCAGAGAGGCCAGTGAAATAGAACTTAGAAGGCCAAGGCTAAACAGAAAAACTGAATGGAATAACAACACCCAAACAAACAACACTGACCTAAGAGAATTATAAATAAATAAATAGATAAATAAATAAATAAATACATACACAAGCACAATAACAACAAACACATATAAACACACACTAGTAAAGATAGAATACATTAACCAATACACAGTCACCCAATCACGAACACACATCAAACAAAACACTATACACACACGCAAACGCATGCGGAAAGAAGACAAAATAAAATAAACAAATAAATAAATATATAAACAGACTAAATAAAGATGGCGTAGAAAATACAATGCAGCGGGAGGAAACAA
>OZ024740.1:388901123-388906123 GCA_964016885.1 Eledone cirrhosa | reverse complement strand
GCAGTGTTTATGTGCGCGCATTAATGTCCATATGCTTATGATAATAGTATATACACATATATGTGTGTGTGAGTGTGTGTGTGTGTATGTATGTTCGTGGTTGTGTGTATGTTTATGCGTATATGCGCGTGTGTGTGTGAATGTATGTATATGTGTGAGTATATGAATGTGTATATATTTATTTTTATATTTATATGTTTATATGCGTATATGTATTTTATCTGTAGATTATAAACATACAGAGACATTAGCCCTGAATTTTTGTATTTACATACATCTTTTCGGCATGCGTATGCATGTGAACATATATATTTTTATGCATATCTGTGAACGAAGTTACTTACATATATACACACACCTAACTGTATAAACTTTTTGTGTTTCCATTGGTCAATTTGAACTCTGTTCCCAAACAGACCTGTAATTTTGAATTGTTGTTATTATCAATAAATATATTTCATTATTTCTGAAGACGGCATATATATGAGTTGGTATGTATATTTAATTTTGATAGTTTGTATAATTTTGTATAATTTTGTACATAGATCTGTTAAATATACATGCCAATTCTAACACATATATATCCCAGAAACGATCGTTAAATAATGAACTTTTTTTGTTTAATATAAGGAACTGTTTCATTGTTTTATTCATTATTTTTTTAATATTTTATCTTGACTCTGTATTCCGTTTATCTTTCACCGAAAGTGATTTTTCATTGCATCTCTTCTTTCCATGATATCCGGATTACATTGAGTTCTTCATACGGATTGGACACTACCGTAAACTCTTGGTAGATTTATCTACATAATTTTGCTCCTATTTTCACGGAAATATTCGTATTTTTGTACTGTATGTGTGTGTTAATTTTATATTTATGTATATACATATATATGCATGATTTTGTAAACCCATATACAGTTAGTTGAGCTCTTTCAATTGTCCATCATCCATATCACAATGGAAAAACAATACTTGGGAACCTCTTTAAAGAATATACCAATACCTTCTAAGGATGACTTCTTACTCCTTATGATTAAAAAAACCAACCAATTTATCAGAAGAGTTAGATGGAGGTCCTATCACTTCGATAAAAAATCTAAATATGCAGATAGGGAATATATGTATGATTTCAATACTTACAAGAATCCACCACACAACTCTTTACTTGAAGACTTTGAGAAAGACCTTTTTAATTTAATTAAACACCTCAAATTTAAGAAGTATAAATCTGTCTTTCAAAAGGACCTTGATTCTACCCTATTGGACCTAAAAAAGTCTAAAAAAATCCATGTCCACTCGGACAAAACTGGTAACTTGTATCACATGGATATTGAAGATTATAATGAGTTCATATATAAAGAACTCAGGAAAAATTATAAAAAATCTAATAATGCGTCACTCAGCAACATCAACAACAAAACACACAACATAGTAAAAAAACTAAACATTGAAGATAGAACTGAACCTTTGGCATTGAAAAGACCACACTTCAACCTGAAGGATCATAAATCAAACTTTAACTCAAATCCTTCTATAAGACTTATATGTCCCTCCAAATCTGATATTGGAATAATTAGCAAAAAAATTTTGGATAGAGTCATCCCACAAATAAGAAAACACGTTAATTTACCACTCTGGGAAAACACTTCCCAGGTAATTAACTGGTTTAAAAATATTAGATGTAAATCTTCTGCTTCATTTCTACAATTTGATATAGATAATTACTATTCTTCTATATCACCTATACTCCTGAACAAAGCATTGATATTTGCTAAAAATAGATCTAACTTAACTTTGGATGACATTAATATTATTACACATGCTAGACTAACACTTATTGAATTTCAGAATGAATACTGGACCAGAAACACATATAGTAATCTATTTGATATTACTATGGGTTCAAGCGATTCCGCCCAAATTACTGATCTTGTGGGCCTCTTTCTCCTTTTCAACATAAATGCCTCCTTTCCCCACCTTAAAGGTGGTTTATATCGTGATGACTGTCTTCTTCTTTCCAACAACCTTAGCTTTTCAGAAATAGAAAAAAACAAAAAGCATATTAGAACTTTCCTTAAAGACTATTATAGTCTTCATATTACTTTTGAAAAAACAAGTAAAGTAGTAAATTTCCTAGATATAACTTTAGACTTAGCTACGGGTATCTACCAACCTTACCATAAACCCAACCAAAACTTACACTACATACACTCACAATCTAATCACCCTAAATCTATCCTTAAAAACCTTGCATATAATATATCACTTAGAATTTCTAACCTTTCTTCTAACCAAGATGTATTTGATAAAAATGCGACCTTCTATAATGAAGCTCTAGATAGAAGTGGCCACAAAAATAGATTAGAATATATACCTTCTACTAAAAATAAAAATACTATAAACATACAACCTAATATTACCAACAAACACCAAATAAAAAGTACACACCTAAATGCCACCCACACTATACCCAAAAATACCAACAACTCTTCTAATATAAAGTATAGTAACTCTCAAAAAACTACTCATCATACAACTCTAATAAATGTTAATAATAAAACTCCTAATAAACAAGATAAAACACCTAAATCTATAAATCTAACTAAAAATGTGCGTGGTGAGATCATTAACATTAATCCTCCTAGTAAACATCACGATACAACCTATAAAAATAATAAACAACATAGAAACCGTAATAGACGAGTTACTTGGTATAATGCTCCATTTAATTTACAAATTAAGGATAATATTGCTAAAAAAATTTTTTATATCCTAGAGAAAAACTTCCCGCCAAACCACAAATACCATCAAATCTTAAATAGGTCTACAGTTAAATTCTCATACTCAACAACCAATAACATAAAACAAAATATAAGTGCCTATAATGCATATAAATGTAAGAATACCATAAGTATACCACCAATACATCAAACTAACCATAATATCTCCTCAAATACAGAATTAACGAAAGGTTGTAACTGTAGAAACAAAGCAAACTGCCCATTAAAAGGAAATTGTCTTGTTAACAACATAGTTTATAAATGTAATGTTAAAACTAAAGATTCTATTTGCTCATATATAGGAGCTACTTCTAACAATTTTAAGGTAAGGTTTAATACCCACAAACATAGTTTTAAAAATGCCGCACTGGCTAATACAACATCTCTAGCAGAAAAAAATCAATAGTTATAAAAATAAGAATATAGAATATGATATGACCTGGAGTGTGCTCAAAAGAGCCACCCCTTATCAAAATAATTGAAATGAATGTAGATTATGTTCCCAAGAACTATTTGAAATAATGAAATCTAAGGATATCCTATTAAATAAACGACAGGAATTAATTATATCGTGTAATCATAAACTAAGAAAAACATTTAAATATTATAAACCTAATTAATAACATTATTTTAGATATTAATATATAATTTAATTTAAATGTTAGTTAACCTATAAATTTAATTTAATTAAAACTCTACTACAGATGAGATTATAAAATATTGTGTAATCATAAATTGTGAAAAACTTTTAAATATTACTAATATATACTTTGTAAATTAATTTATAGATTAATTTTAATTTATTTAACCTTTTATTAAAATTCCTTTACAGATAAAATATAACAAAATATCGTGTATTCAATGACAGAGAAATATTTTTTAATATTATAGACCTAATTAATGTACAATTTAGAAATATATTTATAATTTGGTTTTAATTTGGTTAGCCTAAAAATTTAATTTAATTGGCTTAAAATTAAAATCCTAATACAGATGGATTGCAGAGTGTCATGTAATCATAGACTGAGATAGGTTTTAGATGTATACCTAGTTAATATATTCTTTGCAATTTTTGAAAAAATATGTATATATATATGTATGTATATATATATATATATATATATATATATATATATATATATATATATATATATATATATATATATATATATATATATATATATATGAATATATATGTGTGTATATATTAATTTTAATTTTTGTTTACCTATAATTATATTCTACTATAGATAAAATACAATATCTGTTTTAATTATTATAAACCTAATTAACATATACTATAAAAATTAATATATAATTTTTAATTTAGTTAACCTATAATTTATATTCTACTACCGATGTAATACTTTATTTGGTTTTTTTCCCTATTACTAAATTCATTTCCTAATATTGATACCATAACGTTAATAATTTTAATTTAGTTATACTATAATTAATACTCTACTACTATTTAACTTCAAAATTCCGCTTCAAATATTATAAACCTAAGTAGAATACACCTTAGAAATCAATATATTAACTATCTTTAATTTAGTTAACCTATAATTAATAGTCTACTTATATTAAAATGCATAATTTTGCCTTCTTTCTTACATTTCCTAATATTAAAACTACTATGTAAACACATATTATGATCTAAATGCAGATTAATATTCTATGTTTCTTGAAACCTATATTTACTATAATCCCCCCCTCCCCCCCTATTATTATTTGTATTTGTAAGCGTGGATGTATGTATAGGTAGGTATGTATGTTTGGGTGTTTGTATGTGAGTATAAAAATACATATGTGCGCATGTAAATAAGGGTGTATGATTGTATGTATATATATATATATGTATATATATATATGTATATATATATATATATATATATGTATCTATGTATTTATGTGGATATATGTGTGTATGTATATGTATGCGCATGTATACGTCTATGTGTATATATGTGTGTATGTGTATATATGTACGTATATGTGCATGTATATGTGAGTGTGTATATATATATATATATATATATATATATATATATATATATGTAGATAAATCTACCAAGAGTTTACGGTAGTGTCCAATCCGTATGAAGAACTCAATGTAATCCGGATATCATGGAAAGAAGAGATGCAATGAAAAATCACTTTCGGTGAAAGATAAATGGAATACAGAGTCAAGATAAAATATTAAAAAAATAATGAATA
>OZ024740.1:388888623-388891123 GCA_964016885.1 Eledone cirrhosa | reverse complement strand
TTGTTCTCAATTTCTATTTTAAGATTAAAGTAATTAAAAAATTGTGTAATTTGTTTTCTTTTTCTATTTAGTTCAGAGTTATTATTATCAATAAGTAAAAGCATGTCATCTCTATATAAACCTCCGGTAGTACCAGGTATTTTCCTATGTAGCGAATTGATTAAAAATAAGCCCACAAGGTCAGTTACCTGAGCTGAGTCGGATGATCCCATAGTAATGTCAAAATTGCTATCTCTATCTGCTCTGGTCCATAGTTGGTCATTAAATTCTATCAATGTTTTCCTAGCCGATAATATAATGTGCATTTCATTGCTAGTTAGGTCTGTATGTTTGAATGCGTAATTTAGTGCCTTATTTAGTAGATTAGGGGTAATAGAAGAATAATAGTTAGCAATATCAAGTTGAATAAACTTATTATTATTGTTATATTTAATTTGCTTAAACCACTCAACAACCTCTCCAGTTCCCTTCCACAAGCTCAGGTTAGGTAAACAATCCAAGTTCTTAATTTGCTGTAGCACCCTGTCAAGAATGTTTTTGCTTAATTTGCCCAGGTCCGATTTTGATGGTACGATCAATCTAACTGGCAAGTCATTTTCAAAATTCCTTTTGTGATCAAAATTCCTTTTGTGATCAAAATTCCTTTTGAAAATGACTTGCCAGTTAGATTGATCGTACCATCAAAATCGGACCTGGGCAAATTAAGCAAAAACATTCTTGACAGGGTGCTACAGCAAATTAAGAACTTGGATTGTTTACCTAACCTGAGCTTGTGGAAGGCAACTGGAGAGGTTGTTGAGTGGTTTAAGCAAATTAAATATAACAATAATAATAAGTTTATTCAACTTGATATTGCTAACTATTATTCTTCTATTACCCCTAATCTACTAAATAAGGCACTAAATTACGCATTCAAACATACAGACCTAACTAGCAATGAAATGCACATTATATTATCGGCTAGGAAAACATTGATAGAATTTAATGACCAACTATGGACCAGAGCAGATAGAGATAGCAATTTTGACATTACTATGGGATCATCCGACTCAGCTCAGGTAACTGACCTTGTGGGCTTATTTTTAATCAATTCGCTACATAGGAAAATACCTGGTACTACCGGAGGTTTATATAGAGATGACATGCTTTTACTTATTGATAATAATAACTCTGAACTAAATAGAAAAAGAAAACAAATTACACAATTTTTTAATTACTTTAATCTTAAAATAGAAATTGAGAACAACCATAGAATAGTCAATTTCCTAGATATAACATTAAATCTCAACACATGTCTTCACTATCCTTTTCACAAGTTGAATGAAAACTTAAACTATGTCAGCTTTAACTCTAACCACCCCAGATCTGTCAAAAACACTATAGTAAACTCTGTTCAAAAACGTATCTCTAGAATCTCGTCTAATAGAAAGATTTTCGACGAAAAAGCCCAGTACTACAATGAAGCGTTAGCTAGAGCAGGATATAGTGATAAGATTATGTACATAGATAATGATAGACAAACTAAACAAAATAACAACTATTTTAATTACGGCAACAACCTTAACAACTATAATAGAAAGCATTACAATAATTCCAAAAGCCAAAAAAGAAATAGAACTAGGAACATAATATGGTTTGCCCCCCCCCCCTTTCTCACTAAACATTAAAACCCACATCGCTAAACTATTTTTTAAAGCTCTTGATAATCGCTTCCCTAGAACACATAGGTATCACTCAATTTTCAATAGACATACTATAAAATTAACCTACTCATCCACCAAAAATTTAGCACAAAATATTAATAGAATAAATAATAGGAACTTAAAACCTAGCGATAATAGCATAAATAATATACAAGTTAACAAATGAAACTGTAGAGATAGATCTAAATGTCCGTTAAATAACAACTGCTTAGTTAAAAATATAATATACAATGGTAATGTTAAAACTGACTCTAATTCTTTTAACTACGTCGGTTCCACATCGACGGAATTTAAACTTCGCTATAATAACCACAAGAATTCTTTCACAGATCCAAGCAAAAAATCTTCAACAGCACTATCAGGCGTACTCTGGCAACTTAGGCAAGATAACGTTAGATATTCGACGGCTTGGAATATAGTCTCAAGAGGGATTTCTTTTAATTCATCCTCTGAGACATGTGACCTCTGCGCAGAGGAGATATTCTTTATACTAAAATCTAAAAATTCCCTTAATCTACGGACAAATTTATTCAGTTGCTGCAAACATAGATTAAACTCAACTTTTAAATATAAATTTAAATTTAAAATGTAGTATATTTAGTTTGATTTATAATTATTTGGGAAACTAGCCGATAAATCTTTCGATTTCTTCTTTTTATTCTTCTTTTTATTTTTATATATTTTTATTTAAACATTCTTCATGAAAAATTAAACTACCCTAAAAGTTGATGCTCCAAATATTTCGAATAAACGTTACACTAGATAAACTTCTATATTAAATATAAGAACACATGTAG
>OZ024740.1:388863623-388883623 GCA_964016885.1 Eledone cirrhosa | reverse complement strand
TTGAGAAAGGTAACATTTCTGAACTACTAAGACGAAATCTATTCATGCATAAATTCATTTCAACAATACTTCTTTTTAATGGCTTAGTAAGGGCAGTGCATAAAACATTTTTCAGGGCATTCACGATAGGTAGAAGAAAGGTAGAAATTTATCGTCAGACTGGAGTCTCTCCCTAAATGTTGGCAACTGAGTGAATTCTGCTAAGGACCAGGTGGCTGTGTCTGAACAGGAACACTTTCCCCAACAGGCTTCTACGTATATTCCGTTCATCAAATTTCAGCCATAAGATCAAAATTCCGTGCAACAGAATTGAACCCTATACCAACTAGTTGTGAAAGAAAAAGTCTCAACCCCGCAATCTTGCTCACGCCCATCGGAATCAGTACATTTCTATAATTTCTGAAGACAAGTTTATAACCGCCTCAGAGTATCGTAAACATAATCCTCACATTCCAGTTGCGTTATTAAAGAAAAATAGGTGGAATGGCAGTATCAGTAGAGGGTCGGACGCCATGCTTTGCAGCACAGTTACGTCCCTTTACGGACTGAGTTCAAATCCCGCCGAGGTTAACTTTGCCTTTCATCCTTACGTGGTCGATAAAATAAGAACCAGTAATACACTGGGATAATTGCTGACCTTGTGCCAAAAGTAGAAACAGTTATTAAAGAAAAATACGTATGTAGTTGAGTGTGCAACATATCAAAAATTGAACATTTCTGCTTAGTGAACAGAAGAGAAATTCCTATTCAAGAAGTGTCCACTAGAATTGTATAACAAATTATATAACGTGTACTTTTATACTTACGTAAACACGCACTTAAATTTATTCATATATCTGCCAATATATAATATGTAATTTAAAGAGACAAAATATACTGCTGTCGATTTAACATTAGCCAGATCAAACTTTAAGGAGCTTAAGTTATCTCTTGAGAAATTCATTCCTGCCATATATCCAATGGTCATATCTTTATAGAAATAATGATATAAAAAGAAAAGGAGTTGTTGCAAGTTACAGGAGCCGTCACAGCGCTCATCTAAATGTTTACAATATTAGATTTGTCCTTGTACGCCTTCATTTCAAATTATCTCAAGATCTAATTTTTCCTTACCAATTCGATATTATGAGTATAAGACATGTACTAAGATTAATTCAATTGGTCAAAGTTTTTCCGACAATGTTTCGGCGTTGCATCAAAGTAATAAATTACACCGTGTCATTTTTTTTATTGGTTCGGACTGATGGAAGAGAACGCATCTATGGAAATCAGTTTGATTGACATAGTAAACATTACTTGTGAACAGTTGCAAGTCCATGGTAACAGAAAAAACATGCAGTGAAGTAATTCTATAGGAAGGATTTAGTGTAATTCTTAGTATTTGGACTGGGGTGGAGGATACAATATGAATATCAAGATGATGAAATAAGAGTGAACGGAGAATGCTTGAGTAGATGTAGTAGGCAAACAGCCAGATTTGATGAGCAGATACCACTGTATTAACGGTAAAAAAGCCAGAGTGAGAGAGGAGAGAGATAGATAGAGTGATAGAGAGAGAACATCACGTGTGTAGTGTAGAAACAGACTGGAGTGTGATGGTAACTGACCTCATACCAACTAATCGAGTAAGTATTCTTTGGATGAAGTCTAGGATGCCTGTGTGTGTAGTATGAAAATGCCTTAAACAGGATGAATATCTTAAAATCGCAGTTTACCATAAATGTCCAATCTCACAACACAAGTGAATAAAAGTAAATTTTATCAGTTTACAATGTATTTTCTAGTTTAGCGCTAAATGATTATATTTTTTGCAAATTCATTGATTAAAGATGAAAAATATTCTACAAAATGGAATGTATGCCGAAAGAGTATGGAGACGAAAAGAAAATAGTAGTTTCTCTAAAGTGATAGCGATAATAAATCTATTAAATAAGACTAATATTAAATTAATTGGTCTTCGATGAAACTAGAAAAAGATAGAAAAAAATCAACAAAATAAGCTGACAATAAAGAAGTATTGATGCAACTTAAGTTACTCTAAATATATATAGAAACGAGCAGCAATAGAAATTAAAAAATACATAATGATAATAAAAATAGGAACATTTCCTTTGAAGTTATGTTATAGTTATCCCCGAGGAAATATATTTTATCTGCTACCTAATCAAAATGGTTGACATAATAAGCATATGACAGAAAAAAAAAAATGTCTAGAGAAATGTATTGTAGTTAGTATTATTAGATGTCTACTTTAGGAATGAAATTAAAGGAAGTTCTTGAACGTCTATTCGGAAATTCAAATTTATTCATTGGATTTGCTAGCAATTGATGCAGCGTAGAATAATTTAGAAGACATACATCATGGTCATTTCCGGTTGATTTTCTTAGAAAAAGAAAATTGAGTAGCATTTAACCAATGTACAGGCATGCTATGAAACAAAGGGTCAGAAAATGTTTTCGGAACTCTATTTTAATAAAAATTGCATTTTGGATTAATGATATCCCAAAACATATTTATTTTTCCCCAGTAATTTTCTTCGTCTTTTATTAGTGTGATATGTTGAATTATATTTTAATATTGAGAGATCTCATATGCTCCAAGGCCGTTGGTACTTCACACAGTATTACTAGTTTCAGAATTTGTTTGGATAGCAAATGTATTCTGAAAAATATTTGCTACCAATGGCCGATACATTGTGCGAAACGAGTTCAAACTGCAGTTTCGATTATCGATTTCAATTAATTCCTCCTTTTCTGTTTAGTTAGGAATGGGCTTTCCTTTATGAAAACTTGCATTTGTCAATATTTGTTGAGTTAGAATTAAGAAGACAAACCAAAATGGACATTCAAAACGTTGCAAATTAAGTTTCGTTTATAACGATGGAACTGTTGCACTTATCTACTGCAGTCTCTCACTCCTTCTCTCTCTTCTCCCTCTCTCTTTCTCTCTCCCCTCTCTCTCTGTCGTTCGTTATCCTTAAGTGGGCACCATTTCTTGAAAAATATACGATCGTGGTGAATTAATATTTAATCGTTAACTGATGATTCATGGGCGCTTGACAACGACACAAAAGACGGATCACCCAAATCGGAAGTGATGAAACAAAACGGAAGAAATTCAGTTTCAATTGGGGTGGTTACTCCAAAATCTAAAACCAAGGGCCTTCTCACTACCTGGTTGACCTACACAGATTCCTACCTCCTGCCGAGAGATCGGACTTTGAAGCGCTGATAGCATAGAATTAATATAAAGGATGATATGTTCATGCGTTGAGGTGCATATAAATAGCAGCATCTCTTGCAATCTCCCTTTTCAGGTACACACAACTGTTTACTTCCATGATAGTCCTTTCATTTACAATAACTGGTGATAGATTAGCGTGGCTGTTAAACATGACCTTAGTTTTCTCAGAATGGCTGTTAAGGACTACTAGTTGACTCAGTGGGGATAGCATTGAGCGTGTCTTCCAGTTCTTGAGGTGTATAGGCTGTTAACACGATGTCATCTGCGATATCTAGGTGTCATAAGAGTTCCTCATCTATGTTGATACCCATGTTTTCTCAGTTGACATTGTTGATAATGGCGTCATGTAAATAAGATGTAAACATTCTCGGTGAAGTGTGGTATCCTTGTTTTGCTCCTCTTTTTAACTTGGTCACGTCACTGTCTTGGTGTTTTCTGTGAGGGGGGTCTAACGCCATTGTAAAGATTCTTTAGTAGTGTGATGTAAGCCAGGTCCACTCCGTAGTTCTCCAGTGCTTTGAATAGTGGGCTGAAATGCCTTTTCATATTCGACGAAAACGAAGCAGAGAAAGAAGTATTTGTTAGCCTTCTCTTATAGTTGACTAACTACCCGGATGTGGCCTAGTTTTGAGAATCCTGATCTGAATGCCGTCCGCTCTCTTGGTTGGTGCAGCTTTAATGTACTGAGTATCCGCCAGAGTAGGATGTATGAAAACACCTTGTAAATGGTGGGTAGGAGGCTGATTTGAAGGAAAAGGGTATGAGTTCTGCTTTATCACCTTCCGCCTGGATTAAGACTATTACAGCATTCTTCCAGGTGTGAAGAACCGAACCTTCTTGTAGACACCTGTTGAAGAGAATGTTGAGTACTATGACAATGGACTCTCCACAATCCTAAAGTATACCTGCAGTAATGTTGTCTTTGACTGGTGCCTTGTCTCTCTTTAATCCTTTAATGCTGGTTCTAGTCCCTGGTGAAATAATAGGAAGAGGTCGAGTAGATATTGAGATTTTGATACTGGAGAATGGTTGGCCCTGGTGTTGTCTTGTGCTGTATAGTTTTCTCTAGAATTCTTCACACCATTTTATAAACCAATTTTGTTCAGAGATGAGTGTTCCGTTCTCTTCTAACAAAAAGATGATGTTATCTTTACCTAGACACTGTTTCCTTTTGATTGAATTCAATCCTTATTCCAAGGCTTTGAGCTGTTGCTCTTCGTCACATCGTCTGATCTTTTCCTTCGTGTGACGTCTTGTCATCTTGCAGATTTCAGAGTACTCAGCATTTTGTGAGTGTGTCCCGTCTCTCTTCATCTGTCGTCTCTTTTCTCTTAGTTGCTTGTTCACCTTTGGAAGTCTATCCTCATTTGGTGGCTTTCCACTCCCAGCGATTACTACTGCTGTCTCCACTATGCTAGTAGTACTGCTGTTTGCATAGGAGCTAATGTCTACTTCTGACTAGTGTTGCTCAAGTACCTCGTACTTATTTTTCAGTAGTAACTGGAATTCTACAGCCTTGTCAGATAGTATGAAGAGGTTCAGTTTCGTTAGGTATTTGGCGAATTTAGCCCACTCCAGCTTCGTGTTCATGGTCAAAGAAGCACACAGTAGCCGTTGGTCGCCACCCGTATTGAAATTGTTGATGAATGAGATATCAGTGAAGGTCTGTCAAGATGTAGTCAATTTCATTAATAGTGCTTCCCTTGGGTAATAATCATGTTCATCATCTTTTGACCTTAAAAATTTGTTCATAATTTTTAGTTTCCATCACTCGCAGAAATTGACGAGAATGACTCCTATGTCGTTAGTGGCACCGGAGCTGTCGTTTCTGGCCCCGGAGCTATCGTTTTTGGACCCGTAGCTGTCGTGTCTGACCCCGGAGCTGAAGTCACATGTGCTCCCTTTTCCTGGGCAACCTTTCCCTACTTTTGCATTGAAATCTCCCATCACGATGTTGGGTTCTGTTGCTGTTCAGCAAGCTGGCAATATCTTCGTAGACTTTTCCCCCCTCTTTGTTTGGGTAGCTAGATGTTGGTAAATAAACTTGAATGATGTTGAGGTGGTGCTTACTGTTGATCTTGATGGGGAGTTGCGGCTCTCTATAAGATAGGCTGTAGAAACAGTGTTGCTTCCAGCAAAGTACATGTGGCTGACAAAACCAACTCCTCTGTTCACTGTGTAATCGCTTCTGTAGTATAGATTGTGGCCGCTGTCACAGTGTGGGATGCACCCTTTGACCTTTCTTCTCATCTCACTAACTCCAATGATGTCGAAATTGATCCTAGAAAGCTCCTTTTCTAGGTCTGTAATAAGGTGATGTGATGAGAGTGCTCTTGCATTGTAGGTCCCGATTTTCACATTCCAATGGCTGCCTGTTAGAACCCAGTGATTATTAGCACCCTCTACTCCTCTATCCTTCTTATCGCTGCTTCAGGTGGTGATTCTGGAGTTGATGTAGACTGAGGGCTGTTTCTGCCTGGTTTTGATAATATCTTCAGGGGTGTAGCCATACGGGTTGGTGAGGCTATTTAACTATAGTTGAGGTGGATGGTCGTTCACTCTGAGGAGTTCATCCACTCTCTTGTTATTTTTTTGTTGCTTTTTTTCAGGGTGAATGGGAGTGGAAGGAGGAGCTGCTGTGGTTTCACTTACCCTCCTCACCAGAGCAGGTTATGGTGAGGAGGGTAAGTGGTATCAGTGCAACTTATCGTTAAAATGTATCTTTATATTTAAGTTATTTCGTACAGTTAAACATTTCTTATCCAAATTTATCTCTCCTTGATACGCGTCTAAACACAGTTAACCAATGTCATTATAGTCGCCATATTAAGGATGTCAGATTTAACCATATTACACAAGACGCCTTTGTTTACTGTATCAAGAGAAGGATGTGCAGGCGTTACCATTCTTTCTATAAATTATTGATTATGGGGAGCAATTTTTATTACGCTGAGTAATTGAAGGGGAAATTGCAAATAAGAATCTAATCTAACTCGTAGATTCGGATTCTCAAAGGTTACCACCAACTATACTGCGTTTGTAAAACACGTGATGACTATATCCTTGAATCAGTAGCAAGATATATTATTTCCATGAATTTATCTTTTTAGATTGTTTGACAATGACTATAGAGTTAGAGACAGTGAGAAAGAAACACAGCGAGAGAGAAACATATAAAGATAGAAACACGGCGTGATAACGAGAGAGACAGAGATAGGAAAGAGAGATGCAGAAAGACAAGGTGAAAGAGATAGAGAACCTCCTGGTTTATACAATATTGAAAGAAAATAGCAGCTCATCATGTTAAAGCTGAGTGTGATGGCAGCGACAGCAGTTGGTTGAAGCACAATTTGTATTTATCTATAGTCGTTAAACAAATCTATAACTACGTTATAGAATATTTAATTTCTTAGAATATTAAGGATAACAACGGGAAAAACATTTCGCAGCAAGATTAAATGTTTTAAGCATGTTAAGTATGATTTCATAAACTGAATATATTTTTTATACAACTTAATATATTTTAATATGTGCCTTTTATTTATTCTTAATTATCATTTTCATCTTTTAACTTTTTTCTTTTAATATGCATATATTATGTTTGTGTGTGTAAAACTGAAAAACAATATATGTTTTGTGACATATTTTCACCAACTGTTATTATCAACAGAACCAAAAAGAGTGAATGATCCCACACCACTCATTATCACTATAAACAAATTACTCTGTGGTTTGGCCAGGAGATTTAATTACTCCACATTTTATCAAGACCATCCTCAAAAGCACCTTCCTATATATATATATATATATATATATATATATATATATCCAGGGGGTGTAACTTGGAGTTACTGCAGGTTCACCCGGGAGAGCACTTATATATATATTATATATATATATATATATAAACGGTCTTTAAATCGCCCCGATAGGTTGAGTAAGGGCGTTTTTTATATACAATTTCTCCATACAGCATTCTATTTCGGAATTTTCTGACCATTCATTCACACATCATAACTTTGGTTCCGCTCAAAATCTCTGTCTTAAGTCATTGCGTACAACCGACACGACAGGCCTACACTAGTGTACTGCCCGTACATCTTGGCTATAGACCTAGATATCGTAGACCAAATCCAGAGAAAGAATACGCAACAAATTGGCATAGAGTTACTCACATACACACTTTAGCCGCAGGGTTCACAGACGCACACCTCATCTTTCTACATGTTCTACCGCTACTACAATTGCCTTTATTCTTCGGAGCTAGATAGTTTCGTGCTACCTCCATTTTATACTCCCCTCGTACGCGCGCCTTTCCTTTTCTCATCACCCATATCCTGTCTACATCCCAGGCCCCGTTCTAGCAACTATGCCTAGTCCTTCCTGTGCAGAACGAGAACTTCCTTGATCACATCGTTCTTACAGGCATCGATTCGTAACAGCTTTAGTGGAGCATCAAAAGCATCAATCTAACTGCGCCAAGAAAGATTTCGAAGGCGATGGGCACTGCTCCTTCCTCCTAAAATAACAAAGAAAACTAAAATCATCTAATGTATCTCTTTCCTTTTAAGATAATTTAGTTTGAAACTAAAACAAATATAACGTGAAAGAGTCATTTTAATTATTCAAAACTCACAAAAATTGTTATATTAACGTTTCGTTTGATTTAGCTCGACGGATGGAAGAGATTTTCTTTTCTGTTATAAAGTTTTTGAAAATAAAATTTTACTACTTAATTTTAGGTAATTACAGACCAAATTCACTTTGAAAGTGTTCTTTAAACACATGGTAACTTTTGACTATTTCCTAGTTCTAAGCTATCAAGCGGTGTTATCGAGTTTATTGTTGAAAAAAGAACAAAAAAAAAAAGTTTTGAGATACTGAAGATCAATTTGCGGTCACTAACTATTGTTACTCTTCTTTCTTGCCTGAGATATTAATCCTTCTACTATTGTTTTTTTTCTATTATTGTTGATAGTGTCGTTAATACTTGAGAAATGTTGTAAAGATGAGATATGTATATACATAACTACGTCCAGTGTATTATCACTTAAACAACAATGTAGCTACGTCATTGCAACGGATACCAAAACAAAGTTGAAGCCTGTTCTTTTCGATAGTGAAGGTGAGAAAGTACAACACAGGAATGCAAAATAAAAAGCCAAAGCTGACTTCTACATGTCACCAATGAGTGGAAAATATTGTTAGATTTGAAGAAAGCGCCCGTATCCCCACTCTATACCTCACTCAACAGCATTGTCTTACTTGATAAAATAAAGTTTTGATTGTTTAGTTGTCAGTGCCTCAAGAAATCAACACGGAGAGAGCACACGTGTGAAGCTCGATAATACCAGAGAGAGAGAGAGAGAGAGAGAGCGAGAGAGAAAGAGAGAGAAAGAGAAAGAGAAGGGAGAAAGAGAGAAAGAGTGAGAGTGTGTTTGAGAGACAGCGAGAGAGAGAAAAAGAAAGAGTGAGAGAAAGAGAAAGAGAAAGAGAAGCGAGAGAAAGAAAAAGTGTGTGTGAGAGAGAGAGAGAGAGAGAGAGAGAGAGAGAGAGAGAGAGAGAGAGAGAGACTGAGTGAGTGTGTGTGAGAGAGAAAGAGAGAGCGAGAGATTAAAAAAGTCTGATGAGGAGGGGAGGGTTTCGGAAAAATCTCAGCATTGTGAATGAGAAAACTTGTGGTGAAAAATATAAATGAACGTGTACATCCAGGATCTCTCTATATCAATGGAACTGGCTTGTTTGGTGCTGTTGCTAAAAGTTCCTTGGCTTACATGGACGCCGCTCTGTAATGCAAGTTAAATAAGGAGTGAATTTCTACGTTTTTATATGCGTTGTTGATGGTTTGTAAGGTTTGAATTCCATACTAGTAGGGAAATCAAATAATTTATTTTGCCTTAAATATATTAAGAATCAGCTACCTGTAATATATGCCAGCTCAAATAATGTATAGTTCGCTTCAGGTAACTTTGATTTGTTTTTAGAACATTTTATCCTGATAGGAGGAATTTCCAGACAGATGTTCACCCCAAAATTTAAATTAATTTTGGCTTCTAATAATGCGCCTGCTCGCCACAATACTGACAGGTTAGTAAAGATGGCAGAATCATTATAATGTAAAAAAGATTACGAATAGCACATCACCCTTACATAATTGTATAAGTTTGACGGTTGGACATTACTTAATCTCCACCTTCACCATGTCGAGTTTCTTCGGCCAACATAATTATACTCCTCCACTTGTTCCTATTCAGCATAGCTTCCACAGTTCATTCTTTCGTGTTTTTACAAATCCGCTCCAGAAACATAGTATAGAATGAAGCCAACCTCTTTTTCTTCTACCATATGAGGGTTCCCATAGCAGTAACTTGTGTAATGCTTCTGCCTGATCTCTTCCACATTCATGACCTATGAGAGAGTCTTCTAGCCTTTATGACGTCGGTAATCGGTCTCGTATAGAGATTCGTTTGTTCTGTACTCCCTCCAAGATATATTTTGCACTTTCCCCAGAAGTCTTGTATATGTGCCATCTATCCACCCTTCCATCTCTTTTGTGAGTTTTCAATACGCTGCTCCGTACAAAAGCACACTTTCAACTGTTGATCGAAACCATTAGATTGGTGTTCAAGTTTTATTTCCAAATGACATCCATTTTGTTTGCAACTGTCCAGGCTAAGTTAATTTTTGTCCCAATGTCTTTTTATCAGGCGTTTATTCACGAACCAAGATCCCTAAAATCATCAACTCTTTTAGGTAATTTCCATTTTATGACACCCCCCCCCATCTTTCTGGTTGTATGCAATATATTCTGTCTAATAAGGCCAGAAAGACATAAGCAAGACCCCTTTCCTCCAGACAAAGCTCACAAGACCTCAACCATCTTGACTATTATGTATAGGGCGTAGTTGAAATACTATAGAGTCTCTCAAGTCCGCCATTACCAGCACAATATCCATTATTGATTGTGGTTATCTGATTCGGGCATGTCATGGCTTCAGACCTTGTATTGAAGCAATCATTGAAGCTAACGGAGAATTCATTGAATTGATATTGTAAAGGTGTTGGACATAATGTTTGTATCAATTTATATCTAAATACATGTCCATATATGTTCATTTGTACATTATTCTATGTACTATGCATGCACCTTTGATGAGTTGTAGTGCACCTGAGCACTGTACACAATAATTTCATTCATTTATATCATTTCTGTGTAGTTCTACGCGTCTTTTTCTAAATGTATGCATATCCTAAAACAAACTCACGCACCATGTATATCACGTTAACACCAACACTTGCCATATTAAAATGGGAAAAGGTTGGATAATATCACGTCATTTGCTAAAAAGGTAAGCAACAACACAAAAATAAGAGTTGTTAGGCTATTACTTAGTACTAAACTCTATCAAGCACTCTGTAACATAGAGTAAAAGAAATCCGATAACTATAAGACCCACGTTCAATGGTAACTCTTATTTGTTGTTACAGCCCCACAAACTCCACTGATGATGAAAACGCAATAAACTTTTACCAAGATCTGATCGAACTTGTGAAAAACATTCCAAAGTACAACATGATCATAATAGCGGATGATTCTACTCGAAAATTGGACACACAGATTCAAAACTGGAATAAACTGCTAACTGATGTTACTATCAAAATACCAAATACACAACTGAAGTCAGAAACCGTTTTAATGTACTGCAGGCAAACTCAGAAGAAAGGAATGTTGGTGAAATATATAAAAAAAACATTATGGTTTCCCACAAAGAAGCTGCCGAACAATCCACACCAAAATTAGAGAAGAAAAAGCAACGTGTATCATGGGGAAGTGATAAGATTGAAACCCCAAAAAAACGAAAAAAAAAAAAACCAGTTTAAGAAGCACAAAAGCATTATTAGAAAACGGAAGTCTAGTAAATAATTGTTTCTACGTTTGGCACAAGCAAAGCTAACCTCAGTGGGATTTTAACTCAGAACGTAAAGGGCCGTAACTATATGCTGCAAAGCATGGCATCCGAGCCTCTATCGATATTGCCGATTACTGTCCAGCAAATAATTGTTTCTACTTTTGGCACAAGGCCAGCAATTATTCCAGTGCATTGCTGGTACTTTATTTTATCGACCCCGTAAGGATGAAAGGCAAAGTTAACCCCAGCGGGATTTGAACTCAGAACATAAAGGGCCGTAACACAATGCTGCAAAGCATGGCGTTTGACACTCTACCGATACAGCCAATCTATAAGCAACCAAACATGATCATGAGACTACCTATATAACGAAGAGCTTACTACATATATAAATAACAAAATCAACATAATATCAAACGCAGTGCAAAATTAATCAACATAAATTGCTTGGACAACTTTCAATGAAATTACTGGTAGGAAGAATACACCAAAATGCAAAATAAAAGCAAAGACGCCAAAACAACGCATAAAAAAAGAGACATTACTTGTGCAGCATGAATTATGAATAAACATGTATACGGAGTCATATTCATATTTATTTAGTATGACAGCAAAAGTAGTCTACATATCGTTAACCACCTATTATGATAGTCAAACTAGGAGAACAAGCATGGTTCTAAGAGAAGTCAAAATCGTATTCATTCAGTTATTGAATATGGATATTGTTGCAATGATTTTGTATCATTGATATGCATTTAGGAGGAATGGTTGCAATAATAGTCTTTGTGAGAACAATACACCGCCTCTCTCATGCACATACATACATAGACACAGTTATACATGTTACACTCTCATAGACACATAGTTATACATGTTACACTCTCATAGACATATAGTTATACATGTTACACTCTCATAGACACATAATTATACATGTTACACTCTCATACATAGTTATACATGTTACACTTACATAGACACATAATTATACATGTTACACTCACATACATAGTTATACATGTTACACTTACATAGACACATAGTTATACATGTTACACTTACATAGACATATAGTTATACATGTTACACTTACATAGACATATAGTTATACATGTTACACTCTCATAGACACATAGTTATACATGTTACACTCACATACATAGTTATACATGTTACACTCTCATATATAGTTATACATGTTACACTCTCATACATAGTTATACATGTTACACTCTCATACATAGTTATACATGTTACACTCTCATAGACACATAGTTATACATGTTACACACCCATATATAGTTATACATGTTACACTCTCATACATAGTTATACATGTTACACTCTCATACATAGTTATACATGTTACACTCTCATAGACACATAGTTATACATGTTACACTCTCATACATAGTTATACTTGTTACACTCTCATAGACACATAGTTATACATGTTACACACACATACATAGCTATACATGTTACACACACATATAGTTATACATGTTACACACACATACATAGTTATACATGTTACACTCAGATACATAGTTATACATGTTACACTCACATACATAGTTATACATGTTACACTTACATAGACACATAGTTATACATGTTACACTTACATAGACACATAGTTATACATGTTACACTCACATACATAGTTATACATGTTACACTCACATACATAGTTAATACATGTTACACTTACATAGACACATAGTTATACATGTTACACTCTCATACATAGTTATATATGTTACACTTACATAGACACATAGTTATACATGTTACACTCTCATAGACACATAGTTATACATGTTACACTCACATACATAGTTATACATGTTACACACACATACATAGTTATACATGTTACACTCTCATACATAGTTATACATGTTACACTTACATAGACACATAGTTATACATATTACACTCTCCTAGATACATATTTATACATGTTACACTCACATACATAGTTATACATGTTAGACACACATGCATAGTTATACATGTTACACTCTCATACATAGATATACATGTTACACACACACACACATAGTTATACATAGTACACTCTCATAGACACATAGTTATACATGTTACACACACATACATAGTTATACATGTTACACTCACATAAACACATAGTTATACATGTTACACTCTCATACATAGTTATACATGTTACACTTACATAGACACATAGTTATACATGTTACACTCTCATAGACACATAGTTATACATGTTACACACACACATACATAGTTATACATGTTACACTCTCATAGACACATAGTTATACATGTTACACACACATACATAGTTATACATGTTACACTCACATAAACACATAGTTATACATGTTACACTCTCATAGACACATATTTATACATGTTACACACACACATACATAGTTATACATATTACACTCTCATAGACATATAGTTATACATGTTACACTCTCATACATAGTTATACATGTTACACACACACACACATAGTTATACATGTTACACTCTCATAGACACATAGTTATACATGTTACACACACATACATAGTTATAAATGTTACACTCACATAAACACATAGTTATACATGTTACACTCACACATATAGTTATACATGTTACACTCACACACATAGTTATACATGTTACACTCACACACATAGTTATACATGTTACACTCACATACATAATTATACATGTTACACTCACATACATAGTTATACATGTTACACTCACATAAACACATAGTTATACATGTTACACTTACATACATAGTTATAAGGTTACACTCATATACATAGTTATACATGTTACACTCACATAGACACATAGTTATACATGTTACACACACACATACATAGTTATACATGTTACACTCACTTAGACACATAGTTATACATGTTACACTCTCATAGATACATAGTTATACATGTTACACTCACACACATAGTTATACATGTTACACTCTCATAGACATATAGTTATACATGTTACACTCTCATACATAGTTATACATGTTACACTCACATACATAGTTATACATGTTACACTCACATAGACACATAGTTATACATGTTACATACACACATACATAGTTATACATGTTACACTCACATAGACATATAGTTATAAATGTTACACACACATACATAGTTATACATGTTACACTCTCATACATAGTTATACATGTTACACTCTGAATGACACATAGTTATACATGTTACACTCTCATACATAGTTATACATGTTACACTTACATAGACACATAGTTATACATGTTACACTCTCATAGACACATAGTTATACATGTTACACACACACATACATAGTTATACATGTTACACTCTCATAGACACATAGTTATACATGTTACACACACATACATAGTTATACATGTTACACTCACATAAACACATAGTTATACATGTTACACTCTCATAGACACATATTTATACATGTTACACACACACATACATAGTTATACATATTACACTCTCATAGACATATAGTTATACATGTTACACTCTCATACATAGTTATACATGTTACACACACACACACATAGTTATACATGTTACACTCTCATAGACACATAGTTATACATGTTACACACACATACATAGTTATAAATGTTACACTCACATAAACACATAGTTATACATGTTACACTCACACACATAGTTATACATGTTACACTCACACACATAGTTATACATGTTACACTCACACACATAGTTATACATGTTACACTCACATACATAATTATACATGTTACACTCACATACATAGTTATACATGTTACACTCACATAAACACATAGTTATACATGTTACACTCACATACATAGTTATAAGGTTACACTCATATACATAGTTATACATGTTACACTCACATAGACACATAGTTATACATGTTACACACACACATACATAGTTATACATGTTACACTCACTTAGACACATAGTTATACATGTTACACTCTCATAGATACATAGTTATACATGTTACACTCACACACATAGTTATACATGTTACACTCTCATAGACATATAGTTATACATGTTACACTCTCATACATAGTTATACATGTTACACTCACATAGACATATAGTTATACATGTTACACACACATACATAGTTATACATGTTACACTCACATACATAGTTATACATGTTACACTCACATAGACACATAGTTATACATGTTACACACACACATACATAGTTATACATGTTACACTCACATAGACATATAGTTATACATGTTACACACACATACATAGTTATACATGTTACACTCACATACATAGTTATACATGTTACACTCACATAGACACATAGTTATACATGTTACATACACACATACATAGTTATACATGTTACACTCACATAGACATATAGTTATAAATGTTACACACACATACATAGTTATACATGTTACACTCTCATACATAGTTATACATGTTACACTCTGAATGACACATAGTTATACATGTTACACTCACACACATAGTTATACATGTTACACTCTCATAGACACATAGTTATACATGTTACACTCTCATAGACACATAGTTATACACTCACACACATAGTTATACATGTTACACTCTCATAGACATATAGTTATACATGTTACACTCTCATAGACATATAGTTATACATGTTACACACACATACATAGTTATACATGTTACACTCACATACATAGTTATACATGTTACACTCACATACATAGTTATACATGTTACACTCACACACATAGTTATACATGTTACACTCTCATACATAGTTATACATGTTACACTCTCATAGACACATAGTTATACATGTTACACACACACATACATAGTTATACATGTTACACTCACATAGACATATAGTTATACATGTTACACACACACATACATAGTTATACATGTTACACTCTCATACATAGTTATACATGTTACACTCTCAATGACACATAATTATACATGTTACACTCACACACATAGTTATACATGTTACACTCTCATAGACACATAGTTATACATGTTACACTCACATACATAGTTAATACATGTTACACTTACATAGACACATAGTTATACATGTTACACTCTCATACATAGTTATACATGTTACACTTACATAGAAACATAGTTATACATGTTACACTCTCATAGACACATAGTTATACATGTTACACTCACATACATAGTTATACATGTTACACACACATACATAGTTATACATGTTACACTCTCATACATAGTTATACATGTTACACTTACATAGACACATAGTTATACATTTTACACTCTCCTAGACACATATTTATACATGTTTCACTCACATACATAGTTATACATGTTAGACACACATGCATAGTTATACATGTTACACTCTCATACATAGTTATACATGTTACACACACACACACATAGTTATACATATTACACTCTCATAGACACATAGTTATACATGTTACACACACATACATAGTTATACATGTTACACTCACATAAACACATAGTTATACATGTTACACTCTCATACATAGTTATACATGTTACACTTACATAGACACATAGTTATACATGTTACACTCTCATAGACACATAGTTATACATGTTACCCACACACATACATAGTTATACATGTTACAAACATATATTTGAAGCTAGTTTTATAGATATAGGAACTAGAGAGTAACATTTAGTTGATCAACAGCTTATCGTCTTCTCCATTAGCATCTAACGTGTATTATTTCAAAATTTAATTCCTAAAATTAAGAGTTTTAATGATAATTGAAAGGGGAACAACAGGTCTGGCAGAGAGAATCATTGATTTTGAGGAAAAATTAAATAACGAAATTATATAATGTGCTTTATTGATTGGTATTTTTTAAATTCTTTTTCTTTCCAATTTAGCGATAAAATTGATTCGAAAATAGACATCGGTTTTAAAATCCCTGAACCAATTATTTAAACAAAAACAAAATACTAAATACAAATGCCCTGAAACCAAAATTCAAAAGAAAATGTCCAGCTATTTTAATAAATTTAATAGTCTAATGGAAACGCCATCGAAAAACATTTCGCCTGATGTGAGTGTGTGTGTGTGTATGTGTGTGTGTGTGTGTGTGAGTGTGAGTGTGAGTGGGTCTGTGTGTGTCTGTGTGTGTGTGTGTGGGTCTGTGTGTGTCTGTGTGTCTGTGTGAGTGTGTCTGTGTGTCTGTGTGTGTGAG
The DNA here is from genome assembly GCA_964016885.1 of Eledone cirrhosa. Taxonomy (NCBI): domain Eukaryota; kingdom Metazoa; phylum Mollusca; class Cephalopoda; order Octopoda; family Eledonidae; genus Eledone; species Eledone cirrhosa. Next base: position 388,866,219 of record OZ024740.1, on the reverse strand, counting down.
AGAGAGAGAGAGAGAGAGAGAGAGAGAGAGAGAGAGAGAGAGAGAGAGAGAGAACATGTCGGGCGGGGAAGTAGGTTGCTGAAGCTATATTGTTTGAAAATAATTATATTTTAGTATTTGGAAGTGTAATGTATTGGAATTAATAAATTAATATTGGAATATATTTTAAAAGCGTTCCACAAAATTGTATTTATTTCAATTCTGCGGCTACTTTCCGGTGCTAGGCCTAATACGCCACCCTATTTAAAACCACTAACGTTATCTTGTCTACCTTTCGTAAAGTTGAATCTGTAATAAACGCTGTGAGCAGGCGCCCGGTTCCCTCCATTTCAACGTTTTGCTTACTGATGCTTAGGGTGTGCATCATCCGCATCCGTCTCACCACTCAGGGATGGGTGTAGGATTTTAGGATTTAGTACTTTCCCTTTTTTTACTAAGGTAAAAAAAAAAAAAAAATAAGTGGTTCTTCGTCGTCGCTTAACAACGTTTCTTCAAATCTGAGACAGCCAAAGAAAGGAGGCTTTGAACAATGAAGTTCTTGATACACAAAATGACAAGAAGAACACATTAGATAATGAAATTATAGATATCTTTAAAAGGAGAAGATAATCAAAGCTGGAATCACTACGACTAATGTGATTTTATCTGCTCTCTCGACCTGCAATAAAATAGCAATAAAATTTCACTACAGCGTCTAATATCTTATCAGTCTTAACAAAAACAACTTATTTATGGTTGGGTACCCAGGGCTTCTGAGACTTCTGCGATTTGTTTTTGGCTATTTCCCAGCAATGGAATCGGAATACAATCCACCAATTTCTGCTTTTTATATGGCACACCTTTGACTTCAGTGACTGTGTTTTCAACATATAGCAGTATTGAGGTATTTTATTTGTTTCTAGATAACTGAACACAGATAATATAAAGATTTGAGTTTAAAACATGTTTATTTTATCTACTTCGAAGGTAAGGCAAATTCTAATCCGAAATCGAAAAACATTATTTTAGTAGGCGTAAGATTTCAGCTATACTGTACAAAGTGATTTAGGAGGTGATTATAGTCAAACAATCTACACACATTTGATAGTAAAGGGACGAATATGACATGATAATTAGCATTTGTAAAGAAAACAGAAGGAAATGGCTTCAAGCAAGAATCAAAACTGACTCGATCTCTCTGGAACGTTAAGATACATAAGAAAGATCAAGCTACATTAGGTATTTTTTCGTGTGATTTAGTAGTGGTTTCAATTCTAACTTGAACAATTTCCATACTTATTCAAATTAAGCATTACGTGTTCTGGCATTGCCAGCAGTAACATGTCTTTTGTTTTCTTTTTTTAACGGATTTTTATTGTACTTTTTGTACTATAACCAAATAAGTTTGTAACATTTCTTTATTGTGGTAGGTTTTCGTACAACATTCAATTTAATAACATCACCATCATCATCTTTATCATCATCAGCATCATCACTTACATCATCATCATTATCGTCCGCGCCATAATCACCTTCATCTTCGTTGTTGTCATGGACATCGTTATCAACATCTCTGTAAATTAAATAAAGTATCTGCAATACCTGATGTATGGAAGATGAAATACTTCGCTTCAATGAATGATCGGTTCCCTAACTGTAAATTATTAATCCGTATGGTGAGCAAATGGGGTCCCACGTGCTGGCCTTCCCACAGCCCCGGCGGACAGGATGGAAAAGGCGTTTCCCCGGAGGATGGTAAGGGAGATGCCCTGGAAGAGCCATTCCAGCTCGCGAACCTGTCAGAGAGCGACCGGTACTTGGAGAGTTTGGCCTCCTCAGTCCGACGTGCAGCAATACCTGGGTTAGTTGTAAACTGCACCAGGTTGCGGCTCGAGAAAGTGTCGCTGCAAATGGCATCGCAGACGAGGGGTTTGCCGCCGCGGAACGGGAAGATGGTCGTACCGTCTCTGCCTTTTGCCATCCCCTGCGTCCAGCCACACCGGATTGAGCTGGGAGGGGAAGCCTGGTGCGTTCAAGCCATGCTTAATGACCTCGTTGAGGGCAGCATGGCGTGGAAGGCGGCCGGCACTGTGGTGACAGGAAAGCGTGTGGAGGCCGAAAGAGTCGACGGTGGATCCACAGCGACATTTATGTGGCTCGCAGATCCGGAGTCCAAGCGTCAGGGACTTCAGGCACTCATTGCCAAGCTTGACATGAGGAATGCCTTTAACTTCATACGCCGGGACCATCTGCTCGATGCCTTCCTCAGCCGAGCCCCCACCGCCTACCCGCTGGCCTACTTGTCATATGGAGCCCCGAGCATGCTCCTTGCTGCAGATACGGTCACACCTTCAGCCAGTTTTCTTAACGTTAATTAATTGGAGCTATGAAGTGACTATACTTGCATACGCTTGTCTTTTGTTGTGAAAAGTAAGCCATTTGGGAAATTATATATCAGGAGTATAAATGATAACTGGTCAACTGAAGTACTAACCGTCTAAAATAATGAACCTAATTAATTATGGGTTCATCTTAAAACTTACACAATTTAAATCATTGTTCACCAGCATGTTGAAACGATTAAATGCGATACTCATAAATAATAAGGGCGCTAACT